>CM072822.1:23601020-24201020 GCA_036937905.1 Salvia rosmarinus | reverse complement strand
CAAGTGCCCTATGCTCATGGCTCAAGGTGCGCCGTTTGCTTTAATGTGAAACATGTTTAGCGACTTGTTCTACCCATTCTTGGGTAGTAGATCTGGCAATCGATCATGTTTGTTACACCTGCGGGGTTCCCGCGACAAGGAGCTGTTTGATGGCGAGATAACGATCTCCATGGGCAACGCGGCAAAAGTCGAGGCCGTTGCGGTTGGAGATGTTACTTTATGTTTGAGAAAGCAGTTTTAGTTTTAAAAGGCGTTTTATATGTGCCGGATTTTCGGTGGAACCTTGTTCTGCTTTCAAAATTATTTACTCATGGATATTCTCATTATTTTTGATAGTGGTGTTTCTATCATAAGAAATGACGGTTATCTGTGTTGTACGTTATATAATTCGCTTTATACTATTTCGCCAAACATAATACCTATAACTATGTTGCATCTTCATCAAACCCTAAAAGAGAAAGTTTTCTTCAGAAGATGACTCTACTTTTCTCGGCATCTTAGATTAGGTCACATCAATCTAAATAGGATCCAAAGGCGGCTAAGAATGGGCGTTGGGTAATCTCACGGTTACTCCGTTCCCGATCTGCGAATCTGTATAGAAGGTAAGATGTCGACCGGACCCTTCAAAGCGGGCGGGTTATAGAGCCAAAGAAATGTTGGAGTTAGTCCATTCGACCGTGTGGACCGATGTCCACACAAGCTCGTGGAGAATGCAGTATTTTGTCACTTTCATTGACGATTACTCGAGGTGCGGATACATATACCGCTTCACCGCAAGTCGAATGCTTTGAGAAATTCAAAGAGTTTAAAGGCGGAAGTGGAGACGAAGCTAGGTAAGAGTATCAAGTCATCAGTCGATCGCGGTGGCGAATACCTCACTAACGAGTTTATGGACTATCTAGTGAAGTGTGGGATTACCTCCAAACAAGATTTCATCGGGCACACCACACAAAATGGTGTGTCGGGCGAAGAAATTGGACTCTTTTGGAAATGGTTAGATCTATGATGAGTTATGCTACATTGCTATTTCATTCGGGGTATGCCTTAGAGGCGGCATACTTGCTAAATCTAGTACCATCCAAGTCGGTCGAAAAGACCCTTTCGAGTTGTGGTTTGGGCGTAAGCTGGTTTAAGCCACATAAGGATATGGGGCGATCCGGCTGCGTCTTTGAACAAGAAGGCGACAAGTTGGAGGCTAGATCCGGCCTTGAGGCATTTATTGGCTATCCTAGAGGAACGAAGGTGGTTTATTCTATAGTCCTAAGGATCGGAAGGTCATTATTAGCACAAATGCCGATTCTTGAAGAGGATTATATGAAAATCATAAGTCCAAAGTTGAAATCATTCTTCAAGAATTAGAAAATGATCGTATTCCACCACCGATTAGGCGAAGGTGCGAGATGTCGAGTCTAGTGGGAGGATCGACACGAGATACTTCAAGAAATTGAAGTGGGTCGAGTTCCACCGGAGATACCGACCGCATAAGTGGTACCTACACGACAAGTTGTGCAAGTTAGAGAACCACAAGTATCTGCACCCACCGTTGCCATTTTGCTGTAGAACCTCGTCGTAGTGGGAGGGTTGTTCGTCGACCCGGCGATTTATGTTCGTGGGTGAATCTTGGATTTAGTCCCAGTGATTTAACATGCAATAATCGACCCATGGACATACAAGGAGGCGTCTACAAGATATTGATGCAAGATCATGGCACACCGCTATGGACTTAGAAATGGAGTCCATAACGGCTATGGATGTATATGAAAAGACACCTCTACCGGATGGCGAGGAAGCCGTAGGTAGTAAGTGGATATCAAGAGGAAGAGATTCCGATGGAGGTTTGACTTTCAAAGCCGGGCTTGTGGCGAAAGGGTACACTCAGTTGAGGGCATCGATTTCGATGAGACCTTTCACTGTAGCAATGCTCAAGTCCATCGAATTCTTCTAGCCATAGCAGCCCACTGAACCTAGAGGTTTGGCAAATGGATGTTAAAACCGCTTTTCTAAGCGGTTACCTTGAGGAAGGTAGAGACATCTATATGCACAGAACACGAAGGTTATGTGGTAAAGGGTGAAGAGCATCTAGTATGGAAGCTTAAGAAGTCCATTTATGGACTTAAGCGAACCTCCCGATCATGGAACTTACGCTTTGACGAGGTAGTAAAGTCCTATGGATTTACCCATTGCTAGCGAGTTGTGTGTATCGGTTAGAAGTCAACGGTGATGTGGTATTTCTTGCACTTTACGTAGATGACATCCTTCTAGTTGGCAACAATGTGAAGTCATTATCGACGTAAAGAGTTGGCTATCCGATCGGTTTCAAATGAAAGACTTAGGAGATGCAGTACATTCTTGGGATCAAGGTTTCCCGAGATCGCAAGAAGAAAATGTTGAGCTTATCTCGGGCGTCTTACATTGATCTTTGTGATTACTCGTTTTAGTATGCGCACCACCAAGAAAGGATTGCTACCTTTCGGACATGGCGTTCCTTTATCTAAGGCGCATCACTATATGACCGCAAAGGAGATAGAGGAAATGAGACAAGTTCCTTACGCTTCCGCCGTAGGAAGTCTCATGTACGCAATGCTATGCACGAGGCCCGATATCGCTGTCACGGTGGGCATAGTAGCTAGATATCGATCTAACCACGACAAGCTCATTGATTGCAGAAAAGCATATACTCAAGTACCGAAAATGACTCGAGATTATAGGCTGGTTTACCATGCGGATAGTCTAATGCCTTTGGGTTATCTGACTTCGGTTTCCAAGTCGACCGTGATGAGAAAAAATCAACCTCGGGCTATGTGTTTACCTTGGGAGGTGGAGCCGTATCTGGCGGAGTGCAAAGCGGCGATGCATTGCGGACTCTACCATGGAAGCCGAATATGTAGCCGCCTTGAGGCTTCTAAGGAGGTTGTATGGTTCAAGAACTACCTCATGGATCTAGATGTGGTACTGGTTTGCCCAAGAGTATCATAGTTTCTTGTGATAACTTTCAGTGCGATGGCAAACTCGAAGGAACCACGGACCCACAAGCGCGACCAAACACATAGAGAAAGTACCATGTCATACGAGAAATCGTTAGGCGAGGTGACGTCTTGATTGAAAAGATTGATCTGACGGAAAATCTAGCGGATCCATTCACGAAGAGCACCCGCAAAAAGTCTACGATGGACACGTTAGAGGACTTGGATTAAGCTTGATGGCACCCACTTAGAAAGGAAACTTTTGTATAAGTGGGAGAAGCAAAGTGATGGTTGTTTGTAATAGCTAGTAGAGACACATTGTATACTAAAAGTTTGCTTTAGTATAGGTGGGAGATTGTTGGATTTGTATCTTGAAAGCGGTTTGGTTGAGCTTGTATACAATGTTTCTGTTACCACTATTACAATCTCTATCTGAATTGAATACTTGATTGCATATATCATGTCCCCTTATCTCATATAAGTTAGATCATACGATTGTGTAGAAGATCACGAAGTCCGTATGATTGGTCAAGCTTAATGAGATATAAAAAGTTTCACAAACCGAGACAACTTAAGGACGAGTTGTCGGTTTGAGGCTGCAGATATAGATAAGAAGTGACTTGACTTAGTTGCTTGTCTATCTTTGATGCGTCTCGGCGTATTGAAGGATCACGGTGAGATGTGTTCTTCTTTACGATTGCCGTGAAGAACCAAGATCTCGGTGACTTACGATGATCTAAACCTCGATAAGGTATTAGGTGAATATGAGTTGTTGTCCATCACTTTGACTTGTTATGGGTGAGGTTATATGTTCTAACCCAAGATTCTCCGCATCTTGGGTGATGGCGATCTTGTATGTCACGCTAGTTATCATGTCAGTCACCGTATCCGTTTAGGATGATGGCGTCCCCTTAAGGAGCTCAAAGGTTTATTGTACTAAACCCCGCGGGTTGAGTTAGCTCAAGTACAATAATAAGGTTGAGTGGTACTACTTAAGGAAATGAAGTTATTAATTGTTTTAAGCGATCATTGCTATAAATGATTAATGGACGTTCAATATCTTAAATCTGAGGATTCGTAATGTCTAAGTGCAAGCCCGACTCAACCCGGTAATAAAGGGGTAAGTCAACATTCTTTCTCTAGTGGCATGATCGAATGTTTATAAATTAATTTATGTTCGGGTGAACATAAGATAATTAATTTATTTGAGGCCCATCTTTATTCCTTGCATTTGATCCTGGGCCGCCCATCCAGCCCGTAAGCTCTTGAAATCGGCGCCCTATTGCTCCTTTGGCAAGATTTTATTCTCTTTATCCTACAAGGATATTATTATATTTATGGTATATGCATAGATCCTTTCCATATAAGATTATGGTAATAATCACGAGAGTATGGAAATAATCCTGAGATTATGGTAATTTTTCCATATAGGATTATGGTAATTTCCATATAGGATTATGGTAATTTCCATATGGGATTAAGGTAGTGCATTATAAATATAAGGTATGAGATAAAGTCTAGGTTAATGCTCACATAATTAACATCACATTTTCGTCCAACCCTAGAGCTTTCAAGAGGGTTTTCGAAAATTGTGCCAAGAGGGAGTTGGGTGATTTTCCGAAGCATTCTCCATAGATCGTCCTCACTCGACGTTGGAGATTGGGCAATCGGGATACAGTCCAGAAGGTCAAAGCACGAGTCTCGATCCGCTCGATCCGTTCGATCCGTTCATCCCGATCCACCTCGACAGATCCAAAGGTAAACACGAGAAAACCCCAACGTGTTGCAATTAATTAAATAGACGCATGCTAGGATTATAATCAATGTATGGTGAATTAAATATCCAAGATAGATCCTCGGGGCGAGGGCTTAACATATGTTTTCCCTACAATTCAGTGGCAGAGTAGATGATATCGAAGGGCTCTTGATCTTGGGAGGTCCTATCTACGAGCGGCCTCATTTTTGGTACGGAACTCGCTGCTCGTTTCTACCCCGAGATTGTGTGTTTCTTCCCGTGCGAGATTTGGAGCGCCGTTGGTTATGTAGGAAATAATCAGCTGCTTGTTTGGACGTTGACCGCCCCATATTCTTCGTGTGAAATGAAGATTTATTATCATTCATGTTCCCTGCAACAGAGTAACCTTTTCCTCTCGGCTGATTAGGGCGGAATTTAGACATGGAAATTAAATCTTCATCTGATATTTTACAGTCAGCAATAAGATGACCAAATCTCTTGCAACGTCTATAGAATTTTGGAATAAAATCATAGACAAGAGATTGAGTGAAGGTGTTACCGTTGTGAAGCCTTAAAGAGACTTCAGAGGGTAACTCACGCGAGGCATCGATTTCCACCTGGATGCGTGCACGATCAACACGAACTTTTTGCAAGGTAGGAAAGTCCACACCAATGGACGTTCCCATAACCGAACCAATTTTTCCTAGAGCATTTTGTTCGAGTTCGGTGGGAGATTGGGCGATTGATCCGGACAAATCTTTGAAGTCGAGGTCGTTTCAAAGAGAAAGTCTTTGCGGCATAACATGGAGAATGAGGGAATACCAAAACCGAAAATGGCCCTACTTGCCTTGTAGCTTCCATGTCCTCTTCTGCTGCAAATTGAAAGACCATCCAGCCATTGGAATGGAATGATACTATTGGTTTTCTTGGCAATCTTTTCATCAGCCCGTACACACTTTCTTTTCCGGGGAAGCATCCTGCAAAGATACCAATTAAGCAAAATCCCCAGCCTTTTGAGATGGGGAGGTAGTCGGACTCTTCAAGAAACAAACAATTATCAGAATTTTTAATATTAAAGTGAGGGAGAGAGAGATCCGATTTGCTGAAAGAATGGGCTTCATGAAAGCGATCCAGAAGTCTGATCCATGGGGACAGTTTAGGTGTCTGACCATTAGGGTCACAGTTCTAACCCAAAATAGGTTGTGATGGATCCGGAAAATTTGGCTGGAGTATGCTTGGTCCCGCCTCATCCTCAAAGGGTGCAACATCTCATCTAGGGGCCTGTTGGAGCTCTGGGAGAACAGAGGTACGATGCGTTGATGAACCAGCAATTCTATGCTCTCTGCATCCTTTACTAGAAACAACATCAATCCAAGGGGAATCCATTTATGCCCAAATAACCAGATCGATGTACAAGTAAAAACAGAGAAGCTCAACCCAGCACAATATCAGAACACTAGCAAACCACAACACGCAGTAAGAAGCAAGTATAAGATAAACAATTTAATTTGATAACTCAGCACTTACAATACCTAAGAACCTCAACAAGTATCCAGAAAACAGTAGAAATAAGCATAAGATACCAGAAATTCAGCGGAGCATAAACGGGAGATATCCAGAAAAACATCAGGTTATATGCATAAACACAGATATCTTTACAAGTCGCGTACAGATTCCAAAGAATCGAGAAATCACACATCAAATGCCCAAACCAAAGAATGCACAAAATTAAGGGATATGGGCTCAATCGACAGCAGGTATGAATAATGGACACAGTACAAAATTAAAAAAAAAAAAAGGTGAATAAACCTGGAACAGTGAACAGTCGCCGGAGTGTAAGGTACCGGAATAGTAAAACTCACCGGAATCATGAATCTGGCGCCTCACCCCCAGTCGCCAGAGGGACAGTGAACTCCCGTCGGAATCGCGACGAAGTAGGGGCCTGGGGCCACCTCAGGATCTGGAGCAGATCTCTGCCGTCGGTAAGCCCAAACGCTGCGTCGGAACCCTCGCGCCGCCGTGTGAACAATGTGAGCTGGTCGAAGGAAGAGTTTCTTGGACGGAGCGTCGCTGACCTTGTTCCTAGAAACCCTATTATCGTCGTGGATGTCTACAGTCTAGATCGGGGCGTCGTCGTCTCAGGTGGAGGAGAAGCGCTGTCACCGGAAGTCAGGACCCTAACAGGTGGGCCTTGGAAGAGGTCGTTGGTTTACATGCGGCGAAGCCAAGCGCCGCCGCCACTCAGCCCCGAAACACCGTGAGTCAGGATATCGCCGCTGTGTACGAGCCACCGTCGTCGCCGTTGGACGACGGTGGAGGTGTAGGGAAATCTGATTTTAACCCTCTCCCGAGGATCTATCTTGGATGTTTAATTCACCATACATTGATTATATGCCTAGCATGCACCTATATAATTAATTGCAACACGTAGGAGTTTTCTCGTGTTTACCTGCGAATCTGTTGGGGATGAATGGATCAAGACTCGTGCTTTGATCTTCTGGACTGTATCCCGTTTGCATAAACTCCAATGTCGAGTGAGGAAAATCTATGGAGAATGCTATAGAAAATCGTCTTTTCCTATGCTCAAAGTTTTCGAAAATTTCACCCTATTGGAATAGGAATTCTCGAAAATATTAGCTAAGCATTAGCCTTGATTTTCTCTCACCTTATATTTATAATGCAACCTAAACCCTATCAAGATAGGATTTATGCATATCTAACAAATATAATAATATCCTTTAGGATAGAGAGGATCAGCGAGTCCCATGGGACTCTAATAGAGAGGATGATTTTCCCTTAGCTAAAAGGCACGGATGGGCCGGCCAGGATCAAATGCAAGGAATAAAGATGGGCCTCAAATAAATTAATTATCTTATGTTCACCCGTAACATAAATTAATTTATAAACATTCATTCATGCCACTAGAGAATAAATCTTGACTTACCTCTTTATTACGAAGTTGAGTCGGGCTTGCACTTGACTTCTGAATCCCGTATTTAAGATATCGTCGTCCATTAATTATTTACTGATTACGATCGCTTAAAATAATTAATATCTTTAATTCCTTAAGTAATACCACTCAACCTTACTATTGTACTTGAGATAACTCAACTGCGGGGTTTAGTACAATAAACCTTTGAGCTCCTTAAGGGGCGTCATCATCCTAAACGGATACGGTGACTCGACACGGGTAACTAGCATGACATACAAGATCGCCACCACCCAAGATGCGAGAGAATCTTGGGTTATCTCATGTAACCCTCACCCATAGCAAGTCAAAGTGATGGTCGAACTCATACTCACCTAATACCTTATCGAGGTTTAGATCAACGTAAGTCTCCGAGATCTAGGTTCTTCACGACGGTCGGATAGAAGAACTCATCTCATCGTGATCCATCAATACGTGCGAGGCGTACCGGCATGACAAGTAACCAAGTCAAGTCACTTCTTATCTATACCGCATGACTATATCGATAACTCGTCCTCAAGTTGTCTCACCGTGATACTTTTTATATCTCATTAAGCTTGACCAATCATACGGACTTCACGTGATCTTCTACACATCGTATGATCTAACTTATATATGAGATAAGGGACTTAGATATATACAATCAAGTAAACAATTCAGATAGGAGATTGTAATAGTGGTAACAGGAAACATTATATACAAGCTCAACCAAAACTGCTTTCAGTATACAAATCCAACAGGAGGTGCTGCCTCTTTGCTGAATCCCTAGAAATGGGGTCTGAAAATAATCCCGTTGGGGAGCCTCACGCCCAAATAATTAGAGGAACAATAATTCTAAAATACATTTAGGGCTTGTTTGGTATGGAAGATAAGATATGTTGAGATGCTTAGACATAAGATATGTATTTCAGATTGTTGTTATATCTAGTTGTTTGGTAGACAAGATATATAATACAGATAACTTAAAAACTTGTTTGGTAACTTAGTTTAAAATCTAGATTGTCAACAAATTTACTATTATAACCTTATTACTATTGTATGGAAACCGATGGAATTACTCCCAAATCGTGATCATCATTTTCACCGTTGCTTAAATGCTTCCCTTTCTAAGATTTCTTTCCTCCACCACCACCACAAAAAGAATGCAAACAGAGCAAAAAGAAAGGCAAAAAAAAGCCTCAAAAGCGCTAAAAGGCTTCACTTTACACTTCTCAAGAAGAAGCAAGGTACATAATTTAGCTTTCACACTAAAAGGAAAAAGCAGCGCAGCCTCCCGCTCCTTCCTTTACTTGTTTTTTTTTCAAAACGCATTTAAATAACATAAAACGGATAAAACATATTACAAACTAAACTCAGGCATACCCGAGGGGGATACAACCAAATTTTCGTAGAAACAAGGCATGGGGAGGGATGAGATAACACCTAATAGCCAAAACACATAGGCCAAAGAGCGACTCGCTCATACTATGAAAGCGGTAAAGAAACCAACACAACAACCCCTTAGTGACGCAAAAGGGGCGGGCCTCATTAAAAGCCCCATGACCAGTGGGGAAAAGAGTGCCCTTGTGCAGTGTAATCGCGGGGCACAAGGGGTGGGGTTTGTGAACACATGCAAAACACATGAGGTACACTGCTTCGGTTGGGCCTAAGCAGTCCCTCAACACACTCACCCATAATCCAATAAAAGAGATGAAGTACAAGATAAGGCATCCCAAAAGTGGATCCAAAATCCAAACCGAGATATCCCTCAGCTTACTACAAAGCGAACTCAAAATGAGAAACAAAAAGGTCTCAGGATACAAAGAATATAAAGCAGCATAAACATCTTCTTGAATACTCTTCACAATGGTCTTCACATTGAAGGGGATGTCTTCAAAGTTAAGCTTGTTACGCGCATACCAAATGTGATTAACCGTCGCTGCTAGACCAATCGCTGCACGAAGGATGATTGCGCACCCGCGCTTCTACCATCTCTGATGTGCTTCGATAGCACTAGCTACGATAGTCATCCTCCTCGGGAGGCGGGCCATTCTTTAATATAGTTCCAAACCGCATACATGCCTTTACACTTAAAAACAAGTGTTCATGAGACTCTAAATGGGTATTACAAACAATACATACCTGCGAGATACTCATGTAGCTCAGTCTATCCACCGTCTTAAGTCTTCCTCTCAAAGCAAGCCACATAGTGATGGAGAACTTAGGCGTGATGTAGTTTTTCCATATCGCCAGGTGCGGGCGCCTCTCCCTTCTCTGAGATAGTGATAGGCGCTTCCGTCCTTTGGATCCAAACAAACTCTTAAGAAGATCTGCAGCTCTACCATGATCACCTCCTGAATCCTACAAAAAACGATCACGAAGGCTGAGAATATTCTTAAGAAGAGGAGATAAACGAATGTGAGTAGGAAACTCCCATATGGTGGTGGTCGTCAGGTACTCAGCATGGATCCACTGAATCCACAAGGAGTCCTTCTTGGTATGGATGTTCCACAAGGTCTTTGCTAGTAAAGCTTTGTTCCAAGTCGAGAGATCTCGTAGACCTAAACCTCCTTCATCATTTGGTAGACAAACAGCTTTCCAAGCAACAGGACAATGTGTCGAACCCCACAGGAACCTCCTAGCCATCGTATTGATCCGATCAATGACGGTGACCGGCAGAGGTAGAACTCGCAACGGAAGCACTCTATGCCTGCAACACCGATCGAATCAACTCCGGTAGATCTGCGGTAGATAAATTTAAATTAGACCAGCGGTGGATACAAGACGCTATCTTCTCCACTAGCCCACTATCTTGAGTGACTCCTGGTTTCCTTGAAGATAGAGGGATGCGAAGATATCTTGTCGGGAGTTCTCCCGAGGGAAGCGAGCAGATCCAAGATCGTCGCTTCAATGGTCGAACTCCGCCATGAATATCAATGACTTATGGTTATTAATCTTGAGCGAAGCGCGAGAAAGTCCCCAAGAGCATCCATAAGCACCTCCATTGATGCAATGTCACCCCGCCAAAAGTAACAAATCATCGGTCAAGGCGAGATGTGAAAGCATGGAAGTACTACACTTAGGATGAAATTGAAAATCCAACTCCCTTGTTCGTTTCTTCAACAATCTTGAGAGGTACTCCATGCAACATAGGAACAAAGTGAGTGACATCGGTCACCTGCCTAAGCCTGCGCCCGATGATGAACCCATGAGTCCCTCCATTAATAGCCAGTATAAGTAGCGAGTGGCGCAAATCATGATCCAATAGGTGAGCATGGATGAAAACCCAATCCATCCAATGCCCGTCTCGAGAAGTCCCAAGAGATCGAATCGTAAGCCTTACAAGGTCGATCTTGAGCATGCATCTCGGGGTGATCTGCTTCCTCTCATAGCTCTAAGCAATTCCTAAGCCAGGAAGATATTGTCTGAGATGTTTCTTCCTCTCACAAATCCAGATCTTTGGATCAATGATCTTGCCCATCAAAGACGCCATCCTCTTAGTCGGGATCTTCGTGATTGTCTTATAAACGACATTGGTGCACACAGTCGGTCTAAAATCAGCAACAGTGGGATTGTGATGCTTCTTATGAATAAGAGTGACCACCGAGTGATTTAACTCCCTCAACAGGACCCCCTGCTCAAAGAATTCCCGTACAGCCAAAACAACATCTTGACCAACGATATCCCATTCTCTTTGAAGAAGGCGGAAGGGTAGCCATCCGGTCCCGGTGCGCATCACCGCAATGTTGAACAGAGCATTCTTAATCTCCATCTGAGATACCTCCATAACCATATCCATTCTATCTTGTCCATCAAGCCGGGGCCTCCTCAAACACTTGTTGGATCGAATCCACTAGTGGATCTGAATCAGTAGAAAGAAACTAAATTCACCGCAAATGGACACACGATTACCAACCCGCGGATGAAAACAAAATTTGTTTTGCCCGCTTGCTTTTACTTTCTTTAATTTAAAGAAAAGAGAAAATTGGGCCATGAAAAATTAGGTCTTGTAGAGAAAACTTAAAAGAAGCGGAAGGTAGCACCAACCCAATTATTATGCAGAAGCACTATCTCTCTTGTTGAAGTTCTTTGCAATTTTATAACTTTAATAGAGGTGGAAGAAGAAGAAGGAGGAGAAGACAACACTCCTTTGGAGGTACATTTGTAATTTTATTTGCATATCTGAGTGTCTGTGCATATTGGAATCTGAGCTGGTGCAAGCCGGAGTTACCATTGCCAAAGAGGCACAATGAATTAACTCGAGCTGTATTTTTATCACGGGCTCACGAGATAACTATCTCATCTACCAAACAACCAGATAAGGTATGATAAGTTCCATATCCAGGGCCTATCTCATCTACCAAACACTCCCTTAGTATATCAGACTCAAAATCCCGATTATGGGAGAGATGCTTCCATAATTGCGAGAAAGAACGGCTGAATCGCGAGAACAAAGAACGGCTGGAAGAGTGGTGCTCTAGAGAGAAAAATCTAGAGTGAGAAAAAACTCAAACCACTCCCAACCTTGATTTTTAAAATTACGCAGTGTTTTACTCAAAATATTATATTACACGTGTAAATAAAATACTACTTTCGTCGTCCGTCAAAAAGATACATGTATTTCTTTATCGATCTGTAAAAAAGATGCATGTTCTATTTTTAATAATATGACTCATTCATTTTAATTTAGTTTAACCCTTCATTCAACCTATATTTTGTTATTTACCATTGTTGGACCTCACCCAAACCCAATTACCCAACCCACTTAATAACTAATCAATCATATTACCATTGAACCAAATTAATACTATCTCACCCAAATAAGAACCCCCCAATGCAATCCCCACCTACAAAACGTGAACCCATCTTCCCATCAAAACCCAATTCTAAAAAAATCATAGCACATTCTACTTTTACTCTCTCTACTAAATGGTTTAATCTAAATGCAGCCAAAACTTGAATCTCCCATGGATCTATTCCTCGATTCTAGTCTCGGATCTATCATCACGGTGGTGTCGGAAACACCATTATTCTCAGTGGATGGTTGCGCCATTGAAGAATAAGCCCAAACAAGTGATTCTGAAAAGATTCTTGAGTGGACCTCTGAAAAAAATGATGAATAGTTTGAATCTCATAAGGTGGTGTTGGAAACACCATTATTGGAGGTGGAAGGCTACCCCATCAAAGAACCAGATGATTATGTTGACATTCCTGGGTGATGTCTGGAAAAAATATTTGGTACTTGAAGTGACTAGGGATTTGGTGACATGGGTGCTTGATTATTGGAGGTGGATATCTGGAAAAAAATGTTTGGTACTTGAATTGGCTAGGGATTTGGTGCCTTGGGTGCTGAATCTGCTCTAATTTGCTGCCTTATTCAGGTGATGATGTTCTTAATTTGTTGTTTGTCCTTTGTTATGGCGGTGTTATTTGAACTTGAATTAATCTGTTCTTTTCGATGATTTTCATCCGTCTAATGTTGATTCTTTGATATTGCGCTTGATTTGAGGTAAAAGCCACCACTAGGAACGAAATTTCCTACTTCTGGAAGTTTATAAAGATGAATATTGTAGCGAATGATTGGATCACGTGCTGAGGTTTATGCCTTATTTATGCCACCACTAGGTTAAGAAATACCCCAGTTTTGGAGGTAGAACATAGGACAACAAGTGTGTAGCCTTCTGTTGATCCTTATGATGTCACCACTTGGTAAAAAATGTCATAGTTTTGGAGGTTATAATAGAGTAGCCAATGTGTAAAAATGGCATTATTGGATCTTATTATGGCCATATGAACTATCCCTATTATGAGTCAATTATGTAAAATTAAGACTGAATAAATGCTGAGACTTTACATGCCAATGTAAGATACACAAAATGATTGTTTATATGGTAACCAACAACTGAAAAACACTAGTAAGTTGTTTAAACTGTAAACATAGGAAAAAAAGATTATGTAGCTTTAATCTCCATATTCCTAGTAACCAAAAGTACTTACTAGAGGTGCAATATCATAGCTTGACCCATCATCATTTTCGGACATCTTTAAATAATCCAAGCAATCCTTTACAAGTTCCTAATCAACCTCAATTGTTTCTGGAAGTATCTCACTCCTAATAAGTCTTGTTTTACTCATGTGTGGAACCTTGTAGTTGTTGTTGCCCTCGTCTTCATAATTTACATGTAGCAACCTTGTAATGTGAGAAACACATTGTTTAATATGACTGGTGAAAGCTCTTGAAATGAAGTAGTCATATTTTTTAATAAGTCATCCACACCAATATCTAACTTATCATCTTGGAGTGATTGTATTGCGCTAAAAAACCAAGATCATTCACATTTGAATTAGAAGAATTTGTTGGTTGACAAATTAGTTGAATGTTGAATCTATCAGAATTTGCAGCTGCCATGAACACTTATTAGTGTGTTTGATTTGGGGTTTGATATTATCTTGTTGCATAATAATGTGCTTACTTATATTAGGAGTCCATTTGGCTTTAATAGCAGGGATAATTTGTAAAATGAAAGGGAATAAACTAAATGATAAATGAAAATTCTAGTAGTTGATAAAAATAACAAAGTTATCACTTGATTGATAATGTATTCCTTAATGACTGATTTTGCGATTGCTTGAATTGGTTTTGTCGCCAATGTGCCCTTGAGTCGTTTTTTGGAATTCCTTTGTGTAACTTGATGCAGCCCAAGTTTTGTGAATTTAATTATTATGTGGCATATGGGCCACGTTTTTGTATCAAGATTTTCGTAGTATTTTTAGGCTTGATTATCTAGAGTTCTAGTCTATTAAAACTTCTTTTGTAAATTAGAGTCCTGTTTTGATTAGGAATCCTTCTTTGATAAGGATTAGGGTTAGGAATCCTTCTTTGACAATGATTAGGGTTCTTTATTTTTAGCCTATTTAAAGGCTTGTAAGCATACGAAAATATTCAGTTTTTGATTGATCAATAAATGTGAGTTTTATTCTCTCTTCATTAGCTCTTGAATTTTCTTGTGTTTGCCAAGGAATTCAATTATCGACGTGTCGACGAGACATTCATCCCTCGTTAGTGTGTCATTCATCGTCCCCGAGTTCTTCGCGTCAACTATCTAGTTGGGGTATAGGCGAAATCTTGACCTATATCACTTGAGGGTTAGATTCGAGAGGTTTGGGATATTCCATCTTGTTCGTTCTTCCGTTCGCGTGTCGATAGATCCTTTGTACCAGCGAGGATCGTATCATAACTGGTTCTAAAGTTGTGAATGAAAATATCCCAAATTTGCCATCAAAGATAAGATTACCATCACTTGAAGTTTGTGGTCTACTTACTGCACACATGAAAATTAATTATTTTCGTGATGAATCTTTTGACTTGCATGACCTGTAAGGGTCGACTTTATCTGGTAGAAGGTAGTATCAATCTGATGTTTTGGTGATATAGAATCATTTTTCACCGAAATATACTGTGTTGTATATGCTATGATATTTGATTTTTCCACTCGACCAATTTGGATCCAATTGACTAAGACTGAATTTCAGTCTAGCAAGCTTATTTTGCTCTGAAAGTGTTGGTTTTATTGCACTTGTATGTGCTCTTATATGCTTGTCTTTTATCCATTCTTCCACCAAACTTTTGCTAACATTAAGTTTAATTGACATCTTCCTTATTGTAGATCTTTCAAATACATAAAGTGATTTAACTTTATATGCATCAAGTACCTTTTTGTCTTTATGATGAGTTCCTTTTTTTGACACGAGTATCATAGGTGTGCTCAAAGCGAGCTACTCAGCTGCCGTCTTTCAAATATTTTGGATATTTCTTATGCATATGTGAAAAACATTTGTCTCTTTTTGTGCTCCATGCCTAAGATGACCACTAGTGTCGTTTTGAAGTAGCCATTGAGCTACCGTGTTCAGATTTGGCCTCTTTTTTCGATCTACCATGGTGATTAATTAAGTATATTTATGGTGTTTTTTTGGTAATGAATGAAGAATAACTTGAATGGTGTATTTATGATTGTTTTGGATGGGATAATGTGAGGTTTGAATTTGCCTCCATTATTTTGTTCACATCAGTGAATTATCTAAACAATTTGAAATCAATATATTACTAACTTTACCAACATTAAATTTTCGAGTAATTTATTTATATCAAGTGGGTTCCTTATTTTTCTTTTATTTATGCACAATTTAAATTTAGGCCGTTGAATTTCATGTGTTTCCATAATCAATGATTAAGAAATTTTAAAAACAATTTAACACTACATAGTAAGTGAGATATTTATTCCACTCACAACGCACTCAACTCCTTTAATAAAATTCGTATCCAAGCCAAAGAAGCATCTTTTTGACCGATAGAGCTAAGAGAAAGTTGGGGTGAGCTGAAACACTCTCTAGCAAAAAATTATTTTTTTACTATTATGATTGTAATTTTTTTATTAATATTTTTAAATTGATTTTTGTCAACTTTAACACGCTCTAAGTTACAGTTCTAGCTCGTTGTAACTCGCCCTGGTATTAGACATATTTGCGCTTAACACGAATGTAAAAGACAAAATTGAATTATTAACACCAAACTGATAACCATGGGTTCCTAAC
Source organism: Salvia rosmarinus (assembly GCA_036937905.1). NCBI lineage: Eukaryota > Viridiplantae > Streptophyta > Magnoliopsida > Lamiales > Lamiaceae > Salvia > Salvia rosmarinus. The sequence continues at coordinate 24,184,783 of CM072822.1, read as the reverse complement.
ATCTCCAACGTCATGGAAGACCTAGTCCACTTCTTCACTTCAAACACGTCACGAAATTCATTTAAAGAAGGTCCAATGTCGTGAATATACAGAGGATATACTTTTAGCGCACACACACGTGGAAATGATTGATAATTAATACAATTCATTAAATTCATTGTGTGGAATTGTTAAACTTGATGAGGATGACGGGAAATTCTATAGAAAATGTAGGTGTATTTCATCCTCTCTCATATATTATTTTATTAATTTAATTTATATTAATAAAATATTATCATGTGAGAGGAAATATAGTATATTAATTAAATGTTCTATGAAAATTTTAGAGGATGAGAATGATGATAGCACACAAACATATATCTATATATATACACATTATATAGATGGATAGATTTTACATGGTAGATTGAAACAAAGAGTGCAATTTTTTTCTTTGAATTGAGGTAGGGATAACTGAGATCTGTATCTCGATCACCCACTTTTGAAAATGGAAGAAATACTGTACTAAATTACAAAGTTTATATACAAAAAATATAAAATACATACGTTAACTCAACTCCATGATACACTTCCCCTTAAACTAAAAATAAATTGAACAGAAATCAAACTCAGAAATGATTATCTTGCTAGGAACCTAATGAGAGATGAAGCATTCCACCTATGTTAACAAATCAAGAGAATATGAAGAAGAGGATGAATTTGACGTTTCCTTCAACAAGAAAAGGAAATCAAAGACGTTGAAAAAGGTTGAGGAAAGAAAAGAGTGATTGATGCCTCCACAGCAAACACAAATCTCTCCTCACCTTTTTCTCAACAGCGACTGCATTTTCCCAGAATTGTCAATTACCTGCAGAAATATCGAGAAATTCTGTCACTCTTTCTTCTTTTCTGAAAGGGATAAATAAACACTGTTTTTTCTTATTTTATATTTTTCTTTTCAAAATCTTGACACAATGGGCCATGGGCTCGATAACCATTCATTGTTCCTTCCACTAGGGGTGAGCAAAATCGAATCGGATCAAAAATCGAACCGGACCGAATCGAAATGGACGGTTTGGTTCGGTTTTGAGCAAGATCGGTTGGTTCGGTTTCAATTTTAAAACCGAAATTAATCGGTTCGGGTTGGTTTAGTTAAAAAATTCGGTTTTAAACCAACCGCCAATTAATTATTATTATATTTTTTTATTTTATATATATATTATATATATGAATGTGTTATTTATATTATTAATATTTAAATTGGTTAATATTATATATATTATATATATAATTATATTTATATATTATATTATATATATTATAATATTTATATTAATTTTAATTTTAATTGGTTAAAACCGAACCAAACCGAATATTTCGGTTCGGTTTCGATTCGGTTTTGTATCTGATAATTGGTTCGGTTCGATTTGGGTTTTTAAAAATTGGTTTTGGGTTCGGTTCGATTTTGAACCGAACCGCCCGAATGCTCACCCCTACCTTCCACCCAATAAAATTAACCCTTATTTTGCTTTACGAAATTCTTAAATAATGAGAAATGAAATCTCCACTCATAAATTTAGGCCCCGTTTGGTAGGTTAGTTAGGTTTTGTCTAGTTAGGTTTCGTTAGGTTTCGTCTAGTTAAAATGTACTGTGAAGTTAGGTTTCGTCTAGTTAAAATGTATTGTGCTGTTAGGTTTCGTAACCCACCACCTAGGTAGGTTACAAATCCTAAAAAAATAGTCCAAAACAGAGCTACCAAATAGACAAAACCACCAAGTCCGTCATTAAAACACGAGGCGTGAGGATACAACAGCTACCAAATGGGCGTGGGATGCGAAACAGAGCTACCAAGCAGGACGCGGGATACGAAAGCAGGCTACCAAATGACACATAACTTTGTTATCCTGACGAAACAAGGCTACCAAAGATGGCCTTATAGTACATGAGATCCTCTCTTGATTAATCTATTGTTTGCTGTACTATTGAAGTACAACTATTAATTATCCTAAAAAAGGTACCACTATTAGTTTGCAAGATCTTATTCCATTTTTTAGGGGTGAGTATTTGGATTTCGGTTCGATTTTGCATAAACCGAACCGATTCAAAATTTTGAATTTTAAGAAAGAAAAAATCAAATCGGAATTGAATATCCAAAATCCGAAAATAATTTTTTTTATAAAAAATTCGAACCAAACAGAAAAATCCGAAATTCTGAAAAAATCCGAAACTAGTTTTTGTTAATTCTTATATATTTATATTAGATTTAAAATATTTAAATAAAATATTATTATTAATATAAATTATATATAATTCAGATTTTTGGATTTTTTCGGATTTAAAAAATCCAATCCGAAATATTGAAAAATATCAATCCGATCCGAATCGAAAATCCGAAAATTGAACCAAATTTTGAATTTCGATTTGGTTCGGATCGGATATTTGGTTTTTGGGTATTTTGCTCACCCCTACATTTTTCTATTCAATTCTAATTTATTGTGGATTAGTTTTATTTACCAACGGTTGATTTATATCCAATTAGGTTTTATGATTTAAATTTTCAGTTTTATTTTCAATAATAATAATAATAATTAAAATAGTAAATTTAATAATAGTACACACAACAAATAAATAAGGGTAGACAAATGGCGCAAAAACTATGAGACAAATTATCACATCCCAATTTATAATCGATATTCTTAAGTTTTTAATTTTAAACATAACATCTGAAAAGATTAAAGCTGATGAGGTGCCCACAAATATTTGTGTGCTATCTAATTCTACTATTATATTTAGAAATTTAATAATTGTTGGTTCACTACTTTTCAACACATGAATTAAGAAAAGTTTTGTTTTGTGCATAAAATAATATGTGACATGAAATTCTATGTACTTTTTAATGTAAAATTCTTTCCTTTTTTGGCATGAACCAACAATAAAAGGACAAATCAAAGTGGTATATGAACCAACATTAACGAGACGGGATGAAGTATTATATTATGATCTCACTTAATTTTTATTTCAAAAATTGAAGTTAAACCTAACTTTGGATTTATCAACCTAATATGATTATTAACTAATAAAAGTAAAATCAAATAATAAAAGATAATTATATATTCTTAATGGTTGGAATAAATCATAGTTAATAATTATAAATTAAACAAAAACATATAAAATTAAAATTGAAGAAAAAAAGATGAAAGAAAATAAAAAATCGAAAATGATATATAAAATGGGATACCATTCATATCACACTTTTTTCTTTTTATTTTAGATAGCATGCTTGTATTTTCTATCTCACTTTTTAGTGTGACATTCTGGTGTACCATTATTATTCTATTTTTTTCGGTTTCAGTTTCTTGTGTTTTATTATTTCAATTTATAAATCTTTTCTAATATTAATTTTTTAAGATTGATTACTTAATAATTAAATTTCATTTTTACAATAATAGTGATTAAAGGATAAATATTATATTAAATTCATACTATTTTGATACTATAAAATTATATCATTGATTATGAAAAATATTTTTAAAATCATGAACTATTAATTGTGTATCAATTTTGTCACCCTTCCTCCTAAAATCATTTTTCGGTTCCAAAAATTGACGTTGCTCGCTAGATTGCTACAGTGCATTCAACATCTTTTTTAGATTTGCATGACATAAACAACATTGTCGTATTGTTAAAAGCACTGTGATAATTCGGTGAGCCACTTCAATTTTTCGAAGCCGAAAAATGAATGGAGGATAGAATTGATGCAAAATTAATAGTTAAAAAATAAAAAATTATTTTCAATAATTGAAAATATAACTAATAATATTAAAATGATTTATAGTTTAAAATAATATTTATCCGTTATTAAAAATTCGACATGTAGCTATCGTCTCAACCGTGTTTGTACAAACAATTTTTCTTGAAAAGAAAACGTAAGGTTAACGCCACTTTGGACGGTGCTCAGCTATCCCATATTTATGATTGTCACTTTGAGTTTCAAATTTGATTCCAAAGCTATTTCATGACACTATTAATTACTTTTTCTCACCATATTTCTCATGTTTCCATTCCGCCTCGTGTTTGTTATTCCCTCAACTGCGAAAAAGCACACACACACTCTGTTTCGCCATGAAAGCCAGAGCAAATTCCTCCAAAACATTCAGCAATTTCCTATGCTTCAACTCAAACTCCCAATTCCCATGCGACAAACACCCCTTTTCATCTTCCTCCGTCGGAATCTGCCCTCACTGTCTCAACGACCGCTTGTCGAAATTGGTGTGCTCCGACTGCGGCGAATGCCGCGCCTCCTCATGCTCTTGCTCTGAAACATTATTCCATCGGAGTTCCTGCAGCGCCGTGGATGTCGGCAGTTTTGGGAGGATCTCGTTCCTGATCGACAGCGGCGAGGTCGATAGAAGACAACGTGGCTCTCTCCGAAGAAGCAGCAGCAACTGCGCGGGAGTGAAGAAGAGCAATAGGTTTTCGCGGATTAAGAGGCTGTTTGGGAAGAGGAGGGATAAGGAGCGCCACGAAAATCTTGAATTTTGTGATGAAAATAGTGGATTTTCAGACATTCTGGATGACAAAGATGGATTTGGTTGGAAAAGAAATGGCTCTCCGAATCAAATGGAGTTGGATAGATTTTGTAACCGGAGCGTTTTTCCAGTTAAGGAGAGGGATATGAGCGAGACGGGGTTTATTGAACTGATGCTCGATTCATCATGTGAATCCAAGGAAGAATCGTTCTCTGCTGGGAGAAGCAGTGTTGCTTTTGATCGTGGCGTCGGATGCGAAAGTGAGAAGTTTGAGATTCTTCCGAGTTTGAGAAGAAGTGGAGTTTCTGGGAAGGGGGGTTCTTGCAGGATTACGATGAAGGAACGAGGATTGAAGCAGGGGAGCAGAAGCAGCAAGCTTTGGAAATGGATTTTTAAGAATCGAGCTGCTGCTGAGGATAAAAATTACTAGCATTTCCAGATGTTTGATTTTGTCGTGTGAGAAATGAAATGTTGTTTGTTTTTGGATGTAGTAGAAAGATTGATTTCTCTTTTCAAATGTTGGCACTCTGTTTTTCTCTCTTAAATATAATGTATATTGTATAAAATTATAATTACGCTACTGATTAATCGATTAAGGTTCCCTCTTTATCAAGAATCCAGTGCTATTTGTGGTAGAATTTATATTAATCATATTGTTTATTTATTCGGAGTTCTATTTTTAATTTTTACAATATCATCCATACGATATACGCAGTAGTTTAATATCTAATGTAGCGTATAATAAATCCAATAGCATCGATGGATGATAAAGCCGTGGAACTTTCTTAAATAAAAGCCGAGTACTGTAAAAGCAATGAGCAATAAATATGACCAAAATAGCATTTGAGATCTTCTATTCAATTTTTGTGTGTTTCATTTTCATTCTTTGACCAAAATAGCAGATAGTAAGATAAAGATGAATCTTCATTAATCAATGGATTTATAACGTTTCTTCACTTTCGAACACCGTTTTTGCTTGGTGAGGATGGTCAGCCAAAAGAGTTACGGCGTTTCAGAAGGCTTACTGAATAAATTATGAGCACTGATAGTTTTAATTATTTTGTAATACGAGGTGATTAATTACTTATATCTGTAATACATGCAGCAAAGGAACACCAAATAATAAATTTTACTAGTACATGAATAAGAAAGTAATATATGAACAATAAATAAAGCAGGTAACAGAAACCTAACCTACATTAAACTGTTTTTTTTTAGTTGCTTATTAGTATAAATGTAAGATGAAAAACTAAAACCCAATTACTGGTTCCTTTATTTGAATTTTTGAATTTTCAAATATTCCTGCCAAATCCATGCCATGCGAATAGGTAATTAAACTTAGAATTAGCTAGGTTTGAATCAACCTCATATTGTATCTGAATCACCATGCTATGGCACATTTTTTGCTTTAAATAAAATTTGATGAGCAGCATGGATATTGCCATCATACCTGGGTAGCCTTTTTTTTAAAAAATTAACGGGAAACTGCAATCGCTATCGTTATGCACTATGTAAACTTTACATTCTTATGCAATAGCCTGCAAACCACACATGACAAGTAAATCATACTTAAACAATCAAATGTGACAAGCTCATACCAATAAAGACGTTAGTAGAGTTTGAACACAGAACCCCACGCTTATGTGCGATAACATATAACCACACCTGACGGATGGCACCACACTTGAGCAATCATGCGTGACAAGCTCAGACTCATATAGACGTTAATAGAGCTTGAACTTATGATCTTTTGGTCACATGAACCCACTTTATCATTGGACTATCTGAACTTGTACTACCTTTTAATTTGCTGCCAATTATGACCACTATACAATTTTGGTGGCAAAATTGATTGATGTATTCTATTATTATATATCCTAATAGATTACTTTTTAAGTTTTAATTTTTGGTAGTATTTAATTATAATTCATTATGGTATACTAATTTTATGATTCATTATGGTTCACAATGTTAATAACTCATTTTTATATTTATAATAAATTTAGGAAAAATACATGATTTTAGCCTAATCAACCAATAATACCTTAATCAAGCCTAATGAATTACGTTTGTGACAATTTTAGCCCGTAAGTGATTTTTCGGCATCGAAAAGCACAATTGACATCGGAAATAACAAATAGCCCGTAAATCATTTCCAACTACGTTTATAATTTATAGTTTCTATATGTTATTTTCCGATGCCAACTGTACTTTTTGATAGGGCTGCTTATTGGATTGGTTTCGGTGAACCAAAACCAAAATTTCCCAAATTCAATAACCGATACCACAATCGATCGGTTAATCGGTTATCCAATTAACTGATCGGTTAGTCGGTTCGGTTATTGGATAACCGAAATTATCCAAATTAAATTTCTTTATTTACCTATTTGACTAGTTATACTAATTTTTAATTTAATAATAATTATAATTATTATTTGAATCTAATTAAATTTATTTTTAATTTAATAATAATAATAGATTAATGATTATTATTATTATTTCGGTGATTCGGGTATATCAATTCGGTTGTCAGTATACATGATAACCAAAATTATACCGATAACCAAAATTAACTTTAAAACCATTAATCGTATCGATCCAATAACCGAATTAATCGATTATTGGATACCGATAACCAGTCGGTATCGGTTCGGTAATAACCGATATCAAATACCCATTTCATAACCCCTCCCCTTTTTGGTGCAACAAATCACTTATGGGCTAAAATTATCACAAAATCAATTCATTGGGTTTGATTGAGATATTATTGATTTATTATGCTAAAATTATTACAAAGTCAATTTATCAGGTTAAAATTGTGTATTTTCCCATAAATTTGTTAGTGGGACCAGGGCCGCCCCTGAGGGTCGGCCCCCCTGGGCGATCGCCGAGGGTCCACCATCTCAGGGGCCCAAATTATTTTAAAACATTAATTTTATTTATATATATATATATATATATATATATATATATTTAGATTCAAAATATTATATCACTTAAATATTTTATTTTATTTTAAAGTCCAAAGTATTAAATCTTTATATATTTTACTTATAGATATATGTTTTCATTTGGTCCCAAAATATATTAGAAAATATTGATGTTGATATAATTATTAATGGTTTTGTATTTGTAAATACTCGAATAAATTGCTTTTTATGATATCGTATCGTAGATAAGAGTTGAGATATAGAAATATAAGCAAGATAAGTAAGTTGTATATATTTTTGATAATTTTTTATTATCTATTTCTATTTGTAGATCACTTGAATTTTATGTAAATTTATAAATTTGATTTATTTTATAAGTATAATATAAGAGACCTTTTTGGACGGTCTAATGATTAAGTGAATTCATGTGGCCAAAAGTCACGAGTTCAAACCTCATTATCACTTCTATAGGTTTAAGCCAGTCACATCCAATTTTTCAAGTATGGTTTAGTCGTCATGTGTCATTTGTAAGCTATTGTAAATAAACATAAGTTTTACCTAGTACACACAGAAGATAATGACTGAGGGTTTTATATGAATTTTAAAAAATGGGGCTTATATTTCTTATTTTGACTAGGGCCTATAAAATATCAGGAACGGCGCTGAGTGGGACAGGAGTTGAAGCTGAACACATAAATGTTGAGACAATTAAGATATGAACTGCTAAAATTGGTATAAATCCGACTTGATAGAATACTTTGACTGATCGGGTGGATTAGTGAAATAAAAGAAGAGGTGGTTGTATTAGATTGATAAATATATAACTAGGATGAATTTGTATGATTTATAATCGGGCCAAACTTCCTTTTGAGTACGCTGTACTCTAATACAGCTGATTCAAACAATACATATGTTTATCTCTAATTTCCTCAAATTCTTTGAATCGCGATAACAATGCAGTAGCTGGAATCCAAACAACATATTTTGATACGTGTAGGGTTGGCATTTAGCATTTACAATTAAATGAAAAGTCAATTTTTTATGTGTAGACATTTCCTATATAAGAATATTGAAATCTGAGATTTCCGAACAAATAAATTAATGTCAAAGCCAACGCAGATAACAAAATATATGCAAGAAGAAAACAAATCTCTGAAAAGAAAAGGAAGGAAAGAATGTACGTGACAAGGCCTCTCTCCCAGCTGCTAAAATCCCCAGAGATTCTAGCAGCAGCACCCGACGGTCCGAATTCTGGATTCCTAGTAATCCAAGACGATGAATCTTTGAGATACTCTTTTTTCGGACTCTTTAAGAATCGCAGCCTCAACCACCTCCCCTTCCCTCAAGACAAGGAGCTCACCGTTCAATACACCACCAGCAACGGCGAGTCTACTGACGTATCTAACGATCCAATCTTCTTGATTCCTGCTCTCAACCACCCACTCTCTTCCAATCGCTACTACGCCATCGTTCCCCATCGCAAACGCATAGGGTATATATTTATATACATATATGCAGTATATATTGTTTATTCCGTTTCACTCATGTTTATTTAGATCATAAATAGGACTAGATTATGACTATTGTTTCTTATGAACATCCACCTGATTCCATGTAATTGTATCCGAAAATTATAGTGCAGAAATCTCTGGCTTGGTAGCACTGTAATTGTATTAGAATGTTATAGTGCAAAATTCTTTAGCTTGACAGTGCTCTCAGATTTAGTCTACGAACTGAATAACCAATACTCTGTGTTTTGTTTTTTTTTGCTTTCCGTAATTTCTTTGCGTTTGAAGTCGTAATAAGCATGACTAGACAATCTTCATTCTCAGAGAAGCGTTGACCTGCTCGAGAGAAGAAGATAAGGTGACCTGCTGTTTCTGCCGCTGCGTCAAGGACGTGAAGCCGCGGCCGTTGGATCCGCGCAACGAGTACCAGCAGTTCCAGATTGTTCCATACAACGTCGCTTTCAGCTCAGGAGGGGGTTACTTTGTTGGTAAGTCGATTGCGTCGGATGGTTTCCCTCCTTCCTTCCTGCGGCAGAAGGGGTGGACGGTCGACACCAAGACTCCCCACACTTTCAAATTAGGTGAAGCACGGGGCCTCGACTCGGGACTCCGTGCTCGTCTGCTGGAGTTGGATTCATCGAGAGTGGTCGGGAAATGGTACACTCCATTCGTGTTTGTGAAGGATGGGTCGTTGAGGGATCAGGTGAAGCAATCGATGTACTATGAGGTTATATTGGAGCAGAGATGGGAACAGATTTGTAAGATTGATCGTATTCGAAATAAGGGGAATAATTCGGTGGTGATCGATGCTAGGATTGAGAAGGAGGAGGTATTTGTTGGTGGGAGTACAGCTGCGTGGAATGAGAGAAGCGCGGTGGACGGAGTGATCTGGTTTAGGGTTGGCGGCGGAGGAGTGGGGTTGAGAGTGGAGTTGGTGGAGAAGATGAAATGGGAGGAAGAGAGGGGGTGGATGGGAGGAGGAGAGACATGACAAGATTCATAAGGTGGAGGAATTTGTAGGAGGTGGTGATGGCTGGAATGAGTTTGGATGCTATGTTTTGGTGGAGACGTTCAAATTGAGGAGGATGGATGGGAGTTTGGTCATGTCTTATCATTTTAAGCATTTTCATAAGTTGAAGACTAAGTGGGAATAGATTACTTTGCAAGTTGTGTATGATGTACGTCACTGTGCTTCACTATTTGATGCCACTTTTTATTTCTTGGGATTTCTGATCATTAATTAAAGGATTTATACAGTATACCCTCCAATTATTGGTGATCGATCTTAATTTCGTAAGAGAAATAAATGCGCAAGAACACCAAGGATTTATGTGGTTCGATCTATGAATAAGATCTACGTCCACGGGAGAGAGAGTATTCGTGTATTGAATGTGTAAAGCGATTACAAATAGTGTGAATGAATCTATTTAGTCTACTCTAGCCTCTGTTTATACACAAACGTATTGACTAGATCTTGAATCCGAAGTCTTCTCTAACTAGGATTCGAGATCCTATCCTCTTGAATTAGGATTCTTTTAGATGTGGTGAGCTTCTGCGTTCCCACCGATTTTAGGAGTCTTCATGGGCGAACTTGTCGGGCCGAGCGATGTCGGGGTTACTTGTATTGGGCACGATGCTTGGGCACAGTAGTTGGGCGTATCCTATCACAACCCCCAAAAGACGAAACGAAGTCATGGTGGAATGGGGTTGTTTATAACAGCGGGGTTTGGGCGATCTTTGACATTCTTTTCTTCGTCGACTTTGTGTTTGTCAATAATTACGGCGTCGTATATCGTATCTTTGTGCTCGCATGAGTGTCTCCGCCGAGGTCATGTTTGTTGTTTGTATCTCGGCGAGGTGTCACGGCTTTTCGCGACGGGCGTTATGCGAGGTCTTCTAGCCGGCCTCACCGTCGAGGCGTTTAGCCGAGTCTTATAAGCGTTAAGTCGAAGTCTTGACGGACTTCACTTGGCGAGTGTAAAGCCGAGGTCTCATGGTAACTTCACCCGACGAGGCGTTAAGCAAGTCTTCGATCGACTTCATTTGGCGGGCGTTGTCGAGGTCTCTGGCCGCTTCACCCGACGAGGCGTTAAGCGGGATTGGCTTCACCCGACGCCAGGCGTTAAGCAAGTCTTGGACCGACTTCATTTGGCGGGCGTTAGTCGAGGTCTCTGGCCGCTTCACCCGTCGGGGCGTTAAGCCGGATCGCTTCACCCGACGCAGGCGTTAAGCGAGGTCTTCGACGAGCTTCACAGCCGAGGTGTTAAGCCGAGGCCGAACACGGATTTTTCTGCGTCATTGAGTGCGGGACGCGGGATCGCATTTAATGCGGCAACGGTTGGATTCCGATAAAGCGTATAATAGAGGAATATCTTCCTTGATCGCCATTTCTCATATCACTTTTGCGATTTCAAAATTTCGGACTTCCAAAACTTCGAAAACGATAACTGCCGCCATTGTTGTCTCGAGTTCCTCACCATCATCTTGAAAACCAAAAGTAAGTTATGGCTTCTCTTCTTCTAAATCTTACGAGCTTCGTATTGTGTCCGTGCGCCGTCGGATTCGCGGCGGTGTTCTGTATTCCCTTTCGGGATTTTGGTAAAGTGTCTTCCTTTTCTTCCATTTTAACAACCTCCAATATAAAGGAGATTGTCTCTCAATACCGTATTTCTAATATAATTTATGTTGCCCCCCGTCCGGAGCATAGGGCTTGTTCTCCTCCGGAAGGGTTTGTCACTGTCTACGAAGGCGGCCTCGGGCTGGTCTTCGTATTCCATATCCTCGTGTATATGTCGAACTTGAGATGTTCGGCATATCACTTATAACTTTCGCCAAATTCTTTTCGGCATTTGGTGGGCCTAGGTGTCTATGCTATCGGCATAATTTTCCTTTCACTTTGGGGCTTGTTCTCGTTTTTTCAACTGAAGGGTGGTTCGGGGTGGTATTATTTATCACCCCGTCGTAACTTCAAAGCCAAGATAAAGTCGAAGATCTCGAACTGGCAGAAGAAGTTTTTCTTTTGTCAGTTCGATGGATCTCTTGAGTTTATATGGCGATCGGAGAAGATCGCCGATGTGGTGGTTGACGAGATTGACGGTGGCCTGGAGGAGGCACTGGACAGAGTAGGTCTCGTGGATGAGGCCTTTACCGAGGCCGAGCTCGCAGCTGCGGGGCTTAGCCCTTATGATCCTGCCACCGTGGTGGAGTCGGTGAAGGGTGAGGCCCCTCTTTCTCTTCTGTCTTTTGTCGCATGATTATTTGCGTGTACATGCCTGACCTCTTGTATTTATTTGCAGTGAACTTGATCAGGGACAAGAGGAAGAAGAAGAAGGATTCGAGCGCCGGTGTCGAGCTCTCCTCCTCTCTTTTGAAGGAGGTCGAACTCTCCTCCTCGATTTTGAAAGATGTCGATTGCGCCGAGTGGCGAGGATGCTTGAAGTCTCTGAGCCGCACCTCTTAGGCGCTTCAAGAGGTTAAGCGTGCTATCCCAGAGGCGCGGTTGCTACCGACCACAGATGCATCGTCGTTGGCTCTCGTGAGCTCCCTGCCTTTCCGAGGTGGCGCACCTATCCTTCTTCCTTGTGAAGTGATATAAATAATGTATTCTTCGATTTGTTGGGATTACGTATGAAATTCGAGATCGTGTCGGCCGAGGTGGCTAAGATGTCCGCAGGGATGGCCCGGATGTCGGTTTCATAACGGACTTCTTGAAAGGGCCGTTAGCCGGTTGTGAGGTGGCCCGGTATGCTCGGGGAATGGAGGAGAAGACTCTCCTCGTCGAAGAGATTAGCGAGGCGAGAGCAAAGATCCGGACCTCGTCAAGCGAGGCGGCGGATCTGGCGGCTGTTGAGGCGGCGGCGGCGGTGGCGGCGGCGGCGGCGGCGATGGGCGGCAGGGCTAGGGCGGCTGAAGCCGCGGCGGAGGCAGTCGCCTTAATGAAGGCGAGTTGGAGGTCTCGGCGTCGGGAGGCCGAGTAGCGAGTCGCGAGGCGAGATGCTTTGGGCGTTCTTGGAGGCTATTCTCTCAGGGGCTTCTCGGGATGGTGGGCGATCGGCCGAGGTCCTCAATAAGCGCGCCGTCTCGGGCCTTGATCGAAGAAGTCACCGAGGACTACCGGTGGATAAATCCAGTATGGGTATCGGTGATAGAGGGCGATGTCTGAGGCGGGCCTATTTTGATGTCCTTGTTCGCGGCCTGAAGGAGCTTCCCGTGTTGCGGGCCTTGACTTCATCTCGGTTTCTGCTGACCGCGGAGTCTGTTCGCGCTTGCCCCGTGGACCGAGATCCCCTGACCGACGCTTTAATGGCCAATCTTACAAAGGGGTCGGGGATCTTTGCGGTGGGGTTCTAAGGCGGCGAGGCCCGGCGGTTCTGAGGAGGTGGCCGGGGCTTGGCGGAGGCTTTCCATGCTCGGAGGTGGTGTGGTGGACAAGCCGAGGCATCTGGAGGGTCGATTGATCCCTTTTTTTTTTTTTTTTTTTAATGTAAATGTACACTTGTTTTCTGCCTAAGGGCATATTAATAGAATCACAAGTTTATATGAAAACACTTATCTTTTATTCGGTTGTGCTTTGAAATGTTTGATGCTTCTCCTTGGTTGAATCGAATCGAAGACCTGTCGCGGGCTCTTGAGTTGAAAGAGGTCGAACTCCTCCATATAAAGGGGCAGCTTAGTCATGTACAGGCGGAGTCTGATGTCAAGCATAGAGCCGTTCGGGAGGCGTGATGAGCTCCGGGCTCGCCTTTTGGAATGGGAGGAGGCGTTCGAGGTCGCCAGGAGGAGGCAGGTGATAGGCGAGGAGCATGCCGAGTACGAGGAGGTTATCCACGAAATGGTGGGATGGCGATCCCGGAAGTTGAAGCCAGGTTGTCGAGGCTGCTGCCGTTGTCAGCGAGTACCGCGCGAATATGGTCGGACCTCACGGCAATTCAGAGCGATGCATTGAATTAAAAGGCTCGGGAGCATATACAAAACTGTCATCGCTCGACAACCACGGCTCGGCGAAATGCTTGACGGGATGCAGAGGCCTCTTCTTCTGCCGGAGCTTCTCGATCTAGAATAAATGAACCGAATTATGACGATCCGGAGTGGCGCTCGAGGCGTGCTATTGCCCTTGAGCGACGTGGATCCTCAAGGGGTCGAAACCAGGCGTCCTCGAGTGTCCGAGGTCGAGCTCATGAGCGGCATCTTCAAGTGACCGGTCATGTTGGGGCGGGCCCGTAGTGTAGACCGGGGCGAGGTGAGGTAGGATTAGTATAGATGAGTCTTGAATCCCGATTTTCTAGGGATTGGCTCGACTTTTCCCGATCCGCTCCGTCCTCGTAAAATGTAACTGTACATCTTTTATTTAATAAGAATGATTTCTTATTGACTTTGTATTGAACAAGAGTAATATCGAAGGTAGTTTGTCTTCGTAGAGTTCCGCTTTAAAGGAGTCCGTTCCGTCTGAAGGTAGGGGTTCTGTTTTGCGAGGTCATTGGGAGGGTGGTCCCTTATTCGTCTACATAGAGAGAACCGTCTTGAAATAAGCGAAGGAAATCGATCTCGTATGTAGGAATGGTTCTGTTTTTGCCGAGGTTATCGGGAGGGTGGTCCCTTATTCGTCTACATAGAGAACCGTCTTGAAATAAGCGAAGGTAATCGATCTCGTATGTAGGAATGGTTCTGTTTTTGCCGAGGTCATCGGGAGGATGGTCCCTTATCATCTACATAGAGTCTTGTCTCCGATATAAACGAAGGAAATCTGATCTCGTATGTAGGCATGCGCGCGTTTAAATTTACCTTCGTATGAAACGAAGGTAATCTGACCTCCGTCGAGGGAATTCGTCCTCCGTAGAGGGTAAATAACAATGTGAAGATTGATTATGCATTAGTGACGAGTAGAACTTGCAAAAAATAATATTTTATTGATAAAAGATGACGCGACCACCAAATAAGACCCAGACTCTAAACAGGATTTTAAAGATACGACCGAACAAGACCCGACCCTTGACACTTATGCATAATATCTCTTCGGATGAATGATGTGCCATGCGTTGGGTAATTGCTCACCGGACAATTGAGCGAGCTTATAGGCCCTTTGCCGAGGACTTCGTCGACCGGTGAAGTCCTTCCCATGTGGCTTCCGACTTGCCGAGCTGCGGCTTTCTTGACTTCATTATTTCGAGATGCAGGTCGCCCACTTGGAATTGTCGGGTTTTAACACGCTGGTTGTAATCTGAGCTACTTGTTGCTTGTCACCGAGCTTCCTGATGTGGCGAGGTCTCTTTCTTCGAGTAGGTCTAGATCACTCGTAGATTTTCCCCATTGCTTGGCGGAGAAGTCGATAGTGCGGGGACTCGGTACTCCGATCTGCGGGGATCATTGCTTGGTTCCATACACCAAACTGTAGGGTATTTCTCCGTTCGAGGTCCGGGTGTTGTTCGATGCGACCATAAGACTTGTGGTAAATTTTCCACCCGAGGCCCTTAGCTCGGTCGAGACGAGTTTTAGACCCTTTACGATGGTCTGTTGGTAACCGGTCGACCATTTGCTTGAGGATGGGCCACCGGGTGAACTTTGTTGGATCCAAGCTCTTGACACCAATCTTTGAATGTCTTATCCGTGAATTGTGTTCCGTTATCCGAAAGGAGGATATGGGGATGCCGAGCGACACACTATGTTCTTCCGGGCGAAGTTGAGGCGTTCTTGCTTGTGATTTTCGCCAAGGGCTCCGCTTCCACCCACTTCGTGAAGTAGTCGATCGCAACAATTAAGAATTGAGCTGTCACGGTGCTTTACAAAGGGGCCCACAATGTTGATCCCCATTGCATAAGCGGCGAGGGCTCTGCGGAGGTGAGGTCGGTGCGGTAGCCTTGATGCGTTCCATGGATTTGACACTTGGACACTTTTTACGAGGTCCATTGAGTCTTGGACTATTGTTGTGATAGTATCCCCATCGCATGACTTTCTTTGACAAGGCTCGGGGTCCGATGTGGCTTCATACGATCCTTCGTGTATTTCTCGTAGAACGTAATTAGCTTGGTTCGGACCCAAGCACCTTAAGAGGGTGGAGATATGACTTTACAGTATAGGACCCCGCTCAATTGTATACCGCAGATTTGTTCAGGATCCTCCTAGCTTCCGACTTGTCATGGGGCGCTCGCCTCTCCAGTACTCTCGAATGGGAGTCATCCAATTGGGTTCTTCATCCGAGACTACGTTGACCTCGGCTCCGTTATCGGCATCGTCTATGCTTACGCTTGGACTTCCTCTCTTGGCGGGCTCGTTGATGGCGAGGCCAATTTACTAAGATGTCACTCGGCTATTTTGCTCCTTGGGATGCGAACTATGTGGAAGTGTGAGAAAGTTCGTTGCGAGGCTTTTGCTTTTCAAGATACTTCTTCATTCATCGCTTTTTGCCTCGTATTTTCCCAACATTTGGCTCACGACGACTTGAGTCGCTGTGAACTTGCGGCTCGTATCTCGAGACTTTGAGCGGGCGAAGTCCTGCGATCGATGCTTCATACTCCACCGTTGTTCGTATTTTGAATGTGAACCGAAGTGAGTAGGTGATCTCTTAGCCGTCCGGGCCTAGGGAGTAAGATTCTGCTCCGCTACCCGTTTTCCCGGCCCGTCAGCGTAGAGTTGCCGGCCTCCTTTGGTATTTCATCCATTGGTTCGGCCGGCATTGTACGTCTGGACTCGGTGGGCTTGGTTTCTCGATGAAGTTAGCCTCGGCAAGAAATCCGCTAGGGCTTGACCTTTGATGGCTGGCGGGGCCAGAAGGATATATCGTGTTCGCCCAGTTCGATTGCCCATTTCACGATTCTCCCTGAGGCTTCGGGTTTCGTCAATACTTGCCGAAGTGGGTAGTCAGTGAGGACTTGTATGGGATGCGCATGGAAGTATGGGCGTAGTCTCCCGCGGCGTTACCAACGCTAAGGCAAGCTTCTCCAGGGGCTGATACCTCGTTTCCGGGCCTTTTAGTGCTCGGCTGATGAAATACACCGGGAGCTGACGTCCTTCTTCTCGTACCAAGACTGCACTTATAGATTCGTCCGAGGCGGCGAGGTAGAGGAAAAGGACCTCTCCCTCTTTCGGGACGGACAAAGTTGGGAGTTTGGCGAGGTAGCTCTTGAGATCTTCAAAGGCGGACTTGTGTACATCGTCCCATGAGAATTTCGGGCTTTTGAGTATCTTGAAGAAGGTAGGCTGCTTATCCGCGACTTTTGATAAAAGCGGCTCGATCTTGCTATCGACTGTTAGCTTGTGTACGTCATGGATGGTCTTTGGCATCTTCATTTCTAAAATGGTTTGGACCTTGGGCGGGTTTGCTTTTAGCCTTCTTGTGAAACCCAACACCTAAGAACTTTCCGGACGGACCGCAAACGTGCACTTTGGGATTCACTTTAGGTTGATTTTCCGAAGAAGGCCGAGGGCGATCCGGAGGTCGGCAACACATGCGACTTCTTCCTTGCTCTTGACGACGATGTCGTCTCGTATCCTCCACATTCGACCTATGTAGGGTGAAATATTTTGTCCACCATCCTTTGATAGGTAGCCTCTGCATTTTTAAGGCGAATGGCATCTTTTTATCGCAAAGACTCAAAGTCGGTAATGAAGGTTTGTCTTGGCAGCGTCTTCGTCGTCCATCGGGACTTGGTGATATCCTTTGTATAAGTCCAGCGAAGACTTCGTATCCGACCAGTAGCGTCGACCTTCTTGTCAATGTTGGGAAGGAGATAGCAATCCTTTGGGCAATGCTTATTGAGGTCGGTGTAGTCGATACACATTCGCCATCCCTCCTCCTTTCTTTACCATCACGGGTTGGCTATCCGGTCGGATATTTGACCTCGAGCAAGATGTCGTGCTTTTAACGGTGATTCACCTCGTCATGAATGACTTGGTTCCGTTCGGTGCAAAATTCTTTATTCATCGAGCGGTTTTATGTTCGGTCGATGTTGAGCGGTGGTGATGATACTCGGCGAGACTCGGTCATGTCGAGGGAGACCAAGCAAACACGTCCGAATTCCTTAGGAGTTGGATGATCGATCCTTCACTTTAGGTGCCTTGGTGAAACCAACCTTGGCGACCTTTAATGGCTCATCTTTGTACAATGCGACCTCTTCCACCGGTGTCGGGGAGTGGCGATGTACTTCGACTCGACTCCTCGGGTTTCTTTAATTGCTATGCACTGGGTCTTTGGACCGAGGTCCGGCACCTCGTAAAACAACTTGCATACATTCCTGGCTTGCTTCGATCACCTCGGATCACGGTTGTTCCCGTGGTGGGTATCTTCATTGTTAGGTGGTATGTTGAACACACCGCCTTTACTGATTCACCAATCTCGCCCTAGTATGATGTTATATGGCGGTGGGCCTTCACTTCTGAAGAATTGCACCACCTTGGTGGAGCTCGTTGGTGACTTCCCCACCGTGACGGGTAGCTCAATTATCCCTTCCGGCGCGTCTCTTCTTGGGCGAAACTTACGAGTGGCGGCGCGCCATGCGAGCGCTTCTTCTATCCCTAGCTTGTCAAAACATTCCTTGAAAGGATGCTCACCGACGCCGCTATCAATGTACACGCTTCACCAACTTATTCGCGACCACTACGAATCACCGGCGCATCACGGTGGTGTATTATTCTGGTGCGGGTCGTCTTGAGAGAAGGTAATCGCCTCGTCCTTTCTCGAACCTCTTGTTGTTAGGCTCGTCGGTTCTAGGACTTGGGCTTGGCCTTGAGGAAGACTTCGTGACTCCACGGGGGAGCCCCGTAATAGTGGAGACCACCCCGTCATATTGGGGCTCGTCGTCTCCTTCTTCGTCGGTGTCGCGCTTTGCTTTTTCGTGGGGTGCGCAATTTCCCCTCTTCCTTTGCTTTTTCTTCTTTTGACTCTGGTCGGCTTGGCGACCCTGTCCTTGGTACTTTCTCAGAGGTCCATCTTGAACCAACATCTCTATTTCTCCCATGAGTTCCTTGCACTCTTCGATGTCGTGCCCATAGTCTCCGTGGAATGAGCAGTATTTATCCCTGGTTCGGCGCCTCTTTCCTCCTGTCATCGGTCGAGGCTTCTCGAGCAGTTCATATGGAGGCGTAGATTTACGCCTCGGCCGTCGATGGGGTGTATTGAGGTCGCTCAGGCGTCACGCGACCGAGCACGGACCTTATCGGGCGATGTAATCTTTCAAGGCGCCGCCGGCCTTGGTTCCGATCTTCCCTTCCTTCATCTCTTCTTCCTTTTTCCGAGGGTCCTGCTTTGTCTGCTTCGCGCTTTCTCTTGTCAGCCTCGTCCGCTTTGGCGAACCGGTTGGCTATGCGCCACAGCTCTGTCGCGATCGGGGTTCGTGCCAGCGATCTCTCGGTATAAGGCCCCCGACAAAATGCCGTTTTGGAAGGCCGAGATGACTAACAGTCGTTCACGTCTTGACCTTCAAACACTCCTTGTTAAACCTCGTCATGAAGTCACCGATGGACTCGTTACGGCTTTGCCTTATGGTGAGGAGGTGTCGACGATGTTTTGACTCGCTTTTGGAAGAACCTTGATGGAAGGCTGCCATGAGGTCGCGATAGGGCCGATGCTTCCGTGGGTAGACCGTCGAACCACTGCGGGCGTTGTCGACGAGTAACTCGGGAAGAGTTTACACATATGAACCGAGTGAGGCGTTGGTTGATCATGTTGTATTGGGCTGCGAGAGGAAGTTACGTGGATCCCTCACCCGTCATAGGGGCGATGCTTGGTACCGGTATTTATCCGGAGAGAAGTGTTGAGTATCCTATTTGAGAACGGGTGACTATTTTCCGTATCCATCGAGCCGTCCTCCGGAGATTGGGACGGAGTTCGACGATCGAACTCGTTTAGGTGACTCGGACCGACTTCACGGCGGCCCGATGCCTTTTCTGCGCTGATCGTCCGCGGAGATCGGGCGGAGTTCGTGGATGGATTCATTCGGCGATCGAGGCGGCTTCGCGGCGGTCGCGACGTCCTCTCCCGCGTTGCTCGTTCCTTGCGGTCGGTTTGGGCCCCGACCTCGTTGTGATGCCTCGTATCTAGATGAGGCTTGGCGTTCCATTCTTCGAGGCGTGGCCGACCACAGCTTCACCGAGGTCTTGGAGAAAGCTCTCCTTATTTTTCTCGAAACCCTTGACGGCGTCGTCGAGGTTTACTTATGAGCCGGATGTTCCCGGATTATTGCTGCGATTTCGCCGCTATGGTAACTGCCTCCTGCGGGGCGGGGTGTCCGTGCTCGTCGAGACTTTGGACATGTCCTTGGGGTTTCTTCTCCGATTGGGCTCTTCCCGTGAGCTCGGCGTTCCTTTCGCCGTCGGCGTTGTTGTTGCCGTGACGGTCCCGGATGCATGGCTTACGGTGTACACGGTCATGATTATTTCCACATAAGCGGTGGTTGATCGAAAACAAAATTTCGTTTCCAGGCATGCGCGGTGATCGATCTTAATTTCGTAAGGAAATAAATGCGAAGAACACCAAGGATTTACGTGGTTCGATCTATGAATAAGATCTCGTCCACGGGGAGAGAGAGTATTCGTGTATTGAATGTGTGAAGCGATTACAAAGAGTGTGAATGAATCTATTTCGCCTACTCTAGCCTCTATTTATACACAAACGTATTGACCTAGATCTTGAATCAAAGTCTTCTAACTATGATTCGAGATCCTATCCTTCTTGAATTAGGATTCTTTAGATATGGTGAGAGCTTCTGCGTTCCCACCGATTTTAGGAGTCTTCATGGGCGAACTTGTCGGTAGGCGCGATGTCGGGGTTACTTGTATTGGGCGCGATCTTTGGGCGCAGTGGTTGGGCCGTATCCTATCAATTGGTTTCAATAGAATTCGCACAATTACCCTCTTAATTCAATTATCAAATTAATCCAATCAACTTGAATGATCACATAAATAATCACAATTTTCTATCTCTCTCGAAAATTTTTGTGATAGTTGCTTTTTTTTTTACGCTAGGTCTTAAGAAAAATATACTAATTCCTAAAGGCTCACAATGGTTATTCCCCCTATGAATAACTCTACATGTATTGTGTGTTCTTGAATTTAATTGCATAAATAAATCCATTAGATATTTAATCGAATAATTAATAAGCATCAATAGTGACCAACTATCTACAGATAAAATCAAGCACAAAAAATCATAAATGATGAAGTAAAAGACAAATTAAAATTAATAAATCAGTCACATAAATTCTATCAAGTCATACAAACCCTAAATTCAAAAGAAAATTTAGCAATGCATAATATAAATTAAACAAGACAAAATTGAAGAAAACATGATCCAAATAAATAAATATATAAAAAATGTTTATTAATTCATGACGAACACGTTGACAAACTTCAATCTTAAGTCTTGAATCTCCACATCAAAATAACTCCAGAAACTAAAGCAAAATATAAATTAAGCATAAAATATGAAAGAGTGTCTAAGAATTATGAGAGGACCTTAATTATGTGTTTGAAGGGGTATATATAGGTGATGAAGAAATTGAGTCAAAGCAGGGCTCAAAACTACCAAAAGTCTTAGACACTTCGTGCCTCCCGCTATGGACGTTCTTCTTCATTTTAACTCGTTCTGATCCCTCGTTTTAACTCTAGTTCGTGCACCATTTTATAAAGCCTAACCTTCTCAATTTTCGCTTTATTTTTTTGCAATGTCACCCAAATATGTTAACAAGTATCATTCTCAAAATATAAACAAACCAAAACATGAAATTACTTCAAACACGATTTCTCAAGTTAAATCATCACAATTATACCAGTGGAAAATCCATATTTGTCAAGCACCACAGTAATATTTTTTTTTTGTCTTAAATAAACTTTGAAAAAGAGCATGAACATCGGCATCATATCTTTCGGCAGCCTATTTTTGCCGCCAAATTGAACACTGCATAATTTTGGTGGCAAACTTGATTGCTGTATTCTGTTGTTATATATAGTAATAAATAAGTTTTAAGTTTTAGTTTTTGCTAATAATAATAACTATATCATTTCCTTATAATGATTTTGATTTCGATAATAAAAATTATTAAAATAATTAATTTATTAGTGGGATACCAATTGATGTGGAACACAAAAATGTTGAGACGGAGAATCTGAGCTACTAGAATAGATTATGCTAGAAATGCTCTATACTACTTTTGGTGTCTCATTTAATCAATCTTGTTCTTCAATTTCAATCTATTGTGTTTTAATATAATTTTTAAATTATAAATTATGGTTCACCAATTCAATTAGGATTTACTATTATTTTTCTACATTTATTTTATATTTTTAATTAATTATTAATTATTTGCATTCAATAATTAACGATTAGGTAATATTTTTTCAATTTTAAATTTTTGTGATAAATATTTATTATTATTATTATTATTATTATTATTATTATTAATTTATAAAGTAATAAAAGTAATAGTGGGATACAAAAAGTATTCAACATAGGATCCGAACCGGAAGAAATGGTAGAAAGCCGGTTTAGGTAAATACTTTAATTGATCAGCTGGATTATTGAAATAAAAACAAGAGTGGTTGTATGATCACTAGTTTCAATTGGTAAGTGTAAGTGGGATGAATTTGTATGATTTATAGTGAGAAAGAGATCTAGTATTTCACAGTTTTTAAAAATGATATTATAATTACAAAATATATTATAATTTATGATTTATTTGGTAGTTTTTTCTATTTTCTAAAACATCTATTAGGAGATTATTTGTTTAGATAAAAACCCTTATAAAAAACACACACCAACTTCTTTTTTTTCTTCACGCCAGCTTTTAGTCTTTCACTATTACACAATTATCTTAAAATTAGTATTTCTATTTCCACCCCAGATTCTCCCAATTATTGAACCAAAACACCCTCTAAATTATCATCCCAATTCATCGCAGCGGCTTGTGGCTCTCCTCAACAAATTCTACCTTCCGCAAATCCCCAACTAGAAAAAGGACAAGAAATTGACAAAATGTACAAATTAGGGGCAAAGCTATTTAGCCTAAATTACTGCTGCAACAAAAATTGATTGCGTTGCATTCATTCATAAACAAGTTTCAATTTTTCTTTCCACCAGTATAACATTAACAACAATGGCGTCCGCGGCAGCAGCCAAAGTGAGCCCATATTCCATCACAAACTCTAATCTGCGAAAAGTAGGACTTTCCCACAAATTCTCCATAAAACTCCCCTTTTGTTCAGACTCGCCGAGCCCAAGACTTGTCGCAGTTCATTCCAACAACCCGAATCTCGATTCTGTCAAAATGGATAAAAGTGTTTGCGAGTTTGGATCCGGCCCCGGAAGCGCGGAAAGTTCGCATGCATCTCCGTCTCCTTCTGCCGCCATTGATTTTCTCACATTGTGTCATCGCTTGAAGGTTTGTCCAAATTTTGTGCGTTTGCATGTTCTTGTCATTTGCACTAGTGATTCTTCATGTGTGTGAGTGTGGGTGTGGGGGTGGGAATTGGTTGATATGTTTCTTTTGCTTAGTTTGTTGGTTAAGGTTTCCACCCCTATTATTTTGGGGGAAATTTTTCAGTTTGTGAATTAGGTATGTTTTTGTGGTGTATTAATCTTTTCCTGCTGAATTATGAGGTTTCTAATAAGCCCATAATAGGAATTAATCAAAGCAATGATTGAGTTGCTGCTATGAGAGAATCCATGGTTGGAATTATAGCATCATTCATTGGAATGAAGGACATATGTTGTGTTTAAACACTTACAGAAGCATCAATGTGCCTGTGGACCATTTCGATATGGAGGTTGGGATGCCTTCTGTGGCAGAATATTTCATGTTAAGAATAGGCTCATTGTGAATAGTCCATAGCATGATCAAGTATAAAAGTAAGACTAATAAAAAGGGTTAAGGTTGTTTCATTTTCCTCTTCTCGAAGTAACTCAAGTTGTAATCCCTTCCCTTACTGATAATTTCTTGTTGGCTTGGTGGATTATTGTGAAGTTTTGCTCTCGGTATGTCATATGATGATAGATGGCAGACGGCTTTATATGGTTTCTTTTTACCATTTAATATGATGATGCTCAACACCCTTAAATTATTTTTCTTGAATGTTGACAAACTTTAAAGTGGAACATTACTAAGAAGAATGGCATACTTTTGTCTAGAAAATCTTTACAAATATGATGAGGTCTTCTGGTAGATTAATCACCTTGTAATTGCGTTTACTTGACATTGGAAAATGAAGAAAAAGGATTGCGAAGGAACCGAAAGGTATAGACAAATATCATTCCTTTTCTTTCCATTTGCACTCTCATTGTAGAACTGCTTTAGTTAAGTGGCCATTCAGTTTTTTCAGAGAATAATTGATACCTTAAATTTCAAGTAATTGAACAGGGACAATGTACAAATACTTTGTTATATTGCTTTTCATTTTGATGTTATCTGCTATAACAAAGGCTGCTTTTGATCTTTCTCTCTCTCTCACATGCATTTAGTCTACGAAACGAAAAGGATGGCTGAATCATGGCATTAAGGGTCCTGAATCAATAGCTGATCACATGTATCGTATGTCATTGATGGCTTTGATTGCTGATGATACACCTGGCGTTAACAGGGAGAGGTTGTACTTCAATAGATTTGCTTTCTCAATGCCACAATGTTATTCTGTTCAGTGTTTATTGAAGTATGATTTATATTGTTTCTTATTAACCATGAAGCAGGTGTATCAAGATAGCAATTGTTCATGACATTGCAGAAGGTATCTTCTTGGCTTAATCGAATTTCTTGGCATGCTTACTAAAGTTCTAATGTTTCAAAAGCATCACTGCTTTTTCCCATTTCCCAGGTGTAAAACTTTTTTTTGCATCTATCTCCCCCTTCCATCCCCTCCTCCTTGTAACATATAATCCTCTAGCATCATAATATTTTATGCAGTAATAGTAATTATTTTGCTGGTATAATAAACTTTTAGCTCTCTATATATCTTCACTTTCCTATTCTATAATGTCTAGGCATGTAGCTACTTTTGATGTGCGTTGACGTCCATAGTTTTCTTTGAGCATAACGACTGTAGTTAAATCACAAACAGTCTGAGGCTGGAGTAAAGGTTTTTTTTTTTTAAAATTATGAAAAAAGTTTGTCAGCAAGAAACTTTACTATGTGGAGAATTTTTGTCGCCTTACTGTTTATTCTTTAAAATCTGCCAAAACTATGTTATATGCCTCAAACAGAACTGTCAAATCACAGTGTTTGTACTTGCTTGACTCTTCTTCGGAGCTACACAGGCTCTCATTGCAGTCCAGGTCAGATTGCAGGAACGATGAGATTAGCTTCTTTAAGAACAAGAGGACCTATGTCTTGTTATTCAGTTACCTTTCCTGCTTTAGGGTTCAGTACTTTTAACGTTGATGATTAATTTTGCATCAGTTCGTCAGTCTCATCACTCACAATATTTTAAGTGTTATTCACTTTTATAGCCATTGTTGGAGATATAACCCCATCTGATGGTGTGCCAAAGCATGAAAAGAGTAGAATGGAGCAAGAAGCGTTAGATGAAATGTGCAAGGTTCTTGGTGGAGGGATGAGAGGTTTGACTAAGCTCTAAGGCTATATATACTTAGAGTCCATATTCTTCTTGTATCGGACGTGATATCATTAATTTTTTGTCAGCTGAAGAAATACAAGAACTATGGCAAGAGTATGAAACCAACTCATCTTTAGAGGCCAACCTCGTCAAAGATTTTGACAAAGTATGTAATACTGCATGTTTGTGCCATCTTAAGCACTGTTTCAAATTTAAAGGCTGTTGTTTCTAATACTAATAAATTGTAATCTTACAAATCTGTATGTTGAAATTTCCCAAAAGTATCTCTTAGCTTTTAGCAATTTTTGAGAATCTTCTATTTGATTTAGCACATTATTAACTTACATTTTGGTCTTTTTTGTTGCTTCCATGCTTTATTTGTTCTGATTATTGTGCATTCCAGCCTAAGTACTGCTTGTGATATTTTTAGCAATCTTGTGATGCTTGTTCACCGGTGCTATTTGCTTTCAAGAAATGTAGCATACTATCATTGATCGGGTTGGATGCTTTAAATGGCTGCTAGTAAGGTAGCATATAAGCTATCTCTTCATTCTTGGTTAAATTTTAGAAATCAAAATTTGAACTAATAATCTTTTCTGCATGTCATCTAATTTATTTTGAAGCAGAAAAGGTTACATATGTTTGCAACTTAGCTAGCGTAACCACTATTATTCTGTTGTTCCCTTCTTTCTTACTACTGCCGAATGCAGCTCCTTCTATATGTGTAGATATATTCTCATGTAAACATATAAACAAGCGTGCTTCGTGTAGTGGTATTCTCTCAATTCATATCTTCTTTTTCCCGATATATCTCAGTTTATGTATCTAAGTAGTCTAATATTTCTTCAGGTTGAAATGATTCTACAAGCATTAGAGTATGAAACAGGTAAAATGAGTTCACATTTATTTCTTGCTTAACAGAAGATACAATATCCAGGGCTTCTAATTCTTGCACTTTGATCTATATTTTATACATTTATTCTATTAAAATGATTAGATTTCATATATGCTTGTGGTATCGTATCAAATGTTTTAGCATATGAAACAGAATATTATCTGATGATAACTTTTTGTCTAGCAGAGCATGGGAAGATCTTGGATGAATTCTTTCTCTCAACTGCTGGTAAGTCTTGTGAACATTCTCTTCTTCTTTTTTTGGTCAATTTAATACAGAAATTTAAAGGCCGCGTCACGGTGGACTCGAACCCAAGACCTTGGCCTCGGCCTCGGGCATTAACCACTCTGCCACTAAGCCAACACACACACACGAACATTCTCTTCTTCGCTGAGCTAAATTGTTTCTAGTTAATAACTATACTTTTCTTTATTGGATGAAGGAAAATTTCAAACTGAAATCGGAAAAAGATGGGCAGCTGAGATCATTTCCAGAAGAAATTCAAGATAAGCAGATGTAGCTAGTCCCTTGTTTCATCCGATGGACTAGTGACCAAGTGAATTTAGTCATCTCTGATCATTTTTCCGTCATCCACGGAAGTTCTTGACGAGGAAGACGAGCAGAAATTGGAATTTTGACATAGCAGAAGTTTCAGCAGTATAATTTGTAGGTTGTTTTCCTGCTACAGCCTTCTACATTCAGGAGTTTTTGAGTTCCTTCTTTCCTTGAGAGACCTTGTTTTAGCAGTGATAATAATGCAGGTTTGTTTAAGATTAATACTTTTTGTGTTGATCATCATAATAAGTTGAATGATCGTTTTTCATGAATGTGATATTCTGATGCGCCCTATCTTCAGTTCGGCTCAAATTTATGTTAATTCGTTTGAATGAATCAAAACGAAGATTTTAAATATGATTTTTCTTTTACTAATTTAAATAAGCTTAAAATGGGCTTGATTCTACTCAATTCATCTAACATCTGTGATTGTAATTGTTAATGAGTCGTGGTTAAAAGAGAAGGCATCTATCAAAGTGAATGCAATTCTTAAATTAGTAGAATGATTATCGCGAATCCTCCTACACGTGCTTCTACTCAATGGGAGAACACCCACACCGGCCCTAGGTTTTCCAATATATAACATTAAACAAAACGGGAAATTAATAATAAATAAAAATATGAGAAAATAAATAACTAAGACTACCTAAACTCTTAGAAAGAAAAGATTTAGCAGTGTGCGTGTTGGCCTAGTGGTAGAATGGTTAATCTGCGAGCCAAAGAAAGGTTCAATCTTCGAGTTAAAAATTGACCAAAAAAAAGAAAGAAAAGATTTAGCGGAAAAAAAAGAAAAAGAAAAGATTTAGAAGCAAAGTTGGTATTTTATCATAATAGTGACAAGCACACGTGAGTTCGTGCGAGTGAAGTCCAACAATTATCATTTAAAAGCATAGACAAATTTGTCCCATCTGAGTTTGGCAAAAAGAGGTTAGAATTTTAATCTTCTAATTTTCTTGTTAAGTTGATTTTTGACCTAAGTTAGAGCGTCATAGTATACACAATTTTTTTTAGGATTAATTGTCATTTATTCATGATTTTTGTTGATTTAAATATTTTGACACCACATTTGAAATAAATACACAAACTTTCAGTTTATTGCAATTAAGACATTCAATTTTTTTTTTTTTTTCGACGTACGAAAGTTTCGATTAGTTCACCAAAATTTTAAATTTTAAAACAAATTACAACTGTTTGAGCATTTGAATGTGTTTACTCAAATTCGAGCTGGTCACAGACTCACAATGCAATCTTTAACTTTCGAATCAATAACATGAACTGTAATAATTGATTTGAAATTGGAAGTTTGGTGCAAATTAGTCGAAATTTCGATAATCTTAAAATTTGAACGTATTTTAATACCATAATGGACAGTCAGTGATAATCTTGAAAAATAAAATTAGGTCTCCAGATTTGTGATGTGGAGAATCTACCATGCATGGAAACTGAAAGCTGAGAAAGATGCACGTATGTTATCAAACACATCTAGCGTCGAATCTATGTCTCTTCTCCCGACATGGCTGCTTTTGGCGTAGTGTTGTTTGGATAATACTGCACGCTGCTCAGATGAAAAAAGTGATTGTGCTCATGGATGTGTTTTAATGAGTGACTGGAGTGTGAGATATTTTATTTTCCTGATTTTGGTTTAGGTGATTCTGCTGCTATGCATAGTTATTGACGTGGTGCGTGAAAGGGGATTTTAGTTTGATCACAGTTTTTTAGTGTTCTGGATGGTTGGAGAAGTGGATTTTGTATATGATAGCTATTGAAGTTGAAGTAAATCAGGAAGTTGTTGGTGGGTGGTGAGATGTGATCTGCATGTTCTACAGAACCTCCTCTTCCTCCTGATGATCCTCAGGATTCTTGACCTCCTCCACCACCACCCCCAAAATTTTCTCCATCATTAAGTCCACCACCTCCAACTTGTAGTTTGTGCCAGTTGATGGCTGTTGCAATATTTTTGAGCTGTTAGAGTGGAATGATTTCTATCGAAATACTTGAGGTAGTTTCTCCTCCAAAAAACAACTACTGCTAAAAGGAGCCAGGAGTGAATGTCAGAGAATTTCTGAACTGCTGTTGTATGCATAATTTAATAAGTACTTCAGACATTGAATTAAGTTGTACATATATTACACAGACACACGCATTGTTTTTTCTCCAAATTGCAGCATGGAGTACAAGTGTACATGGAGAATCAAAGAATGCATTGTATCTATTTTATTAATATAATTATGGCCTTGTATCATTGTTAGCCTACACCCTGCGTTTTGGTGAGTTATTTGCATGCACCAGTATGTGTATAGATGGTCGTTGCATGAAGCATATGGCCCTTTTTTTGTGAGAATGTTTATTACCTGTATTTAGAGGAAATGCCTTTTTGTCTTCTCTACTGTTGCTTCTGAAACCTAAATTTTTATGCTTACATCTCTAATTAGGTTCTACAAATTCACCCAATTTAATCATTCAACCTGTCTTTGTGATTAATTACTATAAATAATCGTTTTTTTTCTCCCAAAATAATTATTAGTTTGCTCATCGAGCCAACAATTTGAGATAGCGTTAAAACTTTGTATAGTATAATGCAGGGGAAATAATTTCATTCTGATTCTCATTTTTGTGTAAGAAATCAATTGAGTGCATGTTGTAAGCTCTTTCTCTCTCTCTCTATTCCATCCGTCCGAAAACTTATATTGTTTTTGGTGGCATGAATTATAATAAATTATAATGAATATAAAATAAGTAGATGTTAAATGTAATGTAAAGCGGATAGAAAGAGAACGAGAACGAGAACGAGAGCACAGAAGAGAAAAGAATGTGAACTGGAAATTTTCATTAAGAAGAGAATGAAAGCTGAAAGCTTTTAAATACAGAAAGGGAAAGGATATTAACCCTATCGTAACTAACTAACTAACAACTAAAACGGACTAACAACTTTCAACAGCTTTAACAACTTTACAACGAACGTAACAACTTCTATTAACAACTCTAATATACTCCAAGCATGAAAACAACTACTCAACCAGAGCCAAAAGAGGCAAATTTAACTTGGAACGAAGCTCACAAAACCGTTTAACTTGGAGCAAACATGCTTCTACAAAACCGTTGTTTCGCGGCATGGAAGAGAGATTTAGTGAACAAGTCAAAGCACAACGATTGTAACCAGAGAACCTCCGACATTCGCTAATGCCCTATATTCGATTCGCACTACTACGGAGACCATGACCAACTTCTACCAACTCCAAGAGATCTCCTATCATCTCGACTTGAACCTTTATCCGAACAAAATGAATATCAACTGCTCATGAAGAAACCGACTATGTTTATTCGTGCATGGAACCTCCAAACTTTGACAATTTTGTGTTAGGCGAACCCATGATACCACCAAATACTTTGCACTTGAGTTGTCACTTGGAAACCAATACCCAAAAATCTTCACCGATGAGAGAGAAGCATTGAGTGAGTCTCAATCGCAAAGACTATCATTACCGCTGTCATCAACATACACCAAGCTCACATTTTCGCCTAAAAATAATGAGAAATCGATTGTAACCAGAGAACCTCTTGTTTAAGACCATACAAAGTCGTGACATTTGGTTGCGCTAATGCCTATATTAAATGTAAGATTCCGCTACTACGGCTACAAGTCGAGACTTTTTTGTGAGAATGTTTATTACCTGTATTTAGAGGAAATGCCTTTTGTCTTCTCTACTGTTGCTTCTGAAACCTAAATTTTATGCTTACATCTCTAATTAGGTTCTACAACCAAAACCTTGAGTATGGAGTAACTGGAATTTTGTGAGTGAGAGTTTGGAAAGGTGACATGTGTTTGAGAGAGGAGATGGCAGCATTGATTCACCCAATTCACAATAATAAATAAATATATTAATAGATAATGAGAATAAAAAAAGTGGATCATATATAATATTTTTTAAGTTTTGGGTTTTTGTTTGGTTGGAGGGATAATGATTAGTGAGCGCATAAAGTGGCAACGCAATGAAAGAGCACAACCTGTAGAGGAAGCTGCTGCATGTACGTTCCCGACGGTGCTAAAATTATTCCATGCATTTCTAAAATATTGCTGCTTTTATTTATTTATTTATTTGTATGTTGAGGGGCTATCATTATATATTTACTGCGCAACACATAATCGTTGGCTAAAATATATATTCTGTGTATAAGCTTTTATTTGTAAAAAAAAAATGAAGAACCATTTGTTTGGCTATTGAGACTATGGAATTGTCATTTACTTATTTACAGTGATGCTTATCAGGTGAAACTGTTAATTTTTTCCAAGATAATTTATTTTCCAAATGTAAAAGAAGCCAACATCTAGGATATTTTTAAACGTATATGGTCAAGTAGTTATATTTATCTAATATATACCATCATCATCATAATCATAATCAAGACTCGGCTACAGCTAGGGGTGAATATTCGGGTATTTGGTCGGATATGGTCAAAAAATATCCAATTAAAATAACCGAAATTTTAGAAATGATATCCAACCAAACCGAAATAATTTGGTTACAAACCAAAATAACCGAAAATTATTTGGATATTTCGGATAAAACCGAATTTTGCCTTCTTTTTAAAAAACATACAAAAATATTCTAATACTCAACAAATAACTAGTTTGCAATATTCATAAATAACATTGTCAAATACTAAACAACTCATTACCAACAATCTTTATAAGTTCAAAGTACAAAACATTACCAAATACGAACAATTCATAAAAATGCTACAATCTTCTCAAACACCAAATTTAAAGTTCAATTTAGGGCAACTATTTATTTTAATTATAATATTACTATACTATATATAAATATAAATTTGTATCGGATATTCGGGTAAAAACTCATACCCGACCGAAAACCATACTACTAAAATATATTTCGTTATAATCGATTGTCAATAACGATTTATCCGAACCAAATTAGATATTTCGGTTTGGTTCGGTTCGGTTATTCGGTTATTGGACATTTTGCTCACCCCTAGCTACTACCAAGCGATTGAATTTTTTTTTTCTTTTTTCTTTTTTTGATTCATGGGAACATGTTGTCATTATTTTTAGTAGGCACTAAATATGTTCTTGTGCAGTCAATTATAAATTGATAAATAAAATACACTAAAAAAAATTAGACGTGAGAAACTAAAATCTAAAACCTTAGTGAAATTCGAAACCAATTGATTTCTTACCCACTCTTGTTGCATCCATTTAAAACTACATTTACATCACAAAAATTGATGGACAAAATCATGAATAAAACCATGAGTATACAAAAATACTAGGGTTTTTCAACATTAGGAGAAATGGACCATGTTCTAAGGAACTTGAATCTAATAAAGAGGAGGCACAACATCGTTTACGGAGTCACGAGGTGTGAGACGTCGTTTTCATCCGAGTTTACTGAAAATCAGATGGAGATGCAACTAATACCAGCAAGTAATATTAGAGAAGATCTGGAAAATATAAAGCCAAAAATCACTAACACGGTGGAATGGATTCATATTAGAGAGTCCAATTGGTGATCAAATCTTCACTTGGACATGGAGTAGATACACCAATTGATATCGCAATTTGCGATAAGTTGAATCATGTTGATTAAGTATTGGGAACCATTTCGGTAAATCTATGTGCTAAGTAGATTGTATCGATACTCTACCCGAAGATTTCATATAATATCAAGGATTTCGATTTCAGTAGAGCCCTGACACTCTATTAGGACTTCAAAAGGATGGAGTTGGTGGATAGGGGAAACATACCATTTTCTATAACTTATTAGGTGTCTTATGCTCTTTTAAACTCGCACAACACAGAGTTATATATGGGAAAAGAGTTTATCGAGATATCAGAAATCTTCAATAAAGTAGCTAAAACAAGCTACCTAGATAGGGTGAAAATTCCACCTTTAAGAGAAACGAATATCCAGATCAGTGACAAAGCAGTACTTCAATACGAAGATAGTCAAAGATTTGGAACCCCAAGGTTATCATTTCAAGGAAATAGAGTTATCTTTCAATCGCAAGAAAGGATGACGATAAGTCGTCATAAGATTTGACATAGCAGGCAAGGAAATCTAATTCACTTGCAACGTGTTATATTACCTGAAGAATCTAGGGTCCAACAACTGCGAAGGAACCCTGGATATTGGAGGCTTTCATATGACCATCACAGGAAAAGTAGGACTAGAAATGGATGTCTTAGTTTTAGGACGAAACTTCCTTAATAGGTGCAAACCTGGGGAAGAAAAATTGAAGGAATGGAGGTGGCTATTGGCGAGAAAATATTGTTGATTGAATGATGATTTCATTCTCAATATATATCTCAATCGGGATGTTATACGAGAAATATAAAACATAGTATTTTGTTGCTTATATTGATTTAGGTGTGGAAATCTGCACAACAAAGAAATAAGTTTTCCCGTAGAAGTGGAGAAAAATATACCTCAGATTACTGAAAGAGATTTCTCAAAGAAGATCTGACTTTTATCCAAAGGAGTAAGACAGACGAAAATATTGATAAACGGAGCATGTCAAACATCTTGGTACAATTCAAACTTCACAAATCTATTTCTATGATACCTGAGCAGATATTCTGTTAGGAAACAATTTCCTTTAGATGTTCAAAAATTTATGTAGGACAATGAAAGTAAGCGATTGGTATTCTCAACCAATTGTGATCATAAGATCATTGTTTAGAGACTACAAATGGGTATTTAATCGACAAATATCAATTAGATTTTGTAGCAAATGTGGTGATGAAGGCAAACTTCGGCATCCAAAAATGAAGGATCAAATGCGGTTCAACGAGGCATTGCGGAATTGCAGGGTTGCCAAAGATCTTGATAATGAGGAGATCGCAATCCTCAAGGCATCTCTAATATCCAACCAGGATATTGAAGAGAGAGTACATGTTGCTTTAGAGGATGTTAAAAGAAAATCCATACATTACTATAACGAGGATCCGTTGACATGGTAGGACAAGAACCAACTCGAAGCAAGTCTGAAGGTTAAGGCAGACAAATAGTTCAAATTTGTTAGATTCAAACCCATACTGATGAACCTTGTGGATCAGAATGATATGAGGCTGATAATCAAGGAACACCTTGATCTCAAGTTAATCGAACCAAGGAACTCGCCCTATAGCAATCCCAAATTTCTGATAAGAAATCATGGTGAGGTCAAAAGAGGTAAACCAAGATTAATTATTAATTATAAATGGATTAATGATATTCTGGAGTTTGACGGGTATTTTATTTCGAATATAGAACATCTTATTAACTACATTAGGAATGCTAAGATTTTCTCTAAATTTGATTGCAAGTTTTTTTACCAGATTCGCATGGAGGAATGGGGTAAGAAATTTACAGCCTTCTCTACTCCACAAGGGCATTATGTCTGGAATGTGATAACTATGAGGTTGGCCAATGCACCTCAAATATTTCAAAGAAAAATGGATAATCTTTTTAAAGATTATTTCTCGTTTATGTTTGTCTATATTGATGATATTCTTTTAACGTAAAAAAATATGGATGAACATATCAGACATTTGGAGATCTTTGCATATGCCTATCAAAATGAATGATTAGTACTGTCGGAGAAGAATGCATTCATCGCTACTTGGAAAATCGAGTTTTTGGGTATTGAAATCGACAAGACGGGAGTTATTCTGCAGGACCATATTGTTCAGAAGGTGTAGAACTTTCAGAAGATTTAAAGGAGAATATGCAACTTAAAAGTTTCTTGGGACTTATGAATTTTGCAGGGATGTTTATTGGAGACCTTGCAAAGCAAATGAAAGTCTTTAGGCCATTGCTAAAGAATGATATTCATTTCATCTGGATAGAGGAATATCGAGAGGGAATAATACAGCTAAAGGAAGTTTGCAAAACCTTCCAAAACTTTCAATACCATAAGACGAAGATGACTTAGTCCTCTACACAGATGCAAGTGATTACTTGTGGGAAGCAATGCTAACAAAATCACTCCAATTGGAGAAGAACTGTGCAGATATTGCAGTGGCATTATCAAAGAAGAAGATATTGTGCATTGGCACATCAACGAACATGAATTTTATGCATTTAGACAGACTTTCAGAAAATGCAATATATTCTTATTTGCAAAGAAGTTTACTTTAAAAGTTGATAACAAGTTAAAGCTTTTTTAGTAAACAAGATAGAATCTAAGCCCCAAAATACTAGATTACTTAGATGGGAAGCTGAATGTAAATATTTTATTTATGATATTATCATTCTGAAATCTCACGAAAATGTTTTTGCATATTTTTCTAACAAGAGATGAAGCCAAATGAGATTGACTTTATCATAACAGTCCAAATGTAACTCTGAGAAAACTTGGAAATCCTTCAAAGAGACTAGGATGGGTGCGTGCTTCATACCAAACAGGCAGGGATACTACAAGATGGGGATGCTACTAATGTCACAACTGCATACGAGTTTGTTTGCAGAATCAAGATGCGCTTCATTCTGTAATACACCAGCCACTGCTCCGGGCTATCAACACTCCACTAAAAAATGAGTCATTTTTCGTACAGGGCGGTATACTTGTAGCAAGGGATTCAAGTACCCATAGCACAAGTTCTAAGTTGGTGGATTCTTCGAAATCGTCGACCCAAGAAAAAAATAATGACTAGGAATCACAGCCCGAATCATCATGTCAACCCAGCACCTTTGGGGTAAAAGAGGGAGAGATAAGTCTTAGACCTATGACGAACAAGTCAAAGGTTGATACTAATGTTATTGAAATTTCTCTTTCTTGACAAGCTTATCAGTCAACATGGGATAAATTACAAACGAGAAAATGAATCAACCCTAATTGCAGCAGGATTGATGTTTCGAGAAAATATCCTCGAGTTTGGATGTCTGCCGGAGTCAATCCACATGACATCAAGCAATGGTTTGACCTTATGTTATTGCACTAGCGTTCACCGACATCAAGAGTCTACCAAAATGGATCTAAGAGGCGGTCCATGATTTCTGGATAAATAACCGATTACTCAGTCGAGGATATGTTTTGAAGCTATATTTTATCAGTAACATGGCTCATTTTGGTCTAGCAAAGAAACTCACCGCAAGATCTGTAACATGGCTCATTTTGATCATTGGACGACAAGAGTTTGCCCAGACTATCCGAACCAGAAGGAACCAGAGTTTGAGAAGGATTTTTTGCCAAAACATGACAAGAAAAAATTTTGATCGTATGAGGAGCATCGGATTCCTCAGAAGATAGCACATCAAGCACCTCCCAAAAAGTAAGGTGGTCGATAAGGAAAATTGAGTCATGTGACTCAAAGCTGGAAAATTATCCACCAACAAGAAAACGACATGGGTGAGTAAAAGAATATGAAGATTCCCACCAAAGAAAAGATAAGTTAGTGGGAAATAAGTGTTGACTCCACTCCCCACAGCGGATAAAGTGTCGGCAGAGATAGTGGAGTGTACAAGAGATCCACCATCAAAAGCAGATGACCCAACATCATGTAAAGATGAAAGAATCTCATACTCTCTACCACAAGTTAAGTATCAGTAGGAAACAAGGGACCCAATGTCAACATGCAAGCAAGTTTTCACGGAAAAAAGAATATGATGCAATAATTCAGCAGAAGATAGAGGACATCAAACCTTTATATAAGGAGAGCAAGAATGAAGCTTATGTTATCGAACATCATCCAAGTTTTTTCAAACTAAGAAAATAAACCTTTGTTATAGTTTAAAGACCTAAGTCCATTTTCTTTCAAGCTTTTTCTTTTAAGTTCTAAGTTATAAGTTTTGTATGTGTAGAGTGTATCCTGCTACCATAGGTAACTAAACAAGTTAGTTTCCTTCAAAAAGAAGATACACATATGTATTAAATATAATATATTTCCTCAATAAAAGTTTAGACTTTTTGGCCAACTATCCCATTATCTTTCTGTGGCAGCCCGCCAATCTAAAGTACGGATTAGACGGATCATACCAACTAAGCAGGGATTAAGAACATAATGACCAACAATCTTTCAAGACTTCAAACTTTAATAGATAAACACACAACGATTTCATACAAACTAGACCAACAGACCATTAACAAAAGGATTCACTGATCTGGAGGTAACGTAAGTAATATCCAAAAATATAATAAAGTGTTTTGAACAGCGGAAAACATGTGAATGCATATATGACGATATACATCCAAGGTGAACTATTAGCGACAAAACTCCGATCGCTCAACACTTGTCCATCCTATCACAGCCTCAACCTCGCACATTTAAAATAAACATGCGGGCTAAGTACAAGATTGCACTTAGTGGACTCATGCCAAAATAATTTCATTTAATTACACGCCCATAAGTATAACACGAGGATTTTAGTTGAAATAACTCGTGAATACCAAAATACTTTATCATTTCTCAAAAGATTAGCTCAGCAGCATTTTCTGCATTTCGTATGATCCGTATCATTTACATAATCGTCCATAATCGATCTCACGTCGTAGAAGTAGCCTCCTTCTACCGACGCCGTGATCGGCAAGATGTTGCTAACGGCTCCCAATCACATAGTCGGGATTCGCATCCGACCAGGATCCACGATCGCCGATGATGTTGCTAACGGCTCACGATCAAACCGGTGTACACGTTAACCCCAGCTGAATTTCGCATCCGACTATGATCCGATATCGATTTTAAAATTGGGAGCGACCCAATAACTGATTCACATTCATAGTTGGCTCGCCCAACAACATGATAGGATACATACGTTAAAACATAAATATTTTGGGCATGTAATTGAATAACAGTTCATAATCATTTCCAACTGAAAGCTTGTAAATAAATACGTTTCGAAGAAAGCGTCGTAAATAAAAGGGTTTTTGAGTAAAGCCCACCTTGTACACGTAGGTCTTTATACTAGGGTCTTTTTTTTCCTACGTCAATGCCCCGTCCACGTATCACCTTAACGTAAGAATTATTTTAGTACGTCGGTCACGTTCGATAGAAACGAACAAAGTCTATAACGTTCTACATATCAAATAAGGCTAACGTAGGACTTATTTTGACGTTTCCTAATCAATTCATGTCGATTAAGAATTTTCTTAACTTATAAGAGATATTTTACCTTTTTAGTATATAATGTACGTTTTAATGTACATACGTAACATAAGTAACATTATTACTAAATGTACTACGTCACATTGATCACGCATTATCGAATTGCGTGCTCGTTGACCTTGGTCAATGATTTTGGTCAACTATTTGAACAAGGCAACCAAAATTCAACAATTTTGACTTTGGTCAACAAAAAGTCAACATTTTGACTTTTTCAACTATTTATGAAATTCTTATCATTTTATGTGCAATTCTTGTTCCAAAAATTCCTATAAAATCATACTATGTCTAAAACATTATTTTAGATCATATTATGTAATTATTCTTGATAAAATAAATTTATAACATTAATACACATATTATGAAATTTTCGGTAATTTCAATTTAAATAGCTTAGACTTGTGCAAAAATTCTTATAAATTCACATGTCACACTATTTTATCATGTGATTAATAATATGTAATTACTTAGGTCAAATAAAATTTATACACCTTAGTATTATACTCCAATGTTTTCGGTTTTCATAAATAACTCATCAAATGATTTTTAAAAATTCCAATAAATTCATATATCAATTAATCACCCTCAATTATGCTTACTACAACATAATTGTTATTTATTATGAACTATTGAATTTAATTTACCTAAGTCATGTTTGAAAATTTCAACTTAGGTCCAAATAATATTTATAAATTTCAATAAATTCTCACAACCATATATTATGAATCTACACACTTAATATGCTATTATATCACTTAAATATGAATTATATCACAACATTATAACATATACATATATTTTCGGTATTCATCAAAACATAAGCTATAGTTTTCCAAAAATTCTACATAAATTCATATAAGCATAATTAATATCCTAGATCATGATTTCATACTCAAATCAACAATTAAAAATTAAAATCATCAACATATAGCACCCCTAAGTTTTCGGTCCCAACATTAAATTTAATAGCATGCTTAATTTCATGATATAATTAATATACATGCTTAATAACATCATATAAACATCATATCTAAACATATTAATACAAGTTCTATAATTTTCGAAAAATTCATATATAAACTAAGATCATAACTTAAAATTTAACGGACGAAATTCGAAAATTTAAGCATGTATACGAAGATCGTACGATTTCTAACCTTTTAATCGGTACGGATTTTGATCGGCAAGGTTTAATTGATCTAAGGTTGGGATTAAAATTTGATGAACACTCTCCAAATTTCTCTCTATGGTTTCGAAATTAAAGGGAGCAAAATGGAGAAGTGGAGAGCTTAGGTTATATTTATAGTGTTAAGCAACTTGTACACTAATAATTACATAAGAAATATCTACTACAACTTGCCTAATTTTGTCAACAAAATCGGCACCTCCATAAGGTAAGAGACAAAATTTTTAATTCTTATCATATACAACTCATCATATCTCTTATCCTTTAATTAAATACATTGTATCATAGTTATCACTTAATTACATAATTTGTAACATTTAAATATATATGTGTAGGTTTCGGCTATATCATATAGCCTAGAATTAAATTTCTATCTTATAATATATTATACACCATATTATATCATATTATAATTTAATTATTAATTATAGCATAATTATTAAGAATTAAATGATTTATTCACATTTGTGCATCAATGTATCACTCTCGGCCATGACTAATTAAATAGGATGAATTTCTATTATTTTTATATTATATACTATATTATTATCATATTATAATTATAGTATAAAGTTGCTTTAGAAAAGTCAAATATTTCAACTATACAAATGGCATTAATATATAGTATGAAATTAAGAATTTTTCAACCATTTTTTCCAACATTTCGGCTCCTACAATAAATGAGCATGAGATTACTTGTTTTAATAGCTATCTCTACTTTACACCTATTATATGATAGGATCCTAATCATAACAACTCATTAATTATAAGATGATATTATCACATAAAATCATACTAGAAACCTAAGAATTTTCGCCACTTTCATGCAAGTGTGCTCTCACACTTGTGCAAATTGTATTACACCTCATTTAGTCCTTAATGACATCATAATAATATAATAATTATCATATATCATTAATTGATTAAGAATAAAGATTAAATTGTACTTAAGAAACTCACATTTTCGAAAATCACTAAGGTAATTCCAAATATTTTATTTCCTTGTATAAAATAGCTACTACACATTTATGTGACATATTATATGTCTTAGATAATATATTTAATCATAGAAAAGTATTTAAAATAATTTAGGTCTTAAAAACCCTAATTTCGATACATATATTATTTCGAAAATTTCGAAATATGAAATATCTCATTCTTAAATTTTCTAGCATTATTTAATGATAAATAATTCCTTTTTATAATAATATAATTACAGGAATTTGAATTTTATAATTCCGAGATCATATGCTAAAATTATCGCATTATCTCTAAACGTAGACGTTTGAAACGTCTCTAAATTCTCATAGTTTGATTATCTCTAAAAATAAAGTTTGTTACAACTTTATTTATTCCTATAACAATAGGAATTTCGAAATTAAGCTCAACTGCTTAATAATATCAGAAGACGAATCGCCGAATTTATTCGTCGTTAGAAAGTTACGTTCGAAGGAATATTGAAAATTATATTTCTTAATTCACTAAGCCTCGTTGAATCTCATACGAAGTTATCCAATTATGCTTGGTCAAAGTCAAGAGTTGACTTAATTAAGATTTTAATTATTGAATTAATAATGCTAATTACGGAATTTATTATCGTAATTCGGTATTAAAACTACGGGATATTACACTTTCCTAGAAAATTTCTTCCATAGAATCGTATGAATATCATATGCCCCAGGTTGGAAACAAACGAGGGTTGTGTTGTGTGTTGCTAAAGCTCGAAATTAGCTCAAGCCCGTAAAAATTAGCTCAAGTTGGAAACAAATGAGTCCATCAGTTACGATCGTGTGGTTGGTTGAAGCTCGAAATTAGCTCAAGCCCGTAAAAATCTCACTACCCAAATAAATACGACCTGATAGTATTCCGATCAAAAAGGTATGAAGTCAATACTCGATTAAATATTTTTACAATTATATAGAAGTATGTTGGGTCTGATAGAAATACATGTATAATCTCCAATAAATGAGTATATTTATTAAAGCAAGTTAATTTATAAAGAAATCAAAAAGAAAAAATAAATTATGAATAGTTTAATGAACAATTAGTGGAATAGTAAATAGATATGTAATATAAATATTTTTGAAAATAAATATAGAAAATGGATATTATAGGAATATTAAATAGTAATGTAATTATCCCGATATGAAATATATAGATACATCCCATCTTACATAATACGCCTCTTTCTCTCTAGAAAAAGACAAAAAAAGTTTTTTATCAAGAATAGGTCACACATAGACCAATTGCAATAACATGTAGTTAAATAAATCAGTTGATAATATATATACAAATCAGTTTGAGCTTCTTCCTTCCTCTTTCATCATCACACGCGTTTCTCTCTCTCTCTCTCTCTCTCTCTCGTTCGTCTATTCAATCAATCAAACCGACGTTAAAAACAGAGCCTCTAACACTCCAAAAAGCAAGTAGAGCCATAGGAATTGGGCCTCTTATAATTTTAATGCCGAAAATGGTAGCAACCTGCAGCGGCACCATAAGTATGGCTAAGATCGAATCCGATCAGCTGAACCAGCTGAGGGAGATCTTCGCCCGGTTCGACATGGACCACGACGGCAGCATAACGCAGCTGGAGCTGGCAGCCCTCCTCCGCTCGCTCGGCCTAAAGCCCTCAGGGGACCAGATCCATGCTCTCCTCGCCAACATGGACGCCAACGGCAACGGCTCCATCGAGTTCGACGAGCTCGTCGACGCCATCCTCCCCGACATCAACGAGGAGGTCCTCCTCAACCAGGACCAGCTCATGGAGGTCTTCCGCTCCTTCGACCGCGACGGAAACGGCTACATCACCGCCGCCGAGCTTGCCGGTCAGATGGCGAAGATGGGGCACCCGCTCACCTACCGCGAGCTCAGTGACATGATGCAGGAGGCCGACACCAACGGCGACGGCGTCATCAGCTTGAACGAATTCGCCACCATCTTGGGCAAATCGGCCGTCGAATTTCTCGGCCTGCAGTCGGAGTCCGAGTCCTCCTAGGGTTTACTAATCTTAATTTGACTTTTTTTAAGGAGGGGGGTTTATTGAAATTTGGCGTTGTAGATGGTGATGTTATTGTATGACGAACTAATTGATGATTTTATTTGATTAACTAATTGATGTGTTGACGGTTCATGGCTTGCTGGATTCTTGTGTTTTTTTTAGTTTTTTCTTATTTTCGTTAGGCTTTATTAGTTCAGATATTCAGGGGGGGAAATGGCAGAATTTCAAGAGCAAGTTGTAGGGTTGTAGCGTAAGATGTTGGGAAAATCATGTAATGAATTGAATGTGGGGGCGATGTCTCTCAGCTAATCATGTAATGGTTTGTTTAATCATAAGTCATAACATATAGTGCCATTTCACATGTGATGAGATTCTTGCAATTGTATCGTTGCATGAATTAATAGTTAGCTGCAGGTATTTATTTGGTTTGAGATTGAAAGGAATAAGAAATAGATTTTGTCTCAATTCCCCTTTGGTTTGAATCATGGGATCCAATAATTATCACATTTAGCTAGGCTGTTGATTTTTCCTTATGGCGTGTAAACGCGCAACTGGAACTCTTACTAAAAACAAAACAAATAGATTCCTCCTATGATTCTGCGCAAAGTTCAAACTCTTTTTACCGACCCATGTAATGGAATTTTGAGTTAGTGTCTTATATTTGATTAATTAGGTCTCTGATTCTTAGTATGCCTTCTAGTTTTAGTTAGAGATGTTAATATAACCCGAAACTTATGGATTGATTCAAATAAACCGATAATCTAGTAGGGTTAGGGTTAAATTTTATCACTTTAAAAAGCATCAACTCGAATAATCTGAACCAAATAGCCTGACAACCCGATAGGGTTGGTCTGGAAGTAGCCCGAACTCGAACGGGTTGGCTCGAAAATCGAGTGGATTGACCGGATTGATTTAAATTTTCTTCGTTATATGATTTTTAAACTTCATTATTTGTTTTTTAAAGTTAGTATAATAAGATTTTTAAAAAAAATACTTGTGAAATATATTTTTGTTTAATATTCAAGTTATCATATTATTTCTTTATCTGTAGACTCCAATGTTTAATATAAAATATTTGTTATAAATATACAATTATCAAGAAAAGTATATATAAGTTATTTTTTCTTAAACTTTTGGTTCAATTAGTATGAAACTCTTGAGTTTAGTTTATAGTTGAAAATTTTTAACATAAAAAATGTCAACTCAAATGATTCGAATCAAATAATCCGACAACCCAAATGAATTGACATAAATACGAACATATTGATCCGATTAACATCTCTACTTATATACATTATTCAATTGGAAATATATGCTCTCTCTCAAATGCACACACAAAGTTGCACTCTCAATCCAATCAAAAAGCATATAATACTGTTGTAAGACAGGGAATTTTGAAAATGGCGAGGTTTTGTAACTTTATCTTATAACATAAATTATTAGTTACTTTAATCTAATTTTGTGGCAGACTCTGCTTATAAGGTTATTAACTATGTCCCATCCTAGTCATCATGATTAGGGATGGCAGTGGATCCTAGATCCGATCAAGATCTCTAGATCCAAATCTATTTTTTAAGATCTGAATCTTCAAAAAATAGGACTCGATGGATCTGGACCAGATTCGGATAATTTCTTTAAAATCTGAATCTGGATTTGGATCCTAATTTCTGAGATCCAGATCTGATCTATGAATCCATATATATATATATATATATATATATATATATATATATATATGGGAGGTTAACGTGAGAACCATTTTTATTGTGAGAACGTGAGAACCAAAACGATGAATTCACGGTAAAGTTGATGAATCCACGGGAAAATTATTGAATCCAAAAAATAGAATTTTCGCCCCTTATGGGATTCGAACCCGGATGAAAAATTCTGAATTTTTAAATTCATTAACTTTCTCAACGGATTCATCAACTTTCATAATGAATTCATATGGTTATTAGTTTTAGGATAAGAATGGTTCTTATTTGAACCGAAATATATATATATATATATATATATATATATATATATATATATATATATATATATAGATGATAGATCATATAGTACCCAAGCCCCGATAGTATGTAGTACTCAATCCCATCCACTCATCTAATAGATCCTATGGTTCATTTTTTTCGACTTTTAAGCTTAATTTCGCTAATTTTCGCTTCATTAAGGGTAGATTAGTAATTTGATTTGTTATGTGATTGCAAAACAAACAATGCATTTAGTTGAACAGATAATGCATTGAAATGAACAAAAATGCATGCAATTGAAGAGAATAATGCATGTGATTAGAGCTCGCGCCAACGTGGCGCGCGCCAGCGTGCTCGGTGCGCCTAACGTGTGTTCGCTCGCGAAAACACACTCCGCTGCTTGCCCCACCA
This sequence comes from Salvia rosmarinus, assembly GCA_036937905.1. Taxonomy (NCBI): domain Eukaryota; kingdom Viridiplantae; phylum Streptophyta; class Magnoliopsida; order Lamiales; family Lamiaceae; genus Salvia; species Salvia rosmarinus. The sequence goes on along the minus strand of CM072822.1, from coordinate 24,140,187 downwards.
AATACGGTTGGACGCGATGCATTTTATGTTCAAGTAAATGCGGTGTTATGTTATTTCATATGCATTTTTGTGTTTTGTTGTGGCTCTTCCAACCCAACGTCTCTACCCAACGCTGGCGGCACCCACGCCCTTACCCAGCGTCGAGCCCACCCAACGCCCGCTTACTCGCACCTCGCGGTTACGCGATGCGATTTGTGTTTATTTAAATGCATTGTCATGTTATTCAGATGCATTATCGTGTTTTGTTGTGCATCAACCCAAACTCGGCCCATGGAGACCCCAACGCCATGGACTCCTACCTAGCCCGGACGGCACCCAACGCCACCTGGTGCGTTCCATTTTGCCCCGAGCGAAAAATGGGTTGCCACGTGTCAAATTTTGGTGCGTCCCACGTGTTCAAAATGTGTGGTCTAGATTGAGACTACATACTATCCGGGGATAGGATCTACGGAACCCAACCCTATATATATATATATATATATATATAACTTATATTTGTATTTGTAAATATATTATATTATTTTTCTTTCTAGTCGAAGTTGGATAAATTAGGTTATGAAATTTGATGGTAGGTCAATAACATTAAAAAATTGTATATTGTATTTAAGAAAATTTTGTATATGAATGATCTATTTGCTAAGATATTGTACTATTTCTTTTATCTCTATTGCAATATTATTTGTTGTCGTGAAAGCAAAAATAAATTTATAATTAACATCTTCTTATATAGTGATGATTGTAGAAATTTTAAATAATTATTATAGTGTTGTTGTGTATTTTGATTATTATTATTATAGTGTTGCTGTGAATTATAGTCGATTTAGAATTTATTTTATAAGAGAAGACATGTGGATTCGGGTCTAGACCCTAGACCTTGTAAATCTTATGGATCTGGGTCTGGATCTAATTTTTTTAGATCCAATAAATCTGGACCGAATCCTAATTCAAGTAATAAAATTCGAATCTGGATCTAAACCTAGCAAGATCCGATTAATTGTCATCCCTAACCATGATTTGTTAACACAAGGAACTCTCTAACTTCCCATTTTCTTTTTCTTTCTTCCATAATAAGGTTCCTTGATTGCAAACACACAAAAATCTTTGGCTAATATTTTTTTGATCCATCAATTTTTTTTTAACAAATCAATCCCACTATAGAGTTTTAAATTATTACTCACTCCGTCCTATTCAAAATAATTTGTTTCTTTTTGGCACAGTTCTTTAGAAAAAAGAGTATAAAATGGTTAAAAAACAAAAGCAAATGAAATCCACATCTTTTGAAGAGAGAATAATTTCTTAAAAAGAAAACTGACCAACTTGAATGGAACAGTCCCAAAATGAATAAAAGTCATTTTGGATGGAAGGGATGAAGTATTCTGTTTTTCTAAGAAAAGCCTTATATCATAGACTTGCAGATCAAAATCAGTTCATCTCCAAGAAAGATATCGATAAATTCAGTGTCTATAACACCAGAGAAAATATCAGAAAATTTAGATCATGACAAATTATTTCCTCACATAGCTATTTCAAGTACATCAACTAGTACAGATTACAAAATTGAATGCTACCCCTCCACTTGGTAAGCTGAAACATATACAAACTAAAAGAGGGACCAATGCACAGCATCGCACAACATGAGTTACAACAGATATACATATATATATCCTGTACAGACCTTGCGGCACTAAGTTCACAACAAGAAAAACCGATGCACCATCTACAACAAGCTCCCAACGACATGCTATCGAGAATTTTGGCCCTTGTCCTGCAACGGATTCGTCCGTGCCAAGGAACGTGCAGTAAAACCGACAGTTGTGTGCCTTATCGACCTCTGCCTCACCATATCACAATACTCTGGATCATCAGCCCGACCCTCATACCTAATCCACTGGATCATCCCATGGTACATCGGGAAGAACCTCATCTGAACAGCTTTGTACACAAAGTAAGGCAGCAGAGCCGAGACGACAACGTAGACTTTAACCACGTAGAACGCGGGTGTTGGGGCGAGGGATTCCATGAACACTTTATACGCAGTTGTTGAGATATCCGAAGGCATGGCTCCATATGCTAGAAGGAAGAGATACCATAAACAGATTCCACCCCAGATGAATATGTGCTGGATTAAGGTGAAGTAGCTGATGGCAAGCGCCATCTGGCAGTTGACGACCCACACGACACACGTGTACATTGTTGCCCCGAGAATCTGGTGGTCGATGGTCTTTCCATTCTTGTTGAATCCCTGAGGGTTTAGTGACCTTACACAAAAGTAGTAGATGATAACGGCACTTGAAACGCCGTTGAGCATCCAGCCAATTATGCGGCGCCAGCTGAACAGGGCGTTCTGCACGCCTTCTTGGTAGAGCAAGGGAAACTGCCGTGTGAAATCGAGCATGAGACTTACGAAACATGTTGTTCTATAAGAGTGAGTGAAACCGGACCGAAACAGTTTAGTTCGGCTTTTTAGCCATATTTGGTTCGGTTAGGTTTCTATTTATAGGAACCAAAATTTATTCAGCTCGGTTCAACAAAATAATTCGGAAGGAACCGAACAGCCAAACTTTTAATGTTTAATATATACATTAAATATATTCCTTTTGTTTGATTAATTCTAAACCATGAAAAATCCTAAAGGCTAGTATACTTAATATATTTCTTTGATTAATCTTGACTTTATTTTGATATTGTTATGATTTTTCTGGCTATTTTGGATAATAAAATTTGATAAGAAATAATAATACATTATAAAGTTCGGTTAACTGAAAACCAAACCGAAACCGAAGTTTGAAGTTCGGTTCAGTTTGAGAAAAAACTTTGGTCGGTTTGATTGACCATTTCAAAATTTTCGGTTACTTAAGTTTTAAGACTTCGATTATGTTTTCACTGAGTGCTCACCCGAGCTGACTTGAACAAATATTTGACTCGGATAATATCTTACGAAGGAGTACCTTTAGGCATAATCGAGCAGAAACGTCCTGGTCGAAGACGCCCATAGCAATCACCGGTAATGATGTGAAGAAGACGTTGTAAAGGGATAGAAACCAGTCATTATACGCGGTTTGCCCAGAGAAAGATGCGTGCGCCTCGTATAGGAAGAGAGTGATTCCAAAAGTGACATTCTTGTAGAAAAAGTAGCAAATCTGGATAAAAGGTTATACAAAACTAAGAAATGAATAGAGACATAACTTTGGAGTAAGCTTAGAAGTGTGAAAAGGTGAATAATGAAGTTACCATTGAAGAGATCCTTCTGTAACACCAATGGCCATGCACCAAAAGCAAGCGTTCCAAAAATCGGAACTGAGCAATTGCAATATCACTCGACATTACAGCCTGGTAAATAGGTAAAGGAATACGATAAGTGAGGCAGAACTCAACGTGCTATCAAGAATTACTAAAACCGAATAACAAACAATTTAGCTTTTGCACCTGCATTCCTTCAACACCACTAATTCCAATTCCAATATCCGCTTCTTGCAGCATCCCAACATCATTAGCTCCATCACCAATCGCCAGAGTAGTCTTCTGTGTTCCGTCCTTGACAAGTCTCGTTACCTTCATGGTTAAAAACCAAATTGAATTCTTGTACAAGTTATATCAAGGGCCGCAAATTGATATACGATAGAATGTGTAGCTATAGAGAACATAGACTAACCAAAGCCTTCTGCTTAGGAGACGAGCGGCAACATATCACAGATGCACAGCCGACTGCAAGGTCAAGAAAATTTTTTTTGACACCGTCGTCTAATGCATATGCAAGAGATTTCCCATCAATGATCAAGGCGAAAGCCTCAGACCTCGAGTTAGCCACCTGATTCTTCCCCTCAGTGATCTGCTGGAGAACACATTGCCTCGAAGCCTAATAAAAAAGTGAAAACCTCCTCAATACCTAGATTATTACAGTAATATAATATCTAATAAATACAAAGATAAAACAATTTAGTAACCAACACAACTTGCTCATAAATAATTATAACCAACTAAAGATTTTACAATGTTCACTTTACCTTGGCAATTGCATTCTTATCTCCTGTTTTCTCCACTGCTGTGATCTCTGCTGTATCCAAGCTAACAAGAATTTGCTTCATTCCTTGTCTGAGTAAGCTACATGCGTACCTGCAAAGTCGATTCAAACAATCAGAAATACACAGATAGTTTGTGTTTATGAGAAATCTTGCTGAGAACATACCCGATGTTAATGGCAGTTTCCATCTTATCCCCAGTCAAAACCCATATTTTTATCCCCGCCTGCGCAAGTTTGTCGATGCATTCAGGTACCTGCCAGAAACGGCACAGAGAGAAAAATTCAGCATTCGTCAAATCTAGAGAAATTATGCATGACTGCACTGCGTGATAATGTATATTGTACCCCTTGCTGAAGCTTGTCCTCTACGGCTGTTGCACCAAGAAGAATCATATCTTTCTCGATTTCTTCAGTCACTTCATCAATCAGTTCCTGACGATTGGCACTGACCGCATTCTTGGCCTTGGTAAATTTTTCACTGAACGATGTGTATTCTTCTTCGCTGAGTTCCCTGTAAGCAAGTATCAGGGTCCTCAAGCCTGCATCGGCATACTCATGCACATGTTCCCTCGTTTCCTTTTCATATTCTCTGCCATTTTCAGCAAGCCTCTCAAACATGACACTGTGATGAAACAGTAATCACGCACATGACATTAAGGCAGGTTTATTATAAGCAAATCCGATATCATAAAACAACAACTTATACTAGTATAACAGTGCATGTGTTTTTAGTTAGTAAATATGTTCATTATCAACAGAAAAGGCTAAGATAACACAATTTATAAGGAATGAGTAATATAAAATGAGGCAGCTAAACTAGATCCTGAAAAGAAAGAGGTTCAAAATAATTGCATTTCATTATACTTTACTAAATGAGACATAAATTTTATCTTGCAAAAGTTTAGGAACTAAATATTTTTACTAGTAATCCTTAGCGTGTCGAGCAATGTGTGTTTCTCACAAGAAAAGGCATAGATAAGGAATGCAAAGTAGCAGTTTCACTACATTGCAAAAGAAACTAACCTGTCAGCACCTTTGCATAATATTAGTAACTTTCCCTCCTCATCCCTTACTATCACAGACATTCTCTTTCTTGAACTGTCGAATTCTAGAACATTTAACAACTTGTATGACCTGCATCAGCTAAAATTCCTTTAGATTATGCATATACCATGTTCCTAGATGGAAAAACTGGATGGAAGTTATCAATGGAGTAAGCCGGAATTAACAATAACTGAGTCCAATAAATTCCTATTTCTATATAAGAAGTCAGATAAATGGCTGTCTAAATGTAAAAAACAAGGTGGAGAAATCAAAGAGACCGACCGTTTAACTCTTTCCCCAGTGACAGAGTCCCACTCCTTCACATGAACACTTGTTTGCGTTCTTTTAAAGAATTCAAAGCCGATTTCCCTAGCTGCAATGACAAAGGCAGCCTCATCCGGTGACTCAGCTTCATATGTGACCTTCCCTGTGTTTTCATCAGTGTCGGGTAGAGCCGTATGGCAGACTGCCAGCAAACGGAAGAAGTTATGGATGACATCCGAATGGGGCTCATGCAGCCAGTTCCCATTCATGATTCTATCATCATCAAAATTAAACCCCTTAACCGAAGATCTTCTTGGGCTGCCAGCATCTTTACCTTTTACCATAAACGGAGACCCTGTTTGTTTTGCCATAGCCCTCTCCACTTCTGTTACACCATGTCCATACACAGTGCCAGCAATCGAGCACTTGATAAACTCCATGGAATTACAAGTCAACGTCCCAGTCTTGTCTGAAAGTATCGTATCAACTTGGCCTAGCTCCTCATTCAGATTCGAGGTACGGGCATGAGCTGGTTTGTCAGTTTCCTCATAGTACATATTAACATCTTGATTTATAAAGATGCTCTGAAGCACCTTAACAATTTCTATCGACACATACAAAGAAATCGGAATCAGATAGCTGTACAGTAACAAGGCTGTCAAAAAATGGTATATGGCAGCGGCCGGGGCTCTATCCGGATCAAAAAAGATATTAGCATCATCGGGTCTTAGATACCACCTTTTGACTCCACCATCCAAGTCGTCTTTGGTCTTAATTCCAAAGTAGATTGATCCGAAAGTGGAGATAGTGAACAACACACCAAATAATAGGTAGACGATCTTATCCATCTTCTTCTCGATATTGCTCCTCTTGGAAGGAGGAGCTGTTGAATTTTGGATAACCTTCGTGTCGTGGCCTGTGAAGACTACAGCTCCGTATACGTACTCTGTGTTACGGAGTTTTGAGTCTCTAAGCAGCAACTGTTGAGGCGAAAGAGGATGTTGCACTCCTTCTAACTCCATACTTCCAACAAAACTGTACAAATTAGCATTAGGATCCTCACATTTGATAACAGCCTTGAAATCTTTGAACTCCTCGTCATGTAGTAATGAAGTCGCTTCTAATGCCTGCTTGAGCTTCAGATTTGTCTCCCCGTCAAGGTTCATGGTCTCAACGTAGCAGATTGCGTCTTCATAACTTGATGAAAGCAGAACTAAGTCTGCAGGGAAGAATTCATCCTTCTCAACCTTAACTATATGTCCGACTTTCAGATTTTTCCATTCCGTTTGTTTAAACTTCCCACCACCTTCATGTACCTTCACCTTTCGGTTGTTCACCTCAACATCCTAATATTTGCAGATTCGCATCATCATCATCATCATCAACCAGCATATAACAAATGGAGACTTAAGAAAATAAATAAACACCACCAAGAATCTTTCATCCGAAAACAATAATTATGTCGAAATTATAAATGTGCCAAAAGGGGCAAAAGCCAGTGGAAACCCCTTATAAGTTTTACTCCAACTATTGAGCATGTAAGAAGTGCTTCAAAGACACAACATTTGCAACTTTCACTGACACGAAGAGGCCTCAGAAAAGCAAATTCGTTACCTACATGTTTCAAGCTTCGATCAAGGAAATCTTAACTATATTTGGATTATATGGATTCCAGAAAAAATCAGTATATTTTCTGCTTGGATAATCTTAAAAGGGACAGTATTAAAATATATCCATCTGTGAAGAAAAAGAACTAAAGCAGCCGTCAACAATAACTTTCTTGAATCTGTCAACTCTCAAAAGGACAAATATTCATATACTGCACACAATCAAAACAGGTTGTTTCCATAAAAATCTGAACATCCCAAATCCAGCAGAAAGTCTTCCAAATCACCAACACATACAAAATTAAGTATAATCCCTCTGAAAACTTAGTAAAACTCGAAAGAATCCAAGCCAAGAACACAATAAAGCAGCAAGACCACATTTCACACACAATATTCAAAAACAAAAAATACTCACACGCACAACAACAACAACAACAACAACAACGGAGAAAACGTGTATCATACTACCACATAACTAAAAGTCAAGAATACCTGTTGATTCCGCCGCCAATCCTCAATACCTTCCTTAACCATGGTTGCTCCAATCACTATAATCAACGGAACTATGGCGCTGATCGCGGTATAGGGCGCAAGAGGGGTGAAACTCAAGATGCCAATGACAAGAAAGTAAAAATTAGCCACTCTCCTAAACTGCTCAAACAAAGCCTTGGGCAAGAAAGTTGCAGGAGTGTACTTAGTTGTCCTAACATAATTTGTCGCATACTTCCTAAGACCGGCGTCCAAACCATCCGGCTCGTTGCAATAAACCACTCTCGAAAAACCAGGTCCCCCAATTTGTGAATGTGAGTGATCGTCTTCAGCTGATGGCCTTCTTGCACATTTGAATGTGTAGATCCTGCTGAAATTTATCCTCCTTTTTCTGCCGTTACCCATTCTGTTACAACAACCTTAATCTCCTCAGATCCCAGAAGAGGAAATTATTTAGGCCTGCTGTCTGAATTAGCAGCAAACTGCCCTCTGATATTGCAGGCTTTCAGGGGCAGCTACTTTTGTCAAATACCTAGCATTCAAATGCCTTCAAAATCAGGGCTTTATTTCTAACTACCATACATAAACAAATATTTTCAGAGAAAAAATAACTCCACCAATGGTCCTAATCTCCAACAACCCCAAAATACATGTCAGAAATGAATTATTGTAAATGTTTAGGAGATTTTCAGAGCACTAATTGAAGAAGAAGACAAGCACGACCCATAAATTCCACCCCAAAAAGATTCAATCTTTGTAATGACTCGTTAGATTAAGCATGATTAAAGCTGCTAAAATCAGCTGGAGCAGCTCAAAAGTGGTTTATAAAACTAAGAAAACGACAGTGCCTTACAAACAACTAGCGTAAGATGAAAGACGAAAACGAAATATACGTGTAGGAATTATCCAGTCATTTGATTTTTCCCTCATGACATAACCACTTTTGATCATTGACTTGGATTTCTCTCTCTATCTCTTTCTCTCGGTTTGACTTTGGTGGCAGTTGGGTTTGGGTTTCTTGGATACGCTACCTCAATGTTCCAAGAAAACTTTCAAAACTTGACCACTATACGTTAAAAGAAAAGGAATTTCAGATTGCAGAAACTATGGAATTTGAAAGGAAAACAAATGAGAAGGGAGGTTGAAAATTTCAGAGAAAGATAAAGGGGGAAAGGGTCAAGAAGGCAAAGGGAAATATAAAATACATAGGGATTTTGCTTCGGATTCACATTGTAGAGCTGGAGATTTCGCGGGAAAACATTCTTTTTCAAGAAAATGTTTTTTGTGAATCTCGCAATTGGCATGTTTTTGTTTTTGCTGGTGATCTGAGGAAAAGGGGTAAAACCAGTTGTACATGCATGAATATTTTTGTTGAATAAACTATTTCTGGGGAAAAATTATGAAAATAGAATCTTTTACGGCAACAATTTCGAGAAAATTACTGTATGACTGACTGACTGTATGTTATGTCAATCATGTAAACTGTTGATATTTTGATTAATAAAAGAAGTGTGATTATGGATGAGTTAGAATCGCACAGATAGTTAATTTTTCTTTCTAATTTTCTTTTCTTTTCTAGATTGAGACAGAGACAAGAAACTATATTTTAAAGGTGTGATTATTGATGAGTTAGAATCGCACAGATAGTTAATTTTTCTTTCTAATTTTCTTTTCTTTTCTAGATTGAGACAGAGACAAGAAACAATATTTTAAAGGCGAGAAAAAAGAAAAATTACAGTCGGCAAGCCGGCAACAAGGACCGCAGGGTTGGGAAACCGAAGAGATGCGCCACCGTGGATTTAATTATATAGTATTTAATAGTCGTAATACAAATGTATGCATAATGCATTTATAATCTTGTAGAAATTATATAAAAATTAATGTATATATAAATTTTGTTTTGCTGAATTTAATGGGATGCGAGTTTATATCTTATCTATTTATGAGATAAATGTTTATTTTTTTTAGTTTTATTATTGATAGTTTGCTTGTTATCCTTAATCAATTGTATGGTTCTATGTCTCATTGCAATTTTCCAAAATGTCTCTCTATTAAGGATTTAATAGTATGTTATATATTTATGAAATTTATGGATACTGGTGAAGGGTACTTGAGTCCAACCTTAAATTAATGTAATCTATAATTGTATTCTTCAATTACATATTTCATGTTGAAATTGTAACGAATAACCAAGCATATTGAGCGATAAATGGATGCCAATACTCCAAACTTTAAGAGGTTCGAAATTTTAAGTAAATAAAATATTATAATATATACTTATTATTCTTTTATCACGCATAGCACTATTCAACGAATAGAAGGGATAAAAATCAGGATGTATTTACAATTTAATAGGGTAGGTTCGCAACGTATGAGATGACGTAAGTCAAAACATAGTTGTAGCTAGGGTTGGCAATTTTCGACACGACACGAGAACACGATACGAACACGTACAAAATTAACGGGTTAGTGTTCAGTCTTATCGTGTCCGCGTCCTTATCGTATCGACACGATAAGGACGCGATAATTTCGTATCGTGTTCGTGTCGGATCCGTGTCGTGTTCGTGTAACCCGATAATTTTCGTGTTGCATTTGTGTTGTGTTCGGTTCGTGTCGTCAGTTTCGTTTTCATATAATTCGATAATATTTTATATATTTAATATTAATTTAATTATATATTTTATATTTTTATTTCTTTTACTTATTTATTTTCTAATTTTGATTTAAATTTATGGTTTCGTGTCGTGTCGTTATCGTGTCGTGTCAACACGAAAAAAAATCGTGTCATATTCGTGTTCGTGGCATGTCCGTGTCAGTACATTTCGTGTCGTGTTCGTGTCGGATAGATCCTTAACTGGCCGTGTTCGTGTTTAGCCTTATCAGATCGTGTCATTATCGTGTCGACACGATAACGACCTGACACACACGAATACCAACCCTAATTGTAGCTCCAACTGTATGATTAAATAAATATAAGTAGCCTAGTCCCCCACCCACGCCCTCCCCCGGCTCCCCCTTCCGGCCATGCACTTCATTTTGTAATCATGTGTATATATATATATACTAATCATTTATAATAGAAAATGTTATATGTATTTTGGTTTGTTATACGGAACTCTTTTTTCCAACATTTATTATCTAGCAGAGAAATATTTGTATTTCTTTTCTTTATTCGTTTTCTATTTTTTGGTATTATAGGAAAAACTTTTAGTGACTGCTAAATCTATGTTTATTAACAGCGATAGACAAATGTTTCTTGTCTATTAAATTTATTAATTAGAAATGTACTTACCATCATAAATTTTATATTGAGTGGAAATTTGAAAGAGAATGTGCAGAGACTACATTGGTCAGGGTATATCGTAGACTCGCTTTATTAGTCTGTATTCAAGTGAAATTTTGATTTATTTTAGGCAAAAGTGAGATTTCAATTTTAAAGAAAAACTCGCTGCAATTGAAGTGAGACTATTTTCCACTTTCTAGAATCTTCGTATGCAAAAAGCAATATTTTTATTTCTCACAAAAACATATTCAAAATTCATTATAAGAGAGAAACATAATTGTATTAAAAAGTTTAAAGATTCGAATCTCACTAATATTTTTCATGTGTCTGAGTCCATAACATTTAATTTTTCAAGTGTAGTTCATCCTTCTTGTGTTTTTTGCAGACTATTGTACCTATAGGAACGTGAGATTTATCCAATACGCACCAAAAATAACGGCTACAGATTCTCAATAGCCGACCTTGGGCAAGCTCCACCATTCCCTGGAGCGATCTTGCATGAAGGTTCTGATATATGCGACGGGGGAGATGAACTCCTCTACCAAGTTGGATTAGTCATTTTGTTAGATTCCAGAAATTATTAATGGGGCTCGTTATGCCGTTGTAGCGCCACGAGTTCTCATTCCGACTCGCAGAGCGTTATAAACTTGAAAATAGTAAGATAATTTGGCAACTCGACTTGGTATATGTTTTTGTCTTCATAATTTGACCTATATAAACATAACAGAAATATTAGTAAAAAGAGACATAATATATATTAGGAAATAAAATTTAAAATTTATTTATTTAGTCATATTACTTTTTCCATTTGTTGGCGAAAACTCGATGAAAACATTAAATGCACTATGTATCTCCCACATGACATGACTATAATGGCTAATTTTCGAAATTTTGAGATGAAATTAATTGATTTACTCGTCCACAAATAGACATACCACCAAAATTGGGCGGTTGATATCATAAGAAGTTCTCCGAATTTGTGTGTGATGACTTAATTGGTTTGGAATTTAGACTGTGTTGGCAAAGGATTCAAAAATCATGTTTCATTTGCTGCTATAATATGTTGCATGAAAATAAGAGATTAATTGAATGTTGATCATAAAGTTGTAATTTTGGCTTCCTTTTTAAGAGCATGGTTTTTTTTATATAACTTATTGCTTTATTTAGTTGTATCACCATATTTTTGGGATAATTGAAACAAATAATACAATCTTTATTCGAATCTGTAATTTTCACAATACTTTAATACCGTTGCAAGTATAAATCAGTGTCAGAGCCCCCCTGGATTTTTTACTTTTTAATACTAGTATTAATTAGTAATTATAATAAATAATTATTTTTGTTTTTATATTTATTTTTCATTGGAAGGTTGAATTTTGATTTAAGGTTTATTATTGATGTGTAGTAGGTATATGAATTTATAATCTACTTTTTAATTGAATTGTTTTAAAATTTATTTAAATTTTTGTCAATAACTTAAAAATTTTAACTTTGTAAGATATATGCTTTAATACCTTGATACCATGTTACATAATTAAATATCATTTAACTATATGGAATACGAATATGTACGTATGAGGGAAATGAGTAAATGAGTTAGGAACAATTTTCTTCTTTTGTTCTTTTTTTCTTACGAAATTTCTAAGTACATCTTTAAGAGTTGATTGAAAACTATTGATAGTCTTGTATAGTTGCTAATAAAACTATTTTATGGGGTTTTAAATTATAAAAAGTAGAAGATAAATATTATGACGTGGTCCTATTTAAATTTGATATTTTTTAATATTGTGATATAATTAAATGATATTACATTGTATTAATTTTTTGTTTTGATTTTTTGTTTTACTTATGATTTTATAAAATTATTTTTAACTGAGCCCCCTCGGTATTATTTTTGGGCTCCACCACTAAATATTGTAGGAATGTCAATGAGTGAGTTTTATCCGGACCAGAACCAATAAATAAGTAATGGTTCTGGTTCTGAAACCGAGCCATTAGACATTGGATCCGGACCGGACCGGACCAAGACCATCAACTATGGGTCATAAGCGGTCTGGATCTGAGCGGGTCTGAAACCAGAACCGGATCAGAACCAGAACTAGAACCGAAATCGTTGCTTTAAAATTTAATGTGTTATGAGTGATTTTGAATCGATATGGATAAAATTAGCCCATTGACAAGCCTATTTAAACTTAAGCTTATCAATAGACGGGTTTTACTCGGATCAGAACCAATAAATAAGTATTGGTTCTGGAACCAGAACCAGATTCAGACCGGACTGGACCATCAAACTATGGATCTAAACTGTCCGGGTCTAAAGCGGGTCTGGAATCGGAACTAGAACCAGAACCGCTGCTTTAAAATTTAATGAGTTTTGAGTGGTTCTGGATCGATCCGGATAAAACCCACCCATTAACATCCCTAAAATATAGCATCCGGTTTCAACTTTTTGCAATTATTACATCCTTTATGTTAATCTATTTTTTGGAGAAATTTGTTGGTATCGCTGAAACAACATAGTTTGGGTGCTGATTTTTTTTATGTTTTAATTGAAGCGAGTTAAAAGAAAATATATGTAATTACAATATTTTAAAGTCCGAGTAAAATGATGGGACTTAATAACGAACATTATCTGACTTGATTACTCAATTACGTAATCATTTTAACTATAATTGGAGTTTAAGGTTGTCCAATCATATTACTCCTTCCATCCAATTAAAATGTTTGGATACAAATATTTATGATAAATGTAAAATAATTAAAGGGTTAAAAAGTTGGTATGATTCATACTTTTTGAATGAATAATTATTTTTTTAAAATAAAATTAAATATTTATGATGAGATAATTAAAAAAGAAAATGAAATATTTTAAATGTAACAAAAAAAGAAGAATCATGTAACAAGAACATTTAGATATTACAAAAATGATAATAAAGTAGAGCATGAAGTAGGCGGAATATTCTTTTTCCAAAATCGCCAGAACTATCCATTATAAATGAAAAGCACCTTTAATTTATATAAAACATACTCTCACGACCTTGTTTTATATTTTAACAGTAGACATGGTCGCTGCACCTAATTAATAAATGCAGCAAAGCGATAGATATAAGGGTTATTGGAAAATAATATTAATGATTTCTTGGAGAATCAAAATTAAAGTGTACAGCTATATTCTTGTGAATATCGATGATTCAATAAAAAATGATACAGAATATTTTAGAGACATATTTTTAATATGATATTTGTGTGAATTTTGGGAGTAGCAAAAGCGTTTGGTGTTAAAATTACAGAAACCACGCCAAAATATTGTCAACAGTTAGAGATGCCTTAGACGAAGTTAGTATCCACTACATGAATCAGTTTATGTGCACTCGTCACTCGGTTGTATATATAAAAAGTTAGATATGTGGGTTATATATTGCATTTTATATATAAGAATTTGTCATTTGGAACTTTAATGGTATAATTTGATTGGACAGCTTGAAGTTCTTAGGTTTTAGATGCTGGACAAAATTAAATGTTTTTACTTTTATGATGCATCAAATTAAAACCATAAGGTGTTGGCTGATATGTACGAATGAAATTAGATAGAAATTGAATGGATTTTAAAATGGAATGATGATATGAATTAAATAAAATAAAATATGTAATTCATATGACTAGTATGTATAAGGAATGAATGAATAGGAATGAAATAAAATAATCATTATTTTTATAATTTATATAATTATTGTAATAATTAGTTAATTATTATTATTATTTTAATAAAATATTTATTCGTATTATTTTTATGTTAATATTTTTAATAATATTATTAATTAATTAATAATATTTATTATTATTATTATTATTATTATTATTATTATTAGCATTTTACTATTTTTATTGTTGTTGTTATAATAATTATTTATTATATTATAATGTTATTATTTTAATGTAACTATTTATTATATTAATTATTATTTATTATGTTAATATTATTAGTAACTATAATTTTATCACTATTAGTATATTATAATTATTTATTGTTAATAATTACTATTTATTTATTATCCTAATTATTACTATTTTATTATTAATAATTTTATAAGATAAAAACTAAATAGGAATAATGTTATTAGAATAAATAAATAAATTTGGCTAATCTCGTATTCATATAAATGCTAATACCATGAGATAGGGGAGAAATGACTAACACATGTTCATAGGAATAAGTATTCTTTCGAAAATTGTGATTTCAACCGTAAAAATCTTATCAGCCATATGATTGGGAATAAAGGCAAGTATCAATATTCTATTCTTATTTCATTTTTGTATACCAACCGACACCTAAGAGAACTATATGTTTCACCATCAACATGTTTAGAATTTGAGACGTGTAACGATATTCAAATTCAATATATTAGATTTATAATTAGATATCCAATATATTGCCATTCATAATTCAGATTATGTTTTGCCCGAATATGTCGGGTGATATTACAATTAACTACGTCTCAATACTGTGCACTCTATAAGAATGGTTAAATTCGGCGGCAGAGCCAGTTCCCTGAGGGTAAGGGGCAAGGTAAAATATATAGAATAGTTAAAGCAAATTTGATAAAAAAAATTATAACGAAATAATTTTACAATATTTCAATATG
Organism: Salvia rosmarinus; assembly: GCA_036937905.1. NCBI lineage: Eukaryota > Viridiplantae > Streptophyta > Magnoliopsida > Lamiales > Lamiaceae > Salvia > Salvia rosmarinus. Next base: position 24,124,836 of record CM072822.1, on the reverse strand, counting down.
ATTAATCATATTCCTACCTAATATCACCTTATTATCAATTATATTAAAAGTGTCTTTTCAATATAAGTAACAAAACAATCATTCTCCAATGATCTGCACTCATTTACTACTTTTTACAATCAATGACAAAAAAAGCTCTTTTCATGGTTGATATGGAATATGTATAGTTCTTTTTTTAGAAAGATATGGAAAAATTGAGTTCAATTCTATCTAATTCTCCCTCTTTCTCTTTATGTATTAATCAATCCTGATTCAATTTTATTTACCCCTATTTTTTTAGAAAAGAGAAATTTGGTGAGGCGAAACCTAAATTTCTTTTATAATATTACATAAAACTAAGGATATATAAGATAAGCATCAAAAAATTTGTGGCTCCGCCACTGATTAAATTGGTAGAGCAGGTGAATATGTGCTTAAAGATTCGTAAATTACCCACCTCAATAAGAATTACTTATACTTGCAAATAAGAATTATAATTTTTTATATCCTTATCAACAACAACAATAAATAATAATAATAATAATAATAATAATAATAATAATAATAATAATAATAATAATAATAATAATAATAATAATAATAATAATAATAATAATAATAATAATAATAATAATAATAATAATAATAATAATAATAATAATAATAATAATAATAATAATATAATTGAATATAAAAATGAGTAACTAGCTATGAATAAGATCATATTGACTAATATATTTAATTTGTACCGGAACCTTGACAAAAATGGGAAAAGTTTATTACCGGTTGGTGGCAAAGTTGAATATTCTTCAGATATTTTTTGTAGGCATCCGTATTATTCGAACTATCGAGTTTCACTGAATTTTTATTAGGTCGGGACCAAATATTCAAAATTTAGTTTGTTTGAGAGCATTAAAATAGCACGAATTTTTAGATTTCATTTGGAGAATGGCTTTTTCTTAGTTGCCCTTAATTTACTGACCAATTTGTTAAGGGAGAACTTTTGTTTTCTTCGAGTCCTCCAAATTCAAATACCATATTGGAAAGGAAATATATATATATATATATATATATATATATATATATATATATATATATATATAGGGTTGAGTTTTCAGTAGTATCCTGGTCTCAGATAGATGTAGTAGACCCAATCTGAATTACACATTTTGAACACGTGGCACACACCACAAGTCGACACGCGACAACTTCTTTTCTTTTCTTTTTAATTTTCGCAAGGGGTAAAATGAGAAAAAACAAATCAACCTTCTTCTTCTTCTCCTTAACGGCAGCAGACGGCGCCGGAGACGACGACGACGGCGGTGACACCGGCGAACAGAAACAACAAGATACACAAACAACAACAAGCAACAGATTTTGAAAGAAAGAAAAAAGAAGAAAAAAATTTGAGGAACAAAATTGATGGATTTTGAGAAAAAATAGAAGATGAATTTGATAGATGATTGAAGAATCGAGAAAGATGGTGGTTATGACGGTGGTTCACGGTCAATTCGTCGATAATCAGTGAAAGAGACGACGGAATTGTTAGAGAATGATGGATGAGAGATTTGGTGTCGAATACCATAAAAATGCATTGAACAAAACATGAAACTGCATTGAACAAAATATGAAACTGCATTGAACAAAACATAAAAATGCATGTTCCCACGAAACATAAACATGCATTTAACTTAGCACGTTCATGCATTGATCAAAACATGTCCATGCATTGATCAAAACATGTTCATGCATTTAACAAAACGTAAAAATACAGGCCAACGGGCGTGCGAACAAGCACCGGAGGGACGCGCGAGCATGAGTGCACGCTGGGCGCGCCCGCGCGCTAGGCTCGAGCTTCCAATCACATGCATTATTCTCTTCAACTGCATGCATTTTTTGTTCATTTGAATGCATTATCCAGTTCAACTAAATGCATTGTTTGTTTTTCGTAATCACATAACAAATCAAATTACTAATCTACCCTTAATGTAGCGAAAATTAACGAAATTAAGCTTAAAAAGTCCAAAAATCTGAATCATAAGATCTATGAGATGAGTTGATGAGATTGAGTACTACATATTATCTCAGGCCCGAGTACTATTTGATCCCTTCTCTCTCTCTATATATATATATATATATATATATGGGTGAATTATGGTGAGAAAGCTCCTTAGTGTATGAAATATGAATAGTAGCACATCTTTCATATTTGTGTAGCACAATCAGAATTACTATGTTGCATATATTAATTTAGCATATATTTCATCTTTTCGTAGTACATATGTTAAATATAGCAGTTTAGCACATCTTTCATTGCAACGTAGCACAAGAAGGGTTCTAGTGCTGCACAGTAATCCGAGTAGCACACAAAACATAAAACTGTTGCACAACCGAAATTAAAATCTCAATTATTGACCAAGCAAATCAAAGGCCCAGATTCATTCTCATTTTCTACCAAATTATATTTTCCTACTGAACCATTTCATATATATATATATATATATATATATATTCCCGTAATACCCAGTCCCTAGATAGTATGTAGTACTTAATCTAGACCACATATTTTGAACACGTGATCGCACCACAAGCTGTACCGACACGTTGCAGCTCATTTTCCTTTTTTTTAAAAATTCGCAAGGGGTAAAATGGGAAGAAATCAAATCAACCTTTTTCTTTTTCTCCTTGGTGGTAGCGGACGGAGCCGACGACGATGGCAACGACAGCGGACAGCGCCGGTGGCGACAACGAAGGTGGCAGCAATGGCGAACAGCAGCAGCAACATACTAGAACAACAACAAACAACATATCTTGAAAGAAGAAGAAAAATTGAGAACAAAATTGATGGGTTTTGAGAAAAAAATAGAAGATGAATTTGATAGATGATTGAATAATCAAGAGAGATGGTGGTTATGGCGGTGGTTCATTATGAATTCGTTGGTAATCGGAGAAAGAGATGACGAAATTGACGAATAAGGATGCATGAGAGATTATTGTCGAAAACATAAAACTGCATTGAACAAAACATGAAACTGCATATTGGTACGAAACACAAACATGCATTTAACAAAACACGTTCATACATTTAACAAAACATGTTCATGCATTTAACAAAACATATTCATGCATTTAACAAAATGTAAAAATGCATTGTTGGCCAACGGGCACGCGAGCGAGCACCGAAGCGCTGGGCGCGAGCTTCCAACCACATGTATTATTGTGTTTAATCTGTATGTATTTTTATGTTTATTTGAATGCATAAATCAGTTCAACTAAATGCATTGTTTGTTTTTCGCAATCACATAACAAATCAAATTACTAATATACCCTTGTTGCAGCGAAATTAAGCTTAAAAAGTTTGAAAAAATCTCAATCATAGGATCTATGAGATGAGTGGATGAGACTGAGTACTACATACTATCTCAGGATCGGATACTATTTGATCCCTATATATATATATAGGGAGTGAATCAAATGAGAGCTATATCTTTTTTGAGAACTCTACGAACTATGCATAAGACGTGTAAAGATGATGTATATAACGATATAAAGTTGTGCACAACGAAAACTTTCCAAAATAGTTTTGTTGTGCAACAATTCTAGAATATTTTCGTTCTGCACAATTTTATAAATTTTGCTCATCAACTTTATACGTCTGTGTATAGTTCCCACAAAAGATAAGTTCTCACATGATCCACTCTATATATATATATATATATATATATAAGATGGATCATACAGTACACGAGCCTGATGTAGCATGTAGTACTTAAATCTCATTCATTCATCTCATAGATCCTATGGTGGAGATTTTTTTTTTTTTTTTTAACACTTATTTTCACTGATTTCGCTACAGTAAGGGTATATTAGTAATTTGATTTGTTATGCGATTGCGAAAATCGCATATAGTTGAAATTACTTATGCATTTAAATGAACACAAAAATGCATATAGTTGAACACAAACATGCATATAAGTTTCGTTTTTAATGCATGTTAGCCTACATGCATGTTTATGTTATTTTACATGAATGTTTGTGTTTCGCGGTACACTCGTGCACAACGCACGCTCGCACATCCAATGAGCGATCGTGCACTCGAGGTGCGTTCCCAACGCTAGCTCGCGCTCATCCAGCGTCGGTCGGCCAACATACAGTGTTATGTTATTTTAAATACAATGTTATGTTATTTATATATGAAATATTTATGTTTTGTTGTGCTATCCCTAACCTAGCGCCGCATTTCATTTGCTTGTGCTCTCGGGTAATGCGTATAAAGGGGCGGCGAGCCCGTGTCGGCGGGATGGCGGGGAATGAACGTCGGTCATTCGGCCGCAAGTCATTTTTTCGCCTTCACCAGTTGTCGATGCGAGCCTGCACGTCCCTACTCGGTCCCTTTCGTGTCTAGCGGGGCATGCTTGGGTGAGCCGATTTTTTTCTTTCGCAGTCGGGGATGCTTAGAGTCCCCAACCGCAGATCAACGACTTGTGCTCTCGGGTAATGCGTATAAAGGGGCTCGCACTATTTTATCCTTGAACGAAAAATGAGCTGCCACGTGTTCAAAATGAATAGTCTAAATTGAGTACTATATACTACCTAAGGACTGGAACTACAGAAACCCAACCCTTATAAATATATAGGGTTGGTTATAGAGGAAACCACCCATATGGTGAGAAATAAGAATCAATCAAGACCTTAGATCATGTAGTAATTAACGCTTTAGATCTATTTTATTCATAAATACGTGTATTGCCTTAAATAATCACGTTTTGCCTATTTTCATACCTGGAGGGTAAAAGTCACTCTGCAACTTACTCCACCAATACCGATATGCATTTATTCCTTAACTATAGCAACTATTCTCTTCACTTTCACACTCTTTCCTCTCATTTTATCTTCCTACATGAACTAACCTTGTAGAATATCTAAAAAATCATCTATGAAATAATTGAAAGAGAAAGAAGAACACCCGTCCATAAATCTCGTAGAACAATCTCAAACATTAAATTATTAACATAAGTGAGTTTATTCTCGCGGTAAGGTTGTATATGAACAGATTAAGACTTCTGTTTGGTACGAGTTTATGCTTATTCTTGGTGTTGTTTTACATGTCATTTTCTGTTGTTTATCCTATTTATGTCGTTGGTTTGATTATTATTTATCGATTCAGACTTACTTTGCTTGTTTCGATGTTTTGTAGGAAAATGTTATTAAATAGGATGAAATGGGTCTGCCAAGGATTAAGCATAATGAAGAGCTTTTCGATAGGAGTCCGTAGGCGAAAACAGATCCTAATTCGGAGTTCAGACGAGGGAGAACGAGACGAATTGTTAAAGTCGCGCACGGCACCCGTCGCATGGCCCGCAAGACCCGCGGCAAGCCGCGCCCGCCCGCCACGCACGCCACCCGCACGCCGCTGCCTCGCCATCTAGCGCCGGCTCACTCCGGCGTCGTTCACAATTTGCCTCGCGCGCCGAGTGGCGAGCGCTCACTATCCGTGCGCCCGCGCCCAACCTCCGCTACAAGACGCTTGCCGCAGCTGCCGCCTCGGCCACCAGCCCGGCTCACTCCGGCGGGCGTTGAAATTTCCCTCGCGCCGAGTGAGCGCCGCCACCGGCCATCGCCGCGACAGCGCCCTGCTCGCTTCGCATGCCTCGCTTCTTGCCACATGCGCCGCCGCATCCGCTCGACACTTGAGCGCCCGCTTGCTTTGAGCCGGCGTTCATTTGTGAGACAGAACACTCCGCTCCTCGCTCGCTCATCTACAGCCGGCGCTCACTCTCACTTATTATATATACGCTAGGTCATATTTATGAGGGTTCGATTTTGTTTTCTTTCACCAGCTATGCAATGTTTCTTCAAGTTCTTTTCCATTCCAGTCGATCGAGATAATCATTCCAGTAATTGTTCCTAAATTATTTCTGTTTATTTACGAATTCTAGCTACGATTTGTGTTGAATTGGATTGATAGCATTTTATCAGTTTATTTGTTCTATTGATCTTGATCGATTCATTTACGTGTTGATTCTATATTATTGTGGAATTGTTGGTTTCTGATTGGTTCTTACCCTTTCGGCTTTGATAATCTGAATTCTATGCAAGTGATATTGAAGTTTAATTTCATGTTGAATTGTTCTTTGTCGAATTTCATCGTTGTGTTTGATGATCTTGTTTCATTGCTTAGTGATTAGCTTCCTGTTTCCTTGCTTTCGTAGTTTATCAACTAGGAATTGACAACTCCTAATTTGGTTAATTGCTTTAATTTATATTTCATGTTAGCATTTCAATTCTTGTTTTCATCAAAAACCCATGTTGGCATTAGAGTGTTAGGATTTACCGCTTTCTGTGTTTAACACGAACAATAGCCCTGCTAAGTTTTCCTTGAGAGACGACTAGGGTTAACTTTCCCTACTATAACACCTCATTCGATTATGAGTCAATTAAGAGTACACTTTTGATTTAAACAAATTTTGGCGCCGTTGCCGGGGAAAACTTTAGGCGAATTGTTTGTGTTGATTATTTTCTGTGTTTCTTTTTGTGTTTATTTTGTTATTCTCCAGTTGCGTGTGATCTTTTCTTGTTTGAGTGTTGTGTATGCTAGGTCGCCGCAGTCTAAATAGACCGCTTGCTACCCCGTTGGACCGCACTCGAAGATCTAAAAGATCACTTCTTCCGGCACTGGAGTAGTTTGGTACCACTTCTTTGAGTGGTGATCAGTTAGAGCAGATTATCAAAGATCAACCGGTTGTCGAGAATATTCCCCCGTTGAGAGAGATGGGTGAAAATGCACGTGCATTGCGTGATTTCTACAGACCGGTGATTGGGGCCGCTACTTCCCCGATTGTTCTTGGACCGACAGCCCGTGTTGGATTTGTATACTGAAAGCAGTTTGGTTGAGCTTGTATACAATGTTTCCTGTTACCACTATTACAATCTCCTATCTGATTTGAATACTTGATTGCATATATCGTGTCCCCTTATCTCATATATAAGTTAGATCATACGGTGTGTAGAAGATCACGAAGTCCGTATGATTGGTCAAGCTTAATGAGATATAAAAGTTTCACACCGAGACGACTTAAGGACGAGTTATCGGTTTAGGCGCAGATATAGATAAGTGACTTGACTTAGTTGTTTGTCTATCTTTGTGCGTCTCGACGTATTGAAGGATCACGGTGAGATGTGTTCTTCTTTCGACCGTCGTGAAGAACCAAGATCTCGGTGACTTACGATGATCTAAACCTCGATAAGGTATTAGGTGAGTATGAGTTCGACCATCACTTTGACTTGTTATGAGTGAGGGTTATATGTTCTAACCCAAGATTCTCCGCATCTTGGGTGGTGGCGATCTTGTATGTCACGCTAGTTATCTGTCGAGTCACCGTATCCGTTTAGGATGATGGCGCCCCTTAAGGAGCTCAAAGGTTTATTGTACTAAACCCCGCAGTTGAGTTAGCTCAAGTACAATAATAAGGTTGAGTGGTACTACTTAAGAAATGAAGTTATTAATCGTTTTAAGCGATCGATTGTCGTAAATGATTAATGGACGTTCGATATCTTAAATACGGGATTCGTAATGTCTAAGTGCAAGCCCGACTCAACTTGGTAATAAAGGGTAAGTCGGATTTATTCTCTAGTGGCATGAATAAATGTTTATAAATTAATTTATGTTCGGTTGAACATAAGATAATTAATTTATTTGAGGCCCATCTTTATTCCTTGCATTTGATCCTGGCCGCCCATCCAGGCCGTGACTCAAGAAAATCGGCGCCCTAGTAGCTCTCTATGGCAAGATTTTATTCTCTTTATCCCACAAGGATATAATTATATTTATGGTATATGCATAGATCCTTTCCATATAAGATTATGGAAACAATCACGAGTATGGAAATAATCCTAAGATTATGGTAATATTCCATATAGAATTATGGTAATTTCCATATAGGATTATGGTAATTTTCATATGGGATTAAGGTAGTGCATTATAAATATAAGGTATGAGATAAAGTCTGGTTAATGCTTCATAATTGACCACCATATTTTAGTCCATTGTGAGAAAATTTGAGAATCACTATAGTGATTAGTGAGGATTTTCAAAATTGATAGAGAGCATTGGGTGATTTTCGAAGCATTCTCCATAGATCGTCCTCACCGGCGTTGGAGATTGGGCAACCGGATACAGATCCGTAAGGTCAAAGCACGAGTCCGATCCGTTCGATCCTTTCATCTCGTTCCATCGACCTCTTCGATCCAAAGGTAAACACGTGAAAACCCCAACGTGTTGCGATTTAATTATATAGACGCATGCTAGGTTTATAATCAATGTATGGTGAATTAAACACCCAAGATGGATCCTCGGGCGAGGGTTAACATATGTATTCCTTCATTGGTATCGAGCACGGGATCGAAATCTTGGCTCTGTTGGATTAATTCACGTTTGATTATTACGTGCGTTTAATTAATTGTGGATCTGTCGTTCATCGTGGCTCGTTTATTATTTTGTCGGATGTTGTTGTTTTCACCACGAGAAAATCCGTGGTTAGATTAGATTTTATTATGTAAATCTTATCTGTAAAAGAAGAACGAAGACGAAAGAACGAAGAACGAAACGACGGGAAAAACAGGTCTCTCGGCAGTCATCTGGGCGGTTTCTCGCGAGCGAGCCTCGCGGTCGCGAGGGCGATCGCGAGGGCGACGGCGGCGGGCGCGTTCTCGCGAGATCCTGGCGCCTAGCGAAGCGAGCTTCATGGTCGCGAGTACCCGCGAGGTCTGCGTCGTCGCGAGCTAGCGGCGGCGGCGCGCGTTCGCGTGAAACCCGGCGCTTGGCGGCGGACTTCGCGATCGCGAAGTTTCGGCGGCTGGCGGCGACGTCTCGGCGACGTTTGGCGCTCGGGCGGTGGCCACGCATGTTCGCTGTCGGGGTCGCGGTCGCTTTAGCGACCACGAGGTAGCCCGCGAGGACACGCGAGCACGCGGCGACGAGAGGGTCGGCGGCGGCTGGGCTTCTCGCCTAGCGCCCGCCCGCAGATTAGCCGACCCGCCCGGACCCGTTTTCAGATTTTCCGGTCCGTGCCCGCACGCGAGGCCCATTGTTGAATCCGTCCGTGCCCGTGCGCGAGGCCCGTTTCAAGTTTAATTACATGCTTTGTAAATCTATGTAATAGATTAGATTTAAATGTGCAGGTTTCACGATTGGGCCGCGATGAACGTTTTATTTTATTTTATCGTTCATATGCATGTCGTGGATGTTTAAATTATGCAGTAGCATGCTATGTATGTTTATATTACGTTGACAAACCTTTAAGTGTTTTACGTAATTGGATGCGCATAGTAAGCATGCTAGGTTTATCGCGTTTATCAAGCATATTTTAGAATTCTGCGAGCATGTTTTACATGTTGAGTTCTATAGAAAAGCATGCTAGGATTACGTGATCTGCATGGACAAACCTTTTGAATAAAAAGACTAAGCAAGCAACCCGACAAATTAATTTTTCAAATTAAAATGTCAAGACCTCAACTTTTGATCTCTAAACAAAGTGAGACGCACTGTGAGTAAACGTCCACACGCGTGGCTTGCTTGCATTGTTTATCATAAGTTTGTTAGATGAGATTTCTAAATAAAACATTTTAAATCTATTGAGAAGTGGGAGTTTCATGTGTAAACGTCCACACGCGTGGCTTGCATGTGCGATTTTCATAAGTTATCTAGAGATAGATATAAAATGAGATAACAAAAGAATTTGAATTGGGCGGTATGGTCCGGTGAGTATACCAATTCTAATAATTCATTTTCTTTGTTAAAATTGTGGTCAATGCTTAGACATCACCTCAAGTACAACTTCCCGCGAAGTCCCTTCTTGCGATAGTGATGTGGTCTAGTAAGGTCCAATCATTAATTTCATTTGTCATAAGGATATGTTGACATGGATTGAAATTAAGCGACTAAAGGTATATTTTAGTGCAGTCGGGGGTTCATGTGTAAACGCCCACACGCGTGGCTTGCATGTGGGATTCCTGGGCGATTGGAGGTTTCAATTAATATTGTTTTATCAAAAGGTTACAATATTATTATTACGAATTATTTGCGATCGTATGCTTATGTGTTTTACATTATCGTTTCAGATATGTCTCTTCGCCGATTATCAATATGCTCGCACAAAATCCGTTATCCGTCCAAATTTTATCGAGTGGAAGCGAAACATGGAATATGTTCTTATCATTGAAGAACACATGTTTGTTCTCACTACTCCTAAACCCGATGCCCTTATCGACGATCGACTAATGAGCAATGAGAGTCGGCGGACTTTGGAATAAGTCAAACAATATGGCTAAATGCTATATGATGACTACGATGTCCAAAGGCTTGCATTGCAACATCGATCGATGGTGAGCCGCGACGATATTTGGTCAAGTCTCGAGGTAAGTTTGGGCGATCGGATCGGACGATCGCTTCCACACAATGAGAGAAATCTTGGCGTGTAAGATGGAAGAAGGAAGTTCGGTCCATGAACATGTCTCCCACACGACTCGTCTCATGGATAGTCTTGATCGGTTGGGAGGAGGTATTGACGGCGAAGCCAAGGTCGATATCATCCTCAATACACCGCCCAGTCTTTTGAGAACTTTCGCGTGAATGCGATCATGAGCAAGACCGAGTTTACACTTAGTCGGTTGCTTAATGATCTCGTTCTTTGCGGAAGGAGTTATGGGAAAAGGAGCACATGCTCTTGCTAGCACATCTAAGGGCCCAAAATTTTCATCGCAAAATGGAAATAGAAAAGGGGTACCAAAGGTGGTAGAGGCAAGGAAATAGTGGGAGTAATGGGAGCAAGAACATGGTTGCCACCGGAGGCTTGAAGAAGCGAAGGAGAAGGCAAGTGCTTGAGTGCGGTAAGACGGGCATTGGAAGGCCAAGTGCCCTATGCTCGAGGCTCAAGTACGCCGTTTGCTTTAATGTGAAACATGTTTAGCGACTTGTTCTACCCATTCTTGGGTAGTAGATCTGGCGCATATCGATCATGTTTGTTACACCTGCGGGGTTCCTGCGGACAAGGGAGGCTGTTTGATGGCGAGATAACGATCTCCATGGGCAACGCGCGAAAGTCAAGTTGCTGCGAGTTGGAGATGTTCTTTATGTTTTGGGACAACAGTTTTAGTTTTGAAAGGCGTTTTATATGTGCGGATTTTCGGTGGAACCTTGTTTTGTTTGAAATTATTTACTCATGGATATTACATTATTTTTGATAGTGGTGTTTCTATCATAAGAAATGACGAAGTTATCCGTGTTGGCACCTTATATAATTAAGCTTTATACTATTTCTTCAAAACATAATACCTATAACTATGTTGCATCTTCATCAAACCCTAAAAGAGAAAGTTTTCTTCATGAAGATGACTCTACTTTTCTCTGGCATCTTAGATTAGGTCACATCAATCTAAATAGGATCCAAAGATCGGCTAAGAATGGGCGTTGGGTAATCTCACGGTTACTCGCTTCCCGATCTGCGAATCTGTATAGAAGGTAAGATGTCGACCGCACCTTCAAAGCGAAGGGTTATAGAGCGAAAGAAATGTTGGAGTTAGTCCATTCGACTGTGTGGACCGATGTCCACACAAGCTCGTGGAGAATGCAGTATTTTGTCACTTTCATTGACGATTACTCAAGGTGCGGATACATATACCGCTTCACCGCAAGTCGAATGCTTTGAGAAATTCAAATAGTTTAAAGCGCGAAGTGGAGCGAAGCTAGGTAAGAGTATCAAGTCATCTGCGGTCCGATCGCGGTGGCGAATACCTCGATAACGAGTTTATGGACTATCTAGTGAAGTGTGGGATTACATCCCAACAAGCACTTCACCGGCACACCACAAAAAAATGGTGTGTCGAGGCGAAGAAATAAGACTCTTTTGGAAATGGTTAGATCAATGATGAGTTATGCAACATTGCCTATTTAGATTACGGGGTATGCCTTAGAAACAATGGCATACTTGCTAAATCTAGTACCATCAAGTCGATCGAAAAGACCCTTTCGAGTTGTGGTTTGGGCGCAAGCCGGTTTAAACCACATAAGGATATGGGCGATCCGGCTGCGTCTTTGAACAAGAAGGCGACAAGTTGGAGGCTAGATCCGACGCAAGGTCGTTTATTGGCTATCCTAGAGGAGCGAAGGTGGTTTATTCTATAGTACTAAGGATCGAAGGTCATTATTAGCACTAATGCCCGATTCTTAGAAGAGGATTATATGAAAATCATAAGTCCAAAGTTGAAATCATTCTTGAAGAATTAGAAGATGATAGTATTCCACCACCGATTAGGCCAAAGGTGCGAGATGTCGAGTCTAGTGGGAGGATCGAGACCGGATACTTCAAGAAATTGAAGTGGGTCGAGTTCCACCGAAGATACCGACCGTCTGAGTGGTACCTACACGACAAGTTGTGCAAGTTAGAGAACCACATGTATCTGCACCCACCGTTGCCATTGTGCTGTAGAACCTCGTCTTAGTGGGAGGGTTGTTCGTCAACCCGAGCGATTTATGTTCGTGGGTGAATCTTGGTTTAGTCCCAGCAGACGAACATGCGATAATCGACCCATGGACATACAAGGAGGCGATCTGAGATATTGATGCAAGATCGTGGCACACCGCTATGGACTTAGAAATGGAGTCCATAACGGCTATGGATGTATATGAAAGACACCTCTACCGGATGGCGAGGAAGCCATAGGTAGTAAGTGGATATACAAGAGGAAGAGATTCGATGGAGAGGTTTCGACTTTCAAAGCCGGGCTTGTGGCGAAAGGGTACACTCAGTTGAGGGCATCGATTTCGATGAGACCTTTTACTTTGTAGCAATGCTCAAGTCCATCGAAATTCTTCTAGCCATAGCAGCCCATTTGAACTAGAGGTTTGGCAAATGGATGTTAAAACCGCTTTTCTAAGCGGTTACCTTGAGGAAGGTAGAGACATCTATATGCGACAACACGAAGGTTATGTGGTAAAGGGTGAAGAGCATCTAGTATGGAAGCTTAAGAAGTCCATTTATGGACTTAGCGAACCTCCCGATCATGGAACTTACGCTTTGACGAGGTAGTAAAGTCCTATGGATTTACCCAGGTTGCCTAGCGAGAGTTGTGTGTATCGGTTAGATGTCAACGGTGATGTGGTATTTCTTGCACTTTATGTAGATGACATCCTTCTAGTTGGCAACAACGTGAAGTCATTATCGACGTAAAGAGTTGGCTATCCGATCGGTTTCAAATGAAAGACTTAGGAGATCGGCGTACATTCTTGGGATCAAGGTTTACCGAGATCGCAAGAAGAAAATATTGAGCTTATCTCGGGCGTCTTACATTGATCTTGTGATTACTCGTTTTAGTATGCGGACCGCGAAAGGATTGCTACCTTTCGGACATGGCGTTCCTTTATCTAAGACGCAGATCACCTATTTGCAAAGGAGATAGAGAAATGAGACAAGTTCATTCACGCTTCGCCGTAGGAAGTCTCATGTACGCAATGCTATGCACGAGGCCGATATACGCTATGCGGTGGCATAGTAGCTAGATATCGATCTAACCACGACAAGCTCATTGAATTGCGATAAAGCATATACTCAAGTACACGAAAAGGACTCGAGATTATAGGCTAGTTTACCATGCGAGATAGTCTAATGCCTTTGGGTTATCTGACTGGATTTCCAAGTGACCGTGATGAGAAAAAGTCGACCTCGGGCTATGTGTTTACCTTGGGAGGTGGAGCCGTATCCTGGCGGAGTGCAAAGCAGCGATGCATTGCGGACTCTACCATGGAAGCCGAATATGTAGCCGCTTCGGAGGCTTCTAAGGAGGCTGTATGGTTCAAAAACTACCTCATGGATCTAGGTGTGGTACCTGGTTTGCCCAAGAGTATCATAGTTTCTTGTGATAACTCGAAGGAAAACTCGACGGACCACGGACCCAAAGGCGACCAAACACATAGAGAGAAAGTACCATGTCATACGAGAAATCGTTAGGCGGTGGCGTCTTGATTGAAAAGATTGATCGACGGAAAATCTAGCGGATCCATTCACGAAGAGCTGCCGCAAAAAGTCTACGATGGACACGTTAGAGGACTTGGATTAAACTTGATGGCACCCACTTAGAAAGGAAACTTTTGTATAAGTGGGAGAAGCAAAGTGATGGTTGTTTGTAATAGCTAGTAGAAAGACACATTGTATACTAAAAGTTTGCTTTAGTATAAGTGGGAGATTGTTGGATTTGTATCTTGAAAGCGGTTTGGTTGAGCTTGTATACAATGTTTCCTGTTACCACTATTACAATCTCCTATCGATTTGAATACTTGATTGCATATATCGTGTCCCTTATCTCATATATAAGTTAGATCATACGATGTGTAGAAGATCACGGAAGTCCGTATGATTGGTCAAGCTTAATGAGATATAAAAGTTTCCAACCGAGGGCGACTTAAGGGCGAGTTATCGGTTTAGGCTGCGGTATAGATAAGAAGTGACTTGACTTAGTTGCTTGTCTATCTTTGATGCGTCTCGACGTATTGAAGGATCACAGTGAGATGTGTTCTTCTTTCTGACCGTCGTGAAGAACCAAGATCTCGGTGACTTACGATGATCTAAACCTCGATAAGGTATTAGGTGAGTATGAGTTGCTGACCATCACTTTGACTTGTTATGAGTGAGGGTTATATGTTCTAACCAATTCTCCGCATCTTGGGTGGTGGCGATCTTGTATGTCACGCTAGTTATCATGTCAGTCACCGTATCCGTTTAGGATGATGGCGTCCCCATAAGGAGCTCAAAGGTTTATTGTACTAAACCCCGGGTTGAGTTAGCTCAAGTACAATAATAAGGTTGAGTGGTACTACTTAAGGAAATGAAGTTATTAATCGTTTTAAGCAGTCAGATTGCTATAAATGATTAATGGACGTTCGATATCTTAAATACGGGGATTCGTAATGTCTAAGTGCAAGCCCGACTCAACTTCGGTAATAAAGGGGTAAGTCAGCATTTATTCTCTAGTGGCATGAATAAATGTTTATAAATTAATTTATGTTCTGGGCTGAACATAAGATAATTAATTTATTTGAGGCCCATCTTTATTCCTTGCATTTGATCCTGGGTGGCCCATCCAAAGTTCGGTGGCTCAAGAAAATCGGCGCCCCTAGTAGCTCTCTATGGCAAGATTTTATTCTCTTTATCCCACAAGGATATAATTATATTTATGGTATATGCATAGATCCTTTCCATATAAGATTATGGAAACAATCCTGAGAGTATGGAAATAATCCTAAGATTATGGTAATATTCCATATAGAATTATGGTAATTTCCATATAGGATTATGGTAATTTCCATATGGGATTAAGGTAGTGCATTATAAATATAAGGTATGAGATAAAGTCTAGGTTAATGCTTCATAATTGACCACCATATTTTCGTCCATTGTGAGAAAAATTTCGAGAATCACTATAGTGATTAGTGAGGATTTTTCGAAAATTGATAGAGAGCATTGGGTGATTTTCCGAAGCATTCTCCATAGATCGTCCTCACTCGACGTTGGAGATTGGGCAACCGGGATACAGTCCAGAAGGTCAAAGCACGAGTCCGATCCGTTCGATCCTTTCATCTCGTTCCATCGACCTCTTCAGATCCAAAGGTAAACACGTGAAAACCCCAACGTGTTGCGATTTAATTATATAGGCGCATGTTAGGTTTATAATCAATGTATCGTGAATTAAACACCCAAGATGGATCCTCGGGGCGAGGGTTAACATATGTATTCCCTTCAGCCCGAGACTATGAACTTAAGTCGAATCATTTCTCGCTCATGCCTACCTTCCATGGGCTTGCTAGTGAGGATGCCTTGGGCTTTATAAGGGAGTTTTGCTCGGTTTTGCAGTCCTTCCCGCTGGGAGGACCGAATGAAGATCAGCGAAGATCTGTGTTGTTTCCGTACACTCTTAAGGATAGGGCTAAGTCGTGGTTTCTGGCACTTCCAGCCAACTCTCTACAGAACTGGAATGCCGTGGTAGATAAGTTCATGATGAAGTACTACCCAAACAAGAAGAGTCAGGAGTTGAGGTCTCAGATCATGACCTTTAATCAGACATCAGACGAGCCATTCCACGAAGCTTGGGAAAGATTCAGGGATTTATTGCAGAAATGTCCTCACCATGCCTTGCCAGATGAAATCCTTTATCAATTCTTTTACGATGGATTGACGCAGAGTTTCCAATACATGGTGGACAACGTGCAGGTGGAGACATTGGTTCTCGGACAGCATTGGATATCGTCGATATTTTTGAAGCCATGACTGCTACTTCACAGCAGAAGTCCAGTCGTGGTGGGAGAGCCAAGGCACATGCCGTGAACCCTTCGTACGACATGAATAAACAAGTGGGCGAGTTGATGAGGAAGTCAAGAGTGAAGTTGAGAAAACACGATCCACCAGGCCCAAAGACGAAGAATTCATAGAACCTTGTGGTATCTGCAACGAACCCGGGCATAACGTTGATACGTGCCCCAGGATGGGAGAGCTTACTCATGAAGGCGAAGCAGAAGCCTATGCGATGCAAGGGTTCCAACCCCGACAACAATTCGAGCCTAATCAACAACAGTTTGGCTCGGGGTGGAGGAATCAACCTAATGTGGGGTGGAGAAATCAGAGTCAATGGCAGAATTCAAATAAGAGTGCCCCATACCGAAGACCTCCATAGCATAGCAGTTTAAGACAACCTCGGCGGTTTAAGACGAGAGACAATACCATGTGGCAACCCCCACAACAAAGCAGTTCTCGCGGAAGAATACCCGCGACAACAAGCGATGTCGGCACCTCCACCACCACCTCAGAGATCCGCTTTTGAGGATACGATCACCCACAGAATGGACGCTTTAGAATCTACAAACAAGCATTTGGAGACGCAAGTTGGACAGATAGCTAGCTCGCTGAACGAGCTTTTACAACAAGTAGCAATGAAAACTTCCTGACAACCCCATCGCTCGGTACATCATTGTTCTAAGGAGTGGTCGGGTGATTGAGAATAAGGTGGGAGAGACATCTGAGAAGCAGATGAAATCTCAAGAGGTGGAGAATGAGAAAAATGATGAGGTCAAATTGCATAAGGCAGCAAAGCCTTATACTCCACCGATACCCTTCCCACACCGGCTGAAAAGTGAGAAGCAAGACCAACAATTCAACGAGTTCTACAAACTCCTATCCAAGGTGAATGTCAATTTGCCTCTGTTGGACGTGATCAGAAATGTGCCGGCCTACGTTAAGTTTTTCAAGGAGCTGGCCTCTAAGAAAAGAAGGTTTGGAGAGTACGAGAAGGTCGTGGTCTCCGAGGCGGCTAATTCCATCCTGCAGCACCAGCTGCCTCCCAAACTCTGGAATCCAGGTAGTTTTATCATTAAAATTGCTTTAGGTAACGGTAAGGAAGCTTCTGGCATGCTTGATTTGGGGGTCGGGATAAATTTGATGCCTTATTCAATTTTCAAACAATTAGAATTAGGCGAACTTAAACCCACTCGCATGTGTCACAACTAGCCGATGGTCCGCGAGATATCCCGATGCGGTCGAGGATCGTTAGTTCTGCACCGGTTCGTATTCCAGTTGGACCAGTTACAAGAGCTCGAGCTAAGAAGTTCAAGGATGGCTTGCAAGGCTTAATTCATGAAGTTTGGGCTCAAGAACTAATGAAGAAGCCCGTTGGAGTTGGCGGATCGAGCAGCCCACGAGTTATCAACTTAATTGAGTGTATTCGGGCTCAAGACTGAAGAATGTGTGCAATTTATTATATTTTCGTTTATTTAACTAGCAGCCCACGTTTATAGCCCGTAAGGCTTCATTTTTGGGCTTATTTATGTTATTTAGTGGGTTTGAACCATAACTTGACTTTGGGCCCATTATTTCCTAGTTTAATTAGGTTTATGGAGTTTTTATGGTGCAGCCAATATATAGGCCACCATATGGACGAATTTGAGGCAGTTTTGATCAATAATATTATCGTGAGTTTACTCTCTCATATTTTCGAGTTCTTCTTGATTTTTCCAAGACGAATTCTTTATCGACGTATCAATCGAGTTCATCATCCTTGTTTGTGTGTCTTTCATCATCCCCGAGTTGCTTAGACAATACCAGTCGGGGTGTAGGGAGCTTCGTCTCGTCTATATTACTTCTGGATTCGATCTAGGAGGTTTTGGGATATTCCACCCAGTTCGAGTTTCATCCTTCCGCGAGCGTGAGTCTTACGGATCTACCAAGGTTCGTATCATTTGGTATCAGAGCCAAAGTTGGTCATCCAGGTTTCGTGTTTCTGTCTCCGTGTCTTTCTTTCGTGTCAAGGGTAGCGTCTATATCTGTTCGTGTTTTCGTGTTCAGTTTTTGTTTAGAAAGTATCATATATTTCCGTCGATCTGTTTAGTGTTTATTTGTCCAGAATTGGTATTGATTTCTTTCGTGTCAAGGGTGGCACCTAAGGTTCGTATCATCTAGGGTTCGTGGGGAAGCGGCTAGGCTTTCGATTCGTCTTTTCGGGGATAAGTTTGTGTGTTTCCTTATTCGAATCTGCATCTAACCGTGTTTGTCATCCCTTTCCTTATTCGAGTCGATTTTGTTTCTATATGTACCGTTTTTGTCATTATATTCCAGATTGCATCCATATACACCCACGAGTTACCATATTAGAATTAAGAGACATATCCATACACCCATAAAAATCATATTACTGCTCGAACACATTCATTACCCCATTGTTGACGAATTCGTTTATTTTTGCCGTATCTTTCACATACTTCATCTGTTGGGGTTGGAATTAGGAATTTTTGGCATCCTTGTTTCGTGAGGGTAAAAAAAAAAAATAGAATTTTCAGAATTACTGAGCTCGTGCATTTTGTTTACTTGGAACCCTGGGGTCGTGAGGAGTCGTTTGGGGTGTGTTATACTTGCCTTTTTTTTTTTTCTGACTTTGGGTTAAACCTAGTAGTGTTTTCTGGAGTCGTTGGGTCCGGTAGAGTCGTTTGGAGCACTTTCTGTGTGCACTTTTTCCGATTATCGGTCATACCCCGTCGTGTTTTCTAGCATCCTTGAGTCGTGTAGATCGTTTTGAGTCAGTCTCTGCACAACGTCTTTCCAAAAATTTTCCTTCGTGTCTTTCGCTCCTTTGAGCCTCGTGATTCGTTGGTATTGAGTTCAAGTGGTAGATTGAGAGAATTCGAGCTCTTGAGAGAGTCTTTTGAGTGGAAAAAGGAAAGAGAGAGTGAGCTTAATAGAGGGTAAAATCCAAATATATTGAGTGAAACACGAGTGTTGAGTGATTCATCACCGAGCGATACACGAGTGGTTGTGAGGTGGTGAGGTTCCTGTTTTATACTAACGTTTGTTTTTGTCTTTAAAAAAAAAAAAGATATGGCAGGTACTCACAAGAACCAGATCGGCATTGATACACCGACGGATCAACCAGAAATTGATCCAATGATCAAGTTCTGTATGATGCTTTGAGCGATTTCGGGAAGATGATGAGAGAATAGATGGAGGAAGTACATGCGAGGATCAGCAGTGGAACAGAAAAATCGCTTAGAGTTTGCTCGGGGGGAGGCGGGGCGGACGAGGAGGGCGAGGTGGTAGAGGAGAGGTCGTCAAATAACCAAGAACTAACCCGAATTTGAGTTTGACGG
Organism: Salvia rosmarinus; assembly: GCA_036937905.1. Taxonomy (NCBI): domain Eukaryota; kingdom Viridiplantae; phylum Streptophyta; class Magnoliopsida; order Lamiales; family Lamiaceae; genus Salvia; species Salvia rosmarinus. The sequence goes on along the minus strand of CM072822.1, from coordinate 24,105,179 downwards.
TTATGAGGAGGGCGCAGAGTTGGAAGGAGAAGAGGCGGTTGGCATAGAGGAATGAGGAATGGTCGAGATAACAATGGGAAACATCAGATGAACATTCCCTCATTCGAGGGAAGAACGATCGAGATGTATCTTGAGTGAGAGGCGAAGGTGGGCGATGTTTAAGCGCCATAATTATTCCGAGCTCGAAGATGAAGTTGGCGACAATAGAGTTCTCCGATTATGCTCTTGTTTGGTGGGATCAGTTAGTCACCAACAGGCGGCGGCATGGAGAGCATCCGATTGAGACATGGCACGATATGAAGACAATGATGAGGAAGCGATTTGTGCCTTCTCATTATTACCGTGAGCTGTACAACAAGCTACAGAATTTGAGGCAAGGGCTGCGGAGTGTGGATGATTACTATAAGGAGATGGAGGTAGCCATGATTCGAGCCAATATTGTGGAGGATAGAGAGGCAACGATGGCAAGATTCTTGGCTGGTCTGAATTGGGAGATCAGAAATGGAGTGGAGCTGCAGCATTACGTTGAGCTGGAAGACATGGTGCACATGGCTATTAAAATAGAGAACCAGCTCAAGATAAGGGGTAATAGCAGCAATAGCAGGCAGAACCAAGGCAATTGGAGGCAAACCCAAGCTGCAAATAGTGGTTCCTCATCTAGAGGGAACCAATGGAAGAAGGATGAGCAGTCGAGAGAAGATAAGAAGACGTTTGTGAAGCCGAGAACCGAAACTCCGAGTCACCGCAAATCAAGGCAAACCGGCGGTTCACGATGCTCGTGTCGGGATCGGAAGTGTTACAAATGTCGAGATTGAGACATATTATGAGTGAGTGTCCGAATAGGCGAGTTATGATCTGCGAGATGATGGAGAGGTAGTGATCGATGATGAGGTCGATCCGAGATGTCGGCCTTAGAAGCGATGAAGAGGAGATTGAGGAGATTCGCCACCCACCGGACTCATTTATGTGGCAAGAAGGGTTACGGCGTCGTAATCAAGTAGAAGAGGCAGGCGAGGGAGAACATCTTCCACACGAGATGCCACGTGAAAGATAAAGTGTGCGGTGTGATCGTTGATGGAGGAGTTGCACCAATGTGGCTAGCATTGCCATGGTCGAGAGATTAGGCTGCTGTGTTAAGGCATCCCAAGCCTTATAGGTTGCAGTGGTTGAACGATAACGGCGTCATCAAAGTTACCAAACAAGTGAAAGTACCGTTTCGCATTGGGAAGTATGAAGATGAGGTGTTGTGTGATGTGATTCCGATGCAAGCTAGTCACATTCTTTAGGGCGTCCGTGGCGGTTCGTCGACGTGCTATTCATGATGGATTCACCAACAAATACACCTTTGAGTATAAGCAGAAGAAGGTGTCGCTTGTGCCTCTTACCCCTAAACAAGTGTATGAGGATCAAGTCCAGTTGTTGAAGGAAGCAGATATGGTGAAGTCGAGGCGCGAAATGTGGAGAATAAGAAGAATGGGTTGATGCGTAAGTCCTTTCTTACAAGGACTAGTGATGCGAAGTGGGCGGTGCGAAGAGGCCTATGGTTGTACTTTGGTACAAAGAGAACGATTTCCACTAACGATCCTTCTACTCTACCCCTTCTATTTCTTACGCTGCGAGGAATTTGATGATGTCTTTCAGGATACACCACCGGTTTACCACCAATTCGCGGAATAGAACATCAGTTGATTTTGTGCACGGGCTACACTTCCAAATAGGCGACTTATCGAACCAATCCGGAGGAGGCGAAGGAGTTGGAGGCGATTGGAGAGTTGTTAGCAAAGGGGCACGTGAGGGAGAGTTTGAGTCCATGTGCAGTTCCAGTGTTACTCGTACCTAAGAAGGACTCGACAATGAGGATGTGTTGTGACTGCCGTGCCATCAACAATATCACGGTAAAGTATCGACATCCTATTCCTCGTTTAGACGATATGCTTGATGAGTTGCATGGGTCTTGTGTGTTTTCTAAGATTGATTTGCGTAGTGGATATCATCAGATTAGGATTAAAGAGGGAGATGAATGGAAAACTGCCTTTAAAACTAAGCTTGGTTTGTATGAGTGGTTGGTTATGCCTTTTGGGTTGACTAATGCTCCTAAAATGCGTTTATCGTCTTATGAACCATGTTTCACGTGCTTTCATTGGCGATTTGTTGTTGTCTATTTTGATGATATCCTAGTGTATAGCAAGTGTCATGATGAGCATGTTAAGCATTTGAGGTCGATTTTAGATGTACTTAGGAAGGAGAAGTTGTATGCTAACCTAAAGAAGTGCATCTTTTATGCGGAAAAGCTTGTGTTTCTTGGTTTTGTTGTTAGTGCACGGGGTGTACGAGGTTGATGAGGAGAAAATCGAGCTATCCAAGAGTGGCCAAGTCAGAAGAGCATTGGAGAAGTTAGGAGTTTTCACGGACTTGCTAGCTTTTATAGGCGATTTGTGCCACATTTCAGTGATGTTGCAGCACCATTGTGGAAGTCATCAAGAAGAATGTTGAGTTTCATTGGGGAGAAGAGCAAGAGAAGGCGTTTGACTTTTGAAGTACAAGTTGACTCACGCCCGGTATTATCTCTTCTAACTTTTCTAAATCTTTTGAGGTTGAATGTGATGCTTGGTGTTGGTATTGGTGCGATCTTGATGCAAGAGGGGCGGGTGGCATACTTGACGAGAAGCTAAGCGAGACAGCGTTGAGCTATCCAACGTATGATAAGGAGCTGTATGCGCTGGTCCGGGCATTGCAAACGTGGCAGCACTACTTGTGGGCCAACGAGTTCGTCATTCACACCGATCATGAGTCGTTGAAGCACTTGAAGGGGCAGCACAAACTGAACAAGAGGCATGCTAGGTGGATGGAGTTCATTGAGACGTTCCCATACGTCATCAAGTACAAGCAAGGTAAAGAGAATGTGGTGGCTGATGCACTTTCTCGGAGGTATGTCTTGATCTCTACTTTAGATGCTAAGTTGCTTGGTTTTGAGTGCATCAAGAGTTTGTATGTGAGTGATGATGATTTCTGTGAGATATATCGAGCATGTGAGAGATCTGCTAGCGGTGAGTACTTTAGGCATGATGATTATCTGTTTAGGAAGAATAAGTTGTGTGTTCCTAAATACTCATTGCGTGACTTGTTGTTGCTTGAGTCTCATGGTGGGGGATTAATGGGGCATTTTGGCATTGCTAAGACTTTAGCTGTTTTGCAAGAACATTTCTTTTGGCCACATATGAGCGTGATGTCGAGAGAATCATGGTAGATGTGTTACATGTAAGCGAGCCAAGTCAGAGTTAATTCCATGAATTTGTATACACCATTGCCTATTCCTACCGCACCTTGGATAGATATTTCTATGGATTTTGTGTTAGGTTTGCCTAGGAGTAAGCGTGGTAGAGATTCCATCTTTGTGGTTGTTGATAGATTTTCTAAGATGGCACATTTTATTCCATGTCATAAATCTGATGATGCATCTCATGTTCTTGATTTGTTCTTTAGAGGTTGTTAGGTTGCATGGCATGCCCAGGACTATTGTTTCGGATAGGGATTCTAAGTTTTTGAGCTACTTTTGGAAGACCTTGTGGTGTAAGTTAGGTACTAAGCTTCTATTTTCTACTACTTGTCATCCACAAACTGACGGCCAAACTGAAGTAGTGAATAGGACTTTGTCTACTTTGCTTAGAGCTATTATCAAAAAGAACATTAAGTCTTGGGAAGAGTGTTTGCCTCATGTTGAGTTTGCATATAATCGCTCTGTTCATTCTGCTACTCAGTTTTCGCCATTTGAGATTGTGTATGGTTTTAATCCTTGACTCCATTGGTTTATCCCTTTACCCGAGCATGAACATACTAATCTTGATGGCGGAAAAGGGTAACTTTGTGAAAGCAGTTCATGAGAAAGCTAGGATGAACATCGAGAGGCGAACAGGCGATCGCCAAACAAGGGAACAAAGGTCGTCGCAAAGTGGTGTTTGAACCCGGCGATTGGGTGTGGTTGCATATGCGAGAAGGTTTCCATTGCAAAGGCGTTGAAGTTGCTACCGCGAGGAGATGGGCCTTTTCAAGTGTTGGGCGCGTTAATGACAATGCCTACAAGTTGGACTTACCGGTGAGTATAATGTCGATGCTACTTTCAACGTTCTTGATTTGAGTCCTTTTGATGTAGGTGACGATTTGAATTTGAGGACAAATCCTCTTGAGAGGAGGAATGATGCGGTCGAGGATCGTTAGTTCGAGACCGGTTCGGTTTCAGTTGGACCGATTACAAGAGCTCGAGCTAAGAAGTTCGAGGATGGCTTGCAAGGCTTAATTCATGAAGTTTGGGCTCGAGAACTAATGAAGAAGCCCACATTGGGTTGGCGGATCGAGCGACCCACGAGTTATCAACTTAATTGAGTGTATTCGGGCTCAAGACTGAAGAATGTGTGCAATTTATTATATTTTCGTTTATTTAACTAGCAGCCCACGTTTATAGCCCGTAAGGCTTTATTTTTGGGCTTATTTATGTTATTTAGTGGGTTTGAACCATAACTTGACTTTGGGCCCATTATTTCCTAGTTTAATTAGGTTTATGGAGTTTTTATGGTGCAGCCAATATATAGGCCACCATATGGACGAATTTGAGGCAGTTTTGATCAATAATATTATCGTGAGTTTACTCTCTCATATTTTCGAGTTCTTCTTGATTTTTCAAGAGGCAATTCTTTATCGACGTATCAATCGAGTTCATCATCCTCGTTTGTGTGTCTTTCATCATCCCGAGTTGCTTAGACAATACCGATCGGGTGTAAGGAGCTTCGTCTCGTCTATATTACTACGGATTCGATCTAGGAGGTTTTGGGATATTCCACCCATTCGAGTTTCATCCTTCCGCGATCGTGAGTCTTACGGATCTACCAAGGTTCGTATCATATCCGAAGGGTATTATTGAGGACATTTTAGTCAAGGTGGGTGGGTTGATAGTTCCTGTTGACTTTGTTGTTTTGGAAATTGGTGAGGTTAGGGAAGATGGGAAAGAGCACACACTTTTATTGGGGAGGCCATTCATGGCCACAACCAACACACTTATTGATGTTAAGAGTGGCACTTTAAAAATGATTGTGCTCGGTGAAAGTGTGTCTTTCTCTGTTAAAGACAGTGTGATGTTTCCCTCTGTAAATTCTGTTGATGATTGTGCTTTCATTGATGTTATTGATCCCTTGTCCGAGAATGTGTTGTTGCAGGAGCATAGCCTCGAGGAAGTTTTTGCAGGATCGACTGACGAGGAAGAGTGGGCACTTGAAGTTTCTAACATGCCAAAGCCCACTCTAGAAATTAAGGAATTATCGAATCACCTAAAGTATGTATTCTTGGAGGAAGGTAATGAAAAGCCAGTAATCATCTCCGCTGAGCTTTCAAGTATTGAGGAAGAAGCACTGTTTTCGGTTTTGAGAAATAATAAGCTGGCCTTTGGGTGGAGTCTAGCCGACATCAGGGGATCGATCCGGCGACATGCATGCATCGTATCATGCTTGAGGATGGAGTGAAGCCGGTGATTGATGCCCAGAGGAGGCTGAACCCGATCCTTAGTGAAGTGGTGAAGAAGGAGATTTTGAAGCTCCTTATGGAAGGACTTATCTACCCTATCTCGGACAGCGAGTGGGTTAGCCCTGTACATGTGGTGCCCAAGAAGGGAGGCATCACAGTGGTGAAGAATGAGAAAGGAGAGATGGTGCTTACAAGGGCTACTACCGGTTGGCGCATGTGCATCGACTACCGAAAGTTGAATGCCGCAACGAAAAAGGACCATTTCCCTCTCCCTTTTATTGATCAAATGCTTGATAGATTAGCCGGACATGAATATTTTTGTTTTCTTGATGGTTTATCTGGTTACTATCAGGTCGCTATTGCTCCAGAGGATCAGGCCAAGACGGCGTTTACAATCCCTTTTGGTACTTATGCTTACCGGCGGATACCTTTTGGCCTGTGTAATGCACCAGGCACCTTTCAGCGGTGCATGATGTCAATTTTCTCCGAGATGATTGGAGATTTCCTTGAGGTATTTATGGATGATTTTTTAGTTTTTGGATCTTCTTTCATGATTACCTAGATAAGATTGATCGTGTGCTTAAACGTTGTGTGGAGAGCAATCTCACTCTTAGTTGGGAAAAGAGTCACTTTATGGTTAAAAGTGGGATTGTATTGGGGCATATTGTATCTAGAAATGGCATTGAAGTTGACAAGGCTAAAGTGGATGTAATTGAAAAATTACCTCCACCAGTTGATGTTAAGGGCATTAGAAGTTTTTAGGACATGCGGGTTTTACCGTAGGTTTATAAAAGATTTCTCTAAGATAAGCCAACCTTTGTGCCATCTTCTTGCTCAAGATGTTCTTTTCAAGTTTGATGATAAGTGTTTACATGCTTTCAATTTACTTAAGGAGAAATTTACTACTGCTCCTGTTGTTGTTGCCCCAAATTGGTCACTACCTTTTGAAATAATGTGTGATGCTAGTAATGTGGCCATGGGAGTTGTTTTAGGTCAACGTGTGGATAAAATATTGCGTGTGATTTATTATGCTAGCTAACTTTAAGTTCTGCTCAAGTGAATTACACAACTACTGAAAATGAGTTGTTTGCTGTTATCTTTGCTTTGGATAAGTTTCGTGCTTATATCATTGGTTCTAAAGTAGTTGTTCACAGTGATCATGCTGCCTTAAGATATCTGTTAAATAAATCCCAGGCTAAACCTAGATTAATTCGTTGGGTTCTTCTTCTGTAAGAGTTTGATCTAGAAATAATAGGCAGGAAAGGTAGTGATAATGGCGTAGCTGACCATTTGTCTCGTCTCGAGTCCCCATTTGTTTTACCTGCACAAGAGAGTCTTGCTGAGTCTTATCCTTTTGAGCATGCTTTGGAAATCAATTCATCACCTTGGTATGCTGATATTGTTAATTACTTGGTTTGTGGCTCCTTGAGACCTGATTTGACTTCCCAAGAGAGGAAGAGATTTCTCAGTGTATGCAGGAATTATTTTTGGGATGATCCATATCTTTTCAAGCTTGGAAAGGACGAGGTGGTTCGAAGATGCATCCCTGATGAGGAGCAAGGTCAAGTTCTAAGGTTATGTCATGAGGCCCACTGTGGAGGACATTTTGGTGGGCGCAAGACAGCTTTTAAAGTGCTGCAGAGTGGTCTCTTTTGGCCAACTCTTTTTAAGGATGCCCACTCCTTCTACCTCTCATGTGACATATGCTAACGAGTGGGGAATGTGGGGAGAAGAAATGAGATGCCACTGAACAATATTCTTGTCGTTGAAATTTTTGACGTATGGGGTATTGATTTTATGAGACCTTTCACAAAGTCTAATGGATTTGAATACATTCTGCTTGCTGTAGACTATGTGTCCAAGTGGGTAGAAGCAATTCCCACGAGGACTAGTAACGCTAATGTTGTCTTGAAGTTTGTGCAGGAGAACATTCTTTGCAGGTTTGGTTTCCCCAAGGCGATCATTAGTGATGGGAGAGCACATTTCTGTAATAAGTTGTTCAAGAAGCTCATGGAGAATAATGGCATCACCCACAAGGTGGCCACGCCATATCATCCACAAACTTCAGGACAGGTTGAGACAAGTAACAAGCAGATCAAGGGTGTGCTCGAGAAGACGGTCAAACCATCCCGAAAGGACTGGTCAATGAAGTTGAATGATGCACTTTGGGCATACCGAACTGCGTTCAAGAGCATTTTGGGAATAAGTCCTTATAGGCTTGTTTATGGAAAGGCGTGTCATTTACCCGTTGAGATTGAACACAAAGCTTTTTGGGCAATAAAGGCCATGAATCTCGATATCACAGAAGCAGGAAAGGGTAGAGCTTTCCAGATGACCGAACTTGAAGAACTACGGGACGAAGCATATGAGAATGCTCGTATTTATAAGGACAAAGTCAAGCGGATTCATGATCGGTGAATAGTTCGAAAGGAGTTAAGGCCGGGAATGAAGGTGTTACTATTTCAGTCTCGTCTGAAACTTTTCCCCGGGAAGCTCAACTCCAGGTGGAGTGGTCCCTATTTTGTTGAGGAGGTCTTTTCCCATGGAGCGGTTTTACTTGCGATCCTAACACCAATGGATCATTCGTGAGCGGTCGTGGTGAAACCATACTTTGATCGAGAGGAGTTAGAAGAAGTGGAGAGCGTTTTCCTCATCGACCCTTAAAATCTTTGATCTCATTATATCGTGCTCACGACGTTAAATTTGAGTACTACGTGGAAGTTTATCCACGAATTTCTGTTGTCTTTTCTTTTTTTTCTTTTCTTTTGGTTTGCTTTTATCCTGATCTTTCTCTTTTTCTTTGTTTTTGGTTCAGGTGTGGAGTTTAAGCTAACCGAGGTTGGGATTGGCGTTCAATTATGTTCGTTTGCTCTTCATAACTGGCGCTCGAAGTGGTCCAGCGTTCGCGAGAAATACAGAAGCTATCCACAACCGGAGTTTAAGGCGAGCAGCCTCGAAGTTAGGCGAAGCCTTTCTGGCTGGCGCTCAAGTTGAACCAGCGCTCAAGTGTAATACAGAAGTCATTCACAGCGAGCGCTCAAGTATGAACGAGCGTTCAAGAATTGGACAGAACATTCCTAAACATTTCTACAGCTTGCGCTTAATGCAAGCCGGCGCTCAACCCCTGGGAAGAAGACCCTCCAAACCGGCGTTTGAAGCAAACCGACGCTCGTTATATTAAAAAAAAGAGAAAAACCGGGGCTCAAGCGGCGCTCACTCCCGAACCGCGCTACCCCACAACCGCCCTATATTAGTGCACTATTGCCCTATTAATATTTCTTCCAAAAGTCTCAGCGCCGCTCTTGCCATCCTCTCTCATACGTTCCAGAACCAGCACTTTTCCACCGCTGCCCTGCCGGCACGATCCATCAGCGCCCGTTCTATCCGCCGGCGCTGTGCCCCGAGCTCACGCTAGCCGTCCTAGCTCCCAGCCGGCTCTGAGTTTCCAGCGCTCGTTCTGCCCACCAAGCGAGCGCCCGTAGCCCAGCGTGCTCGTCTCCGTCCGAGCCCCCGCTCGCCGTCCTTCCGCCCGCCTCGCCCAGCGCGCGTGCCATTCTCTTCGCACTCTCACCGCGCTCGTACAAGCCCAGCTAGCGTTCTCACAAGCGCGCTCTCCCAGCGCTCGCCCATCTCTCGGCGTGCGCTCGCACTCCCTGTTCGCGCACGCTCGCTCAACTCTCTCTCTCGCCCAGCGGCCGCCCAACCGGCGCTCTTGCCCGCACGCGCGTTCGCGTGACCTTGCCCAGCGCAAGCGTTCCACAACCGGTGCTCGCCCTGCGCGCTCACAGCCCGCGCACGTTGCCCATCCAACCACCTTTCGGTGGCGCTTTCGCCGTCCGTCTCGCCGATCGGCGCTCATTTCCAGCGCGCGCTCGCGTGCCGAGTGCTCGTCCTTTCGCACCGAGCCTCCACGCGCGCACACTCTTTTCACCGCCACCGCCGCTTTCGCACCGAGACCTTCCCAAGCTGCTCTCCGGACATCTCTTAAGCATGGTTCGTACAAAAAATCCCCTTACCTCCTTGGCGAAGCGCAAGAACAGATCTGAGATGCTTGGGATCGGTGAACGGCCAAGATTTGCGGGAGAACTACAATGCTCCGTTCACTATTTATTCGCCCCAAGAAGGTATCTTCTTCTCTGTTATTCGTTCTAAGGATATCAGTCACCCACGTTCTTATGATTGGACTATTTTAGCTTCATTGGGTGTTGATGCAACTGTGAAAAGATACTTGAAATTGTGGGGTCTGCTTGGTTTGGCAACTAGGGAACCGGAAGATGGTTTTAAGAATATTGTTAGGGAATTTTGTACGACGCTCGAGACCAGTGAAAATTTTAAATCTGCGTACTGTCGGTTGGGGAAGGTTAGATATGCTATTATACCTCAGGTTATGCGTGATGTTTGGGTTTTCATGTTAGTGGTTTTTCTGATGTACCAAGGGATTTTCCTCTTGCTGAAACATGGAGAATTTTAACTGGTTTTGATAATTGGTCATCGGCAGCACTTCTAGTGCCTTTATTAAGGACCACCGCTTTGGTTATCGCCCATAAGTTCCTTGCATACAACCTAACAGGGAAAGAGCAAGCCAATAAAGTGAGTGCTTAGGAACTTTTCTTCTTGTGGTGTGCTGTGAATAACAAGAAGATTTGTGCAGCACCGTTCTTATGGCGGCGATTTGAGTATATGAGGCGGAACCGTAAGGCCAAACTCTCCTTGATCCAATACCCTTTTATTCTAGCGAGTTCTTTGTGGGAATAACTAGAAGATGGTCTATTTCGGGCTCGGTGTCATTGAGAATCTTCCATCACTTTCGGTGATTTTCGGTTGATTGCTTGACCGGAAACATTGCTTCCTTATGAAGCACGGCGTCTTGTCAAGAGTATATCATGATTAGGCGAAACCATACATCGGGTCTCTTGTCAGTGCTGCTACCCGATGGATGAAGATATCCCGGGATCGGTCAAGAAGAAGGAGGCGGGACCTCGCGACACGCCACTCTGGCTTTCCCTTCTCCCATCAGCCCCACGGCGCCGATGGTCTTAGGGCTCATTTGATTCCGTTTGGCGGTTTCAGCAGCCACTTCACAGCGATTTGGGGACTTTAGCTCCTCCTGAATCGAACTTTGGGAGTATAGGCGGCAGATGGGTCGACAATTCACGATTTTAATCAATCAATGACCGAGGTTTTGGAGAGTTACGTGATGAGGTATTTCAACGTCTTGACACCCAATCTCGCCATTCGGCGACTTGATCAATCTTCACAGCAGACGTTTGGGAATTTCCGTCAAGATGTTTACCGATGATTAGACACCCATGAGCGACATTTGGTCGACCTTCAAGCCCGATGGGGCGCTGGTCCCTATCCCACACCGCTATCCACCGCCACCATCGCGGACCAGCGGTGATGCTTCACTTTGTTGGAGTATATATATATTTCTTTATTTTATTTTCTTTTCTCTCGTCCTTGTTTCGGTGGTTATTTTCCTTTCCTATTGTGGTGTGTTTTTCCTTGGCTTTTCTGGTGTTTGTTGCAGGCCTATTCTTGGGACTCAATCTCTGAACGACATTCTTTCTGCCATCTATTCTCAGGGAAGTCTCATCCTCTATTGGCCTCTTTTTGTTGTTTATGTTTAGAGCTCTGAGGACAGCGCTCGATTTTATGTGTGGGGGGTAGTTGTTGATTATTTGTCGTGCTTTGTTTATGTGCAAGATTGGCAATATGGTCTATGTCATTTTGACCTCTTGAACTCAAGTTTTTGTCTATGCGAATAAGTTAGGATTGTGATTTGTGCACCTGAACTCTGTGGTATTGGTCAAACCTTGATGTATTCTCGTTTATCTTGTTGTTACGTTATTGAAGTGCAATGTGAATTGACGAGGTTGTGAGAATTGATCTTAAATCAAGGGTTATTGATGTGATTTGTCCGACTAATATTAGGGGTAGTGTTAACAGTGTGGTTACCTATATACTTGTTTCATTATTAAAAAAAAATGTGAAAAAGGGGAGAAAACTCCAATAAATTGTTGAGATTGTATAAATGGAGGATGAGATTTTGCCCCTCTTTCTCGTAAATTAAGAAATGGGCATAGGAAACCACGATAGGAGACTCGAGTTCATCGAGACTTCACCTTTCGAACATTGTTCCAAAATCTGTTAATACTTTCTTTGTGTTCTCAAAAGAAACTTGTTGCTAAAGGTAACCATTTTAGTTAATTCACCCCTAACGGAGAGTTGGGTTTGAGCAAAAATAATCTTCTTGTTTAGTTGATATTTTCACGATCTTAGATTTGTTTCACATTAATTTTGATTATGTATTCATCATGTTTGGGGGAATTGCAAAAAGAGGTTTGATTGATTGGATTAAGAGTTAAGTTGCATGAGTTATTCTTCTACTCTTATTAGTATAGATTTTGCTTGAGGACAAGCAAATGAATAAGTGTGGGGAGTTGTTTGGTACGAGTTTATGATTATTCTTGGTATTGTTTTACATGTCATTTTCTGTTGTTTATCCTATTTATGCCGTTGGTTTGATTATTATTTATCGATTCGGACTTATTTTGTTTGTTTCGATGTTTTGTAGGAAAATGGTATCAAATAGGATGAAATGGGTCTGCCAAGGATTAAGCATAATGAAGAGCTTTTCGATAGGAGTCCGTGGCGGCGGATCTAATCGGGGTTCGAGCGAGGAGAGCGAGGCAATTGTTAAAGTCGCGCACGGCACCCGTCGATGGCCCAACACCGTCGCATGGCCCGGCACCAGCGCCGCGCGCGCTCCGCCCGTCTGCACGCTCACCCGCGCGCCGCTGCCTCGGCCATCCAGCGCCGGCTCACTCCGGCGCGTTCATAATTTGCCTCGCGCTCGGTGGCGAGCTTCACTCACTATCCGCGCGCCGCGCCAACCTCCAGCGCGCGCTTCGCCGCCTTCTGCCCTCGGCCACCTAGCGCGGCTTACTCCGGCGCGTTCAAAATTTACCTCATAGAGAGTGGCGCCCGCTCATTGGCGCTCATCGCCGCCACAGCGCCCGCCCGCCCGCGCTCCGCTTCGCTTCACGCCCGCAGATCCTGAGCGCCCGCTTGCTTTGAGCCGGCATTCATTTGTGAGACAGAACACTCCGCTCCTCGCTCGCTCATCTACATCCGGCGCTCACTCTCACTTATTATATATACGCGCTAGGTCATATTTGCGAGGGTTCTGATTTTTGTTTTCTTTCACCGCGCCGCTGCAGCTGTTCTTCAAGTTCTTTTCCATTCCAGTTGATCGAGATAATCATTCCAGTAATTGTTCCTTAATTATTTATGTTTATTTACGAATTCTAGCTACGATTTGTGTTGAATTGGATTGATAGCATTTTATCAGTTTATTTGTTCTATTGATCTTGATCGATTCATTTACGTGTTGATTCTATATTATTGTGGAATTGTTGGTTTCTGATTGGTTCTTACCCTTTCGGCTTTGATAATCTGAATTCTATGCAAGTGATATTGAAGTTTAATTTCATGTTGAATTGTTCTTTGTCGAATTTCATCGTTTCGTGTTTGATGATTTAGTTTCATTGCTTAGTGATTAGCTTCCTGTTTCCTTACTTTCGTAGTTTATCAACTAGGAATTGACAACTCCTAATTTGGTTAATTGCTTTAATTTATATTTCATGTTAGCATTTCAATTCTTGTTTTCATCAAAACCCATGTTGGCATTAGAGTGTTAGGATTTACCGCTTTACGTGTTTAACACGAACAATAGCCTCTAAGTTTTCCTGAGAGACGACTAGGGTTAACTTTCCCTATTATAACACCTCATTCGATTATGAGTCAATTAAGAGTATACTTTTGATTGAAACAACTTCGTTTTCAATTTGTCGTTGAAGCTAAACTTTGAATTGCGAAGAAATCAAGGTTTCGGGGTGAACAAACAAATTTTGTTTCAGTTTTCAATTTTTGGATTTCATTTTTTATACATATTTGTTTATCTGTGAAACCAAAAAAAACCCACATGCATAAGTATATATTTTTTTTCCCAATCATTGGTTGTTTATCACAAAAAACGTGAGAAAGTGGTTGTTGTTCCTTATTTGTTTTATTTTGTATAAAGTGGTTCCAAAATTTTATTATCTTTGTGGGTTGTCGGTCCTTTTTTGCATAGATCTGAATATTTTTGCTGTATGTATTTTCACGAATTATGTTATTTGAACATTTCATGGTTTGGTTTGTTTTATTAACTCATTGTGGTCCCCCTTAACTGATGTATATTTAAGGTACTGCATTTCATTGTAATGATAAAACGTAGGTAACAAGCATTAGCAATGTTGTACGCACAAAAGAAATTGTAATGTGCACACGGTAAACATAAATGTGCATATAGATACCAATGTGTCTATTCTGAAATTTAAAAAATATGTTTATTGTGCATGTTTGTAAAATTAATGACGATTATGGCAAATCAAGAGAATATTGGTAACACATCTACATATACAGCCACTGATAGAGGTGACTTGTCTGGTACTTAATTAGAAAATTAACTTTGATAAAAAAACGCTTAATATATCCAACGAAAAATATATTAGTTTGTTTGGACAAAGATGTATGGCATGTGCATATCTTGGGTGTAGCATATGCATAACTTGAGTATAACATATACATAATTTGAGTATAACATGTGAATAACTTGGGTATCATGTGCATAATTTGGGTATAGCGTGTGAATATTTAGGCACAAATATTAGATAAAATGATGTGTAATAATTTGTTTGCAGCATATGCATAACTGTTACGTCATTTTGCATAACTATATGTTTAGATATGCATAATGACATTTTGTGGATTACTACAACAGAAAATAATGGAGATGATATGCATGTCCCTTGAACAATTTATGGAGTTCTTTCTAGTCTCGAAACCATAAACAACCGGATACACATCGTAAAATTCCTAGCCCACTTTCAAGTTACCAAAAAATCCTACCTAAAAAGGCTTACATACATCGTCGCAAAAGAGAAAAACTAAATCAACATTCTCAACACACTCAAATTCTAGGTCTAAATCTGCTATTGCATGATATTAATGTGCATAACAATTAGTATTGACGGAACAACTATAACATCTCAATGCATAGGTGTATGTACAAGGATGATGATATTTTGTTTAGTTTCGAAGTTCAGTGAAAAAAAAAACTTTTAATTTCAACCATAAACGAGATGATTTATCTATAACCAAATTCATTTTATGATCAAACTAAACATCTGAGATCGCAAGTGACAATAATGTGCAATACCATCATGTATAGTGTGCACAAACAGATTGATTTTAAAGCATAATTGTACGAACTCGACTGGAAATAATCTAATTATATTCAATTATCAAATGCGAGTTTAATGAACCGACTTTAATCAGATAATTGGATTACTCTTACATTAGCATAAAATACAGTCAAACAAAAAATAATGGATTAAAAAAAAACATTTCGTATGCATATATGATGTAAGTAACTAAAATAAGAAAAAAAAATATGAAGTGGTGAAAATAACGAACTTATCTAAATCTTCCACGATTGACATACAATATGAAAGAACGAAACAACAACGTGAGATCAAAAGAATTGTTATCAATTATAAAACAAGGAATCCCTTGAAACACTCAACCAATCGGTTACAAATTAAAATAAAATTACAATAATAACCTTAATAATAAAATCTGTAAATAATAAAGCTAATTAATTTAAAAAATCATGACCATCAAATGCAATACAATGTACGCATGAGATTACTTCTTAGTTCCCATAACATATGTAATTCTCATTTGATCCATCTTCTATATATATAAATATGGATTTGATCCAGTGAGAACTCATCTTTTTTTTAGAAGTTGAGAACTATGCTCAGACGTATAAAGCTGATGAACAAAGTTTATAAAGTTGTGCACAACGAAAATTTTCTAAAATTGATTTGTTATACAATAATTTTAGAATATTTTCGTTGTACACAACTTTATAGATTGTGTTCATCAATTTTATACGTCTGTGTATAGTTCTCAAAAAAGATGAGTTCTCACTGGATCCAACCTATATATATATATAATTAAATCCAATGAGAACTCATCTTTTTTGAGAACTTGAGAATTATACACAAACATATAAAGTCGATGAACAAAATCTATAAAGTTGTGCATAATGAAAATATTTTAAAAATGTTGCACAACAAAATTATTTTAGAATGTTTTCGTTGTTCACAACTTTATACCATTATGTGCATCATCTTTACCCGTCTTATGAATAGTTCACAGAGTTCGCAAAAAAGATATAGTTCTCATTTGATCCACTCCCTATATATATAGAGTGAGTTATGGTGAGAAAGCTTCTTAATGTAGGAAATAAGAATAATATCACATCTTTCATATTTATATAGCACAATTAGAATTATTATGCTGCACATGTTAGTTTAGCACATATTTCATCCATTCATAGCACATATGCTAAATATATTAGTTTAACACATCTTTCATTGCAGCGTAGCATAAGAAGGGATCTAGTGTTGCACAGTAATCCGAGTAGCACACAAAACACAAAACTGTAGCACAACCAAAAATTAAATCTCAATCAATTGTAATACCCCTCATTTCTGTAATAGAGATTAGCTCCTGGTTAAGAGTTATGAGAAGGGCATCGCATCCTTAAGAAATAGTTGTTTAAGCTAGAAGCTTTTATGTTAAGCTTCGAGTCGACAAGATAGAATCTGAGATGGAACCTGAGATAAGATTCTTAGATCTTGTCTAGAATAAGAAGATTTAGATTTCAAGAGTCTTGAGATAATAGATATACGTTCATAGAATTCTTGATCTCATAATCCTAGAATTTCAGAGTTTTTACTCTTTGTTACATATGTTTGCGTACAAAACCCGAATCGTCGACAGAATACCCAAAATGGTTTTTGAAGCCAAAAATGTTTTTATAATCAAATTTTGATGTTTATAATATGTTATTTGAGTTTTAAAAGAGAATTTCAAGAAGAGAACGATTTATCAGAAATTGAGTTTTGAAATCAAAACGGTATGGATTAATAGCATGTATTTATAATATTAGTATTAATTTCTAGCAAGAAAGAATGAGAATTTTCTAGACAAAGGATTATTCATCCTTATTAAAGGAAATGAAAAAGGGAAAAAGAAAAAGAATGGTCTAGAATAATGGTGAATAATCACCTTATTAAAGAAAAATGCAAAACAAAATAAAATTTGTGGATATAATATTAAGACATAGAATTACTATTCACCTTCTTCATTTTCTCCCCAAATTCATCCAACACACACACTAAAATTTTCGAAATTTCAAGTTCCAATTTTTCAAGATCCAACCATTGAAATTTCGATCCGTGTTCGTATTAAGGTATATTTCCATCTTTAGAACATATCTACGGTTTGAAAAATTGAAAAATATGAACTTTGAAGCATGTTATAATTTCATTCCTTTTGATGATTTGTGAAGAATATGTTGTTATTTAATTATCTCTTGATATTATGTTAGGTTAATCGCCGACGAGTTGTTTAAAGTTGAAATTTTGAACATATGTTTATTCTATGAATTCTTATGATTTTTGAAAATTTGGAGGGCTATGATCTTGAATTCATGATGTTTATATATTTTATATTCCTTCATATATGTGTTGTTGGATTGATAAACATGTTTTGAGCAAGAAAAACGTTTGAAATCGAACCTATGCAAAAACCCCTTTTTGGCCGAAAACCCTAGCCCATATAATGTTGAATTTTTTATTTTATTTGATCATTTTGACATCATATTTGGATTCTATGATATGAATAAAGCTTAAATGATTTATTCAGATTTTTCGGCCGACGTATTCGAAAAATTGAAAATTTTAGTTTGACGTCGAGTATGAGTTTTCAAGATTAAAGCTTTGATCTTTGGGTTTTGATGATTGATTAGTGATATTTGATGATAGTTGAGCATACATAGAGGTTCTTCTAAGATAGATGATGTCTTATGCTATTTTTCACGTTGGACATACGTTATGTTTGTAGAGTATTATCGGTTTTTGGTTAAGATTAGACGGTTTACGCGCGTTGATGAGTCTTATATGCTTGTTTGGCCATATGAAGCTTAGTTAAAAGTTATTATATGTTTAAGATATTAGAGGATGCATTGACCCAAGTGTTTATAGACCATCGCGTCTTGTGTATCAAGAAGTTATAGTCGTATTGACGACTTAGTGAAGAGTTATTTTCTTGTTTGATTCTTGATAGGCTTTTATGTCGTTTTATGTCGATTAAAGGACCAAGTGAGAAGAATAAAGAAGTGAAAGACATAACGTACAGTTCTCGAGTGACTGTCGTCAGGTGGGTATAAATATTTTCTAAAATGATATGATATGCTTTTAAATATTTTCAGAATGATATGATATGCATTTAATTGCAAAGTTGACTGACTTGCCTATTTTTGAGCATGAGCATGAGCATGAGCATGATCACGATGTATTTACCTATCCACGGAAGAGAAAGAAAGAAAGAATGAATGAAAGAATTTACCCACGTCGGATAGCGACCTTCGGGTCATAGCGTGTTTGAGAATGAGGCCTATTTCTCAACACATAGTTAAAGTCCGTGGATATGGGAAGAGAAAGTTGCATATGCATACGTTATGATCTTATGAATATGAAAGCAAGTAAGTGTTTATTTATGAAAAGCATGCACATGTTATTTCACTAAAACCCTTGTGTATTGCAATGCTATGGCAAGTCAATCTTATAGCTCTAAGAGCAATGTTTTTATGTTTTCGGTGCATACCCACTGAGTGCATTTCTGTACTCATGCCCTGCATGTATTTCTAAACGTGCAGGTTTAGCTTGAGAGGATGCTGGAATCGAATGCTGTGCAAAGGAGCTTCTCTAAATGTTTTGACTCATGATGATAATGTTCAATTGTTGATGTTGTTCATTTGATGTTAACATGTTTTGTTGCCCAAAGTTTTATGTCATCATACATAATTCTCAGCCACACTTCTCGTTGCCGAACTTTGGCATGCACCTACTTTAGAGTTTTTGTTACACTGAATTGATCATAATCTTGACGATAGTCTTTATTTTGTTGGTATGATCTCGGCATTGTTGTTATAATGTCGACTTGATTTTGAGAACATGGATTCATTGAAATCCCTCCGTGAACAAGGATTACTCGAAAGTTCAGAATTATTTTTGTGGGAACATTGTAGAACCGTGCTTTGAAACTTGGATATATTATCGTCGAAACATGTTTGAAAATGTACATTCTGGATATTGGTAATTCTGTTGTGATTATCCGTCCTCAACTGTTGTTCTTCTTCATTCATTTCTTCTTTGTGGTTTGAAAACCTAAAATTATCCTTTACCAAACTCCATTCGATCTATTTCGACTATAAACATTTGATTCTTTCATGATGAAAGTTGATGTCACACATTGCTATTGATATGAATTATTGATCAAAATTGATATTATTGATTATCAGAATTTATTTCTTAACCTACGTCACGATCTAATTACTTGATTAAGTAGTCGGACTGTCACATTGATCAAGCGAATCAAAGGTTCAAATTATCATTTTCTACACGATCCATCTCATATATATATATATATATATATATATATATATATATATATAGTGGATCAATGAGAACCACATCTTTTTGCGAACTCTGCGAACCATGCATAAGATGTTGAAGATGATGCACAAGGCGGTATAAAGTTGTGCATAACGAAAACTTTCTAAAATTATTTTGTTGTTCAACAATTTTAGAAAGTTTTCGTTATGCACAACTTTATCTTGTTTTGTGCATCATCTTCAACGTCTTATCATGGTTCTCAAGTTCTCAAAAGATGAGTTCTCACCGGATCCAACCCTATATATATATATATATATATATATATATATATATATATAGATAGATCGGTAGGAAATGATAATTGGTAGGAAATGGGAATGAATTTGGGCATTTGATTCACTGGATCATTGGTTGAGATTTAATTTCGGTTGTTCTACAGTTTTGTGTTTTGTGTGCTACGCGGATTCTTGTGCGACACTAGAACCCTTCTTGTGCTATCTTTGCAATGAAAATGTACTAAACTAATATATTTAGCATATGTGTTCTGAAGAGATGAAATATGTCTAGACTAACATGTGCAACATAGTAATTACGATTGTCTTCACACAAATATGAAAGATATGTTAGACTTACATATTTATTCTTATTTCCTACACTTATTTTCATTCTCACATGAACCATCTCATATATATATATATATATATATATATATATATATATATATATGGTGGTTCATGTGAGATTAATGAAATAAGTGTAAAAATAAGAATAAATCTTAACCATTGATTTTAGTGAATCAATGGATAAGATTTAGTTTCGTTCTTCTACAAATTATAACTATATATGCTATTTTTTTTTTACGTGTTTACGCCAAAAATTAAATAAGTAATTTTATCTTTAAGAATCAGTTTTTTTTCCTTAATTTAAGGAAACATGGTTTTATACTTATTTTTAGGAATTTGTTATAACTTATCATTTAAATCATTATTTGTAATATTATTTCAATTTCAATACTTAATATATACAAAATTATTTATGATTCGAGCTAATAAATCCATAAAAAACTTAGGTGAAATAATATATATATATATATATATATATATATATATATATATATATATATATATATAAAAATACTACTAAGTAAAAATTCTACAAAATATTCCACAAATACAATAAATACCGAAAAGCACGTATGAAAATGAATACATAAATTTTTTTGCCTGCATCTGTGCAAAATGAATACGTTAAAATGCTACAAAAAAATATTCCACTATTACAACGACATATGTACAGAACCAAAAACAAAATAAACACAACATACAGAACAACATATATAATAAACTGACAATATGTTTCGAAATTTTAGTGGTATGTGCAACGAATAATTAAAAATACTATGAAACTGTTATACCAATGCTATATAGAACCATATGTATCAATCAATATATATATTATTTTATTTAAGTTTTCCATGGATTTGCTAGCTTGAATCACAAATAACTTTGTATATTAAATATTAAAACTGAAATAATGTTGCAGATAATGATTTAAAGGATAAGTTACAACAAATCCCTAAAAATAAGTATAAAATCGTGTTTTTCCTTAAATTAAGAGAAAAAAACTATTCTTAAAAGATAAAATTACTTATATTAACATTTGACGTAAATCAGACAAAAAAAAAAATTATAGCACATATAGTTATAATTTGTAGTACAATAAAACTAAATCTTGTCCATTAATTTACTAAAATTGGACAAGATTTATTCTTATTTCTTACAAAAAAAATTATTCCTACCTGATCCATCTTATATATATAGGGGTGATTATAGAGAGAACTTTTTCTTAAATAAGAACTAAGAACCAATAATCACCTTAGATTGATTAAGATCGGACGACTTAAAATTATTTAATAGTAAAAATAGTCAAATCTCTAAATTTTTGCTATTTGGATATTTCATATTCTATTTTTCGTTGTTCGTGTAATTCATGTCGTTGTTCATATAATCATAGCTCTTGTGCATGCCATAACATTAAAATTAATTGTTATGTTCATGTAATTCATGTTGTTATGTATGTAACTGTAGTGATTGTACATACATGAACAGTTACCGTAAATGAATATATAGAATCCCTTAATTATAGGGTTAAATGGTTACAACTAAAATTTGAGGATAATAAACGATTTATAATTAATCTTGACCGTTAGATTAAAAAAATAGATGAACCATATTAGTTCTTAGTTCTAAAAAAAGTTGTAGTTCTCATTTGATCCATGATAAACCCCATTTCTGTCTGGTTTATAAGGTTGTTTCCGTTCGTTTTATAATAGTTAAGAGGTCATTTGAGCTTTCATTCGATATGATTATGTTTACCTTGAAAGATATTATGCCATGTGTATTTCGTGTCATTTTTGCACAGGTTTAGATGTCAAAATGGTGGATCACGATAAAGAGGGATTTTTGTCCCCTGAGAGCTCGCGACCCTATCGCGCGAAGAAGACTCGCGAGCAAAGCTCGCGAAGAAAGAGGAAATTCAGCCAAGCTACGCCTCGCGACTTTGTCTCGCAAGAAAGTCTCGCGAGGAAAACTCGTGAGGAAAATTGGAGTACGCTTCGCGAAACTGACTCGCGACCAAGTCTCGCGATGAAGAAATCGCAAAGCAGAACGGACGCACACTCTAACGTTGGCTCACGACATTAGTTCGCGACAATTGCTCATGATCTGAATTTCGCGAACCAAGGCGTACCTAGGGTTACATATTGCTGCGCGGACAGAGAGCACAGACAAACTACCTTTTAGCATAGATTTTAGAGCAGATAACGATTTTCTTCAGTTTTTATGAGTTATTTTCCATTCAGTTTCGGATTTTGATTTTATTCAGGAGTTTAGATTTATTGTGGATTCAAGTTGCTACATTATTCGTCATGGATTTCTACGGTTTTATTTATTCAATTCAATTCATGTCATCTTTATTTAATTCTTGTTTTAGTATTTTAATTATGAGTAGCTAAATCTCCTATTGATCCTAGGGTTTGTATAGTCTTACTAGATTCTTGTGATTTATCTGTTGATACTGTTTTGCATTCTCATTCATGATTTATGATTCTTGGCTTTAATTCTCATGTGTTGGTACATGCTCAATATTGATGCATGCTAGTTATGTGATTGATGTCCTGGCGGAATTAATTGCATAGTCGATCTCTTGAATACATAATGCAGATCTTATCTTGAGACCTGGCGGAGATAGGTGAACTGTAGGAGGTTATTCTTTGTGTGCTCTTAGTAATTAGCTTACTTCTCTTGAGACCTGACGGAGATAGAGTTTAGGCTAACCTACTACTATAGACTGTCCTGGCGGGAGACTATAGTTACATTAGCGATCCTTCATATGAATGTGGATTAAATTGGTAAACATATTAATAGATTAATTGTGTGAATCTGGTTAGATTAAGTACATCCTTATGGTCAGTCTTTTATTCCTGAGTTTATTCTTATTTAAGTTGAGTCTAGTTTAATCATCACCTCTTTTAATATTATTGCCTGAATAATAATAAAGATTCTGTGTGAATTAATCATTGTGTTCTCGAGTATCAGTCCATGTGGATACGATAATATACTTGCTGTTTCACTATCATTTATTTGTTAGGAAAATAAACGATCAATCCACTCTCTCTCTCTCTCTATATATATATATATATATATATATTGGATCAGGTAGAAATGAAATTATTTGTAAGAAATAAAAATAAATCTAAACCGTTTATATTATTAATTTACATTGTGCTAGAGTACATAATTATATATGCTATACTTTAGTTCCACTAAATTTATGTTAAAAACGATTATTTTCTTGACTTAGGATAAACACGGTTATTTCCTTTATTTTAGGGATTTCTTGTAATCTATCTTGTAACTTATTATTTAGATAGATTATATCATGTTTAATACTTAATCTATATGAATTAATTTGTTATTCAAGCTACAAAATCCATGAAAAATGTAGTTATAAAAATCATATTCTAATTCATACTTGTTTTTCGCTTGCTGCACTGGTGGGTGGAACATTTTCATAGCACATTTAGTTTATTCTTTGCACATATACTTTAATTTCATTTTGTTATTGCCAGTTAATTTTATTTTTTGTCGTAACTTCGAGTTTGCTTTATTCATGCACGAATACGTACAATAAACTTACTATTGAAGTTCAATATAAAAATAGAAAATGATACAACCATTAGTTTTGTGCTGCATGAATTTTTAGTTGCAACACAAAAATATACTAAATGATATTACTTGCGTGCTACGTATTTACATATGTGTTGTAAAATGCATAAATTGCGCAATATCAAACTGAGCAATGTATATGTAATAAATATGCTACATAATATTTGATTTGTGCAGCAAGTTTAAGAACTACAATCAATACAAAAATATGTTAAGGAAAGTGTAGAAGAATCCCTATAATTAAGGGATGCACGAAATTTGTGAAGATATTTTTTCTTCTACCATTTTTACCCTTACTCGATTTGCAGCATTAATTAAAAAAAATTGATGTCATCAAGCGAATTTGGACCGTTCATATGAACTTGATTTATGGTTATGATCTATTCTTATCTCTTACAATTATAAGTAGAGCCGGTAAAATGAGCCCGGCTCAAAAAGTCTCTTCGGGGTACCCGGGTTTTGAAAAAATGGGCCTAAAAACCCCTCACGAAAAAAAAATCGGGCCTACCGAGTTTCGGGCCAAAAAAACCCGAGATTTCAGAATAAAAAAGTTCGCCTGATATTCTATTAAATGTACATATTTATAGTATTATTTAATATAGATATCTATAATTATTTAATAATATTTATTATATTTTATATAATTATTTACTTTTATAATTAAAAATATTAATTTTATATATTAAAAAAAAGATATGAAAAAAGTTCCCCAACCCGATAGCCCGTTCGGGACTAGTTTGAGCTTCATATTTTTAGACCCAAAAAATTTTAGATGGGCCCGACCTGACCTTAAAAATGTAAAAGCCCTACGGGTACGGGGCCGGACCGATCCGGTCCGCTACTTTGCCAGCTATACTTATAAACATTTTCACTAGAACCATCCTCTATATATATAGAATAGATCAAATGATAACTCCATCTTTTTTAAGAACTAAGAATTAATGTGATTCATTCCTATTTTTATAATATAACGATCAAGATTATTAATAATCATTTATTATTTTCATGATATTTTAGTGGTAATTGTTTAGGTCTATAATCAATGAATTTTATATATTCATTTACGGTAATTGTTCTCGTATTCATAATCACTATGATTACATGCATAACAACATGAATTATATGAACATAACAATGAATTTGAATATGATAGCATGTATAAGAACTATGATTATATGAACAATTGTATGAGTTCCACGAACAATGAAGAATAGAATGTGAAAGATCAAAATAATGAAAATTTAGGGATTTGACTATTTTTATCATTAAATAATTATGAGCCGTCCGAACTTATTCAATCTAACGGTGGTTATTGATTCTTAGTTCTTATCTAAGAAGTAGTTCCCTCTATAACCAACCCATATATATATAGGGGAGGGTTAATGTAAAAATTATTTTTATCTTGAGAGCGTAAGAACCAAAAATGATGAGTTCCTTGTGAAAGTTGATGAATCCGTCAAGAAAGTTATCGAATCCAAAAAAATAGAATTTTTGACCATGTAGGGTTCGAATCCGGGTGAAAAAATTAGAAATTTTCACCCGGGTAACTTTTCTAATGGATTTAACATCTTTCCTAACGAATTCATTTGTTTCTCAGTTTTTAGAATAAAAATGATTCTCATTTGAACCTAATTTTTTTCTCTTTCTCTCTCTCTCTCTCTCTCTCTCTCTATATATATATATATATATATATATATATATATATATATATATATATATATATATGTTAATGTAAAATTATTTTAATCATGAGAACGTGAGAACCAAAAAATGAATTCGTTATGAAAGTTGATGCATCCGTCGGAAAAGTTACTACATCTAAAAAGATGAACTTTTCGCCCCTCATGAGATTCAAAATTGGGTAAATATTTTGAATTTTTGGATTCAGTAACTTTCTCATTATTCGTATCAACTTTCATAGCAAATTCATTTTGTTCATACAAATTTTTGTAGTTATTCATTCTTACGTTAAAATGATACTTCCACCGTCCCTAAAATATGTTTATGGGAATTTTCATTGCGAGTCTTAATAAAAATTATTGAGTGTTTTGTGAGAGGAGTAAGAGTCTCACATTAGTTTAGTCCTCCCTTTGCCTCCAAAATATGTTCCTGATATTCTTCGGTGAAATTTTTAATCAAAATTATTAAGTGTTTTTGTTAGTGAAGTAATGATCACACATTAATGTAGTGTTATATTAATTAGTGATGGATCATGTATGATAAACTGTGTAAATAAGTAGTGTTATTGAGGGTAATAAGTAGGGATAGTTGTGGGTCACGAGTGGTAAAAAATATAAATAAAAGGTGTTCTGATGCCTGACGGTAAAAGTATGTAGTATTTTGTGGGATACTTATCGAAAAGAAAACTAAGAATAAATTTTGGGGAAGGAGGAAGTATTAAATTAATTAGTGATGGGGCATGGATAGTAAAATGTGTAAATAAATGATATTATTGAGGATAATAAATAAGGATAGTGGTGAGTCATGAATCATAAATATATAAATAAAAGGTATTTTGAGAGTAATAAATAAAAAATATTTTGTAAAATAATTTCCATAAATCAAAATTAAACAAATTTGGAGAACCTATCCACAAAATAAAATTATGAATATATTCCAACGGTCACGTAAGTTATACACACGTTCTTCTTTTTCTATTTGTAGCCTGCAGAAAGGAAAAAGAGAAATTGAATCTTTTGCTGCATGTACTTTTGTACTTTATGCCTTATATAATATGGAATTATGTACAATTATGTAAGTTTTAATGATATACAATTTTCAGGTTTCTAATTAGTGAAAGGAGCAGTAGCGAGGTTCGAGTCGGAAAAGTCGAAAACTCGATTCGGTCCCAAAACTCGATTAATGTCAAATGATAAAAATACATACGAAATATTTCGATAATGCTAAACTTTGCATTAATTTCGTATAGTTGATTGGACCACTTTCAAAATATAACTTGTTTATTGAAATATTCAAATGCAATAAAATATTAAATAAAGCCGAAATATGACGTTAATTGCGACCAAAATTGCTCTAGATTATCCATTGCATGCGCTATATATTAAATCATAATAAAGCAATATTAATTCCAATTCTCATTAATATAAGAAAATGACAATCAATATGTCTATAAAAAAATAATTTATTTCTCTTGGGACGATCTAGAGGTAAAATAAGTTTACTGAGGTCAAATGTCATAAATTTGAATATCATTAGCGTTTTATAAGCTTAGTTTGTTATATCTGTTTTTTCAATTGTGGTTTACTTGTCTTATATGATATACAAACGATTGCATTCAAACACGAAAAAAATCTAGTGGAATTTCCATAAACTAAAAAAAGCCTCAACTAGATACACCAGCCATCAAGATCAAATCAAGTGTTTGATTCATCTCTAAATACTTAACATCATCAATAATAATAGTAAGAATGTAAATTTGAAATTCCATATCAGCTAATTAGTTATAGCTAGAAACTGTCTCTGTTAATTAAACCATTTTCGCAACATAGATAAATCTGGGCATTAATAGAAAAACACTAAACATGAACCATTTTGATTCATCATTTGCACTTATGTTATATTCGTATTTCACTATTATCACTCACAACACAAATATTAATTATTGGATACTATAAAAAATACAAAAGTGTAATATGCATGTAATCTGATAAGTATAATACACACACACACACACACAGTGACGGAGCCAGAAAATGAATGTTGGGGGCCCAATTAATTACAATTTTAAAATAAAAATTAAAAATAATTATTATTTAATAATAGTGTAATATTATTTGAATGGAGGTAATTGTTTATACTAAATATATTTCTTCTTCATTATGTTTTAATATCTTACAAAATAAAATAATAAGATTTATTTATAAATAACTAAACAATCAATCAATAATAGCTATAAAAATTAAAATAATAAGAAAATTATAAGTCTTAATATTTTAAATGGTATGATCTTACAAAACTCAAATCTTGATTTTCTTGTACCATTACAAATCAACAATTGAATCTAAATAAAGAGCACAAAATAGAAATAAAAGAAAAGGAAAAGAAATGAAGATACAAAGTAGAAAGCGAAAAGAAAGGAGAAGGAAGAAAAAGGAATACGGGATAGAAAATTAGAAATAAAAGAAAACAGAAAAAGAAAAAGAAATGAAGGTTAAAGACAAAGTAGAGAAACGAGAAGGAAAAAAAAAAGAAAACAAAAAAAAAAGAAAAAGAAATGAAGAAAGTAGAAATAAAAGAAAACAGAAAAAAGAAAAAGAAATGAAGAAACAAAACGGTAAAAATAAAAGAAAAAAGAAAAAAGAAAAAGAAATGAAGAAACGAAGAAACGAAAAGAGGAAAAGGGAAAAAAATAAAAGAAAACAGAAAAAAGAAAAAGAAATGAAGAAATGAAAAGAGGAAAAGGGCAAAAATAAAAGAAAATAGAAAAAAGAAAAAGAAATGAGGATAAAAGGAATAAGCTGGATGGGTTTCGAACCCACGAGCTTTTATGATAAATTACATTTATGATAGTTTTAGTTTAATAAATTACTAATATTTTAATCAAGTTTAATGAATTGATTTTGTGAAAATTTTAACTTATAAGTAATTTTTGTGTATCGAAAATCACTTTGGCACCAGAAATAATATGTAGTTCACAAGTTATTTCCAAAGTGGTTTATAACTTGTGTTTTTTACATATTATTTTCGGTGTCAATTATAATTTTCGACACTGAAAAATTATTTACACACTAAAATTGTCATAAAATTAATTCATTATGTTTGATTAAGGTATTATTGATTTATTAGACTAAAACTGTCACAAAATTAGTTTATTAGGCTAAAACTATACTCTCGCCGTCCCTAATTTTTTTTCCTAGTTTTTCTTTTTGGTACGTCCTCCAAATTTGTTTATTTTTCATTTATGAAAACTACCCAACAAAATACCCCCTACTTATTCCCTCAACAAAATCATTTATTTATACATTTTAATATTTATGTCCCACCAATATCTATCATTCTTATTCTTAATAACACCACTTATTTACACATTTATCACTCATTGTCCACCATTATCTACAACTAATTAATTTAATATTACATTTAATGGGATCATTACTTCATTCCTAAAACACTTCATAACTTTTATTAAAACTCGTACCGAAAATTCTCAAGAACAATTTTTGGAAATGAATGGATTATATTTTTCATTAAAAAATGATTTAATTTGGTAGCGTAGTGCTTCTAGAAACATCTACATAGTGGATCACATGATTCATATCTCACTGGTGAAAATACCAATATATCATTGTGCTCACATTATATATAGGTAAAAGTTAATGTGCATCAATCCTGGCCTTGTAGCCATCTAAATTGAAATTTACTAGTTTTTAATTAATAATTATTTTTTAATTAAATTTACTAATTCTCAATTAAATTCTATTAGGATGATTACACTCTGCATCCGAATACACCACAATATGACTCATATATATATATATATATATATATATATATATATATGAATATCAATCGGGCTAATTCACTCAGGTTCGGATTAGTCACTCGAGTTGTCGAACTATTAGGTTCAGATCTTACGTATTGATATTTTTTTCGGATTAAAAAATTTCAACCCTAACCCTGAACTCTAGGGTTTCGGCTAACCCTGTCGGACCAATCGAATTAGAAAGCTTAAGGGGAAAAATAACCTATATATATATATATTTGATAATCATATATTTATAACAATTATTTTATATTAAGTGTTAGAGTTTGAAATCTCTAAATTTTGTTTAATTTTGTCTTCTTCGTCTAACTCTATTAATCATGCTTTGTAACATTTTATCTTCAAGATTAATACAAAAGTTGTTTACAGAAGTGTAGAACAAGTTTAAGTTTATAGTTTAATTGAAGATGAAGTTGGTGACCTTGTCAACCAAGCAAAAATTAGTTGGGAAGCTGATTTTTAGGGGCAAGAAACTGCATCATCTAGAGTTGATTGAGGAGTTCTCGACGTACTGCAGATTCTTGGTCATCAAGGCTTTCAAAATCTATAAATAGTGGAAGGATTGACAGACTTCATTAATCCAAATCACTTAGAGCAAAGTCTAATGTTGGGGCAGCTCATTGTTACTAGGCTTGTTCAATAATATTTTCTCCAATATTCAATCTAAAGCGGGATGCTCTGCAGTCTAGAGTCTTATAGATTGGGGTACTCGATGTCCTCTGTACAATTTTTCTCAATAGGATTAGAAGATATTTCTATTTCTATTTTATTTTATTTATAGTAGTAAGGATTGATTCCTGCTCTATTGTATTTGCTCTCAAATCACGAGTTATAGTGGATTCAGTCTATAAGTTTATTTAATAACTTATAGATAAAAATTATTTCATTGTGTGCTTTTTCTTTTCGTTGTACTTTACAAATGTTTTAGTAATGTTGGATTATTGTCTCTAACAATTGTCCAACATACTTTGATTTGTGGGGAACAAAGCTCACATTAAGCATTTAAGTAAAAAGATAAAGAAGTGAAATGATGAGTATAACTTTCAAATATTATATAAAAACATATTCCACAAGTATCTAAAAAAACTTATTAAACTGAAAACCATGCAACAAGGAAAATTTTAGTTAATCCAGTCAATCCGCTCGATTTTTGAGCCAATCCATTCGGGTTGTTAGGCTATTCGGTTACGAGTCATTCGGGCTGAAATTTTTTTAGGCTAAAATTTTCAGCCCTAACCCTATCATGGGATTGTCAGTCTATTCGGTCAACCCATGAATTTCAAACTAGATTGACACACACACACACACACACACACACATATATATATATATATATATGGATTGATTATTATAAAAATAATCATTAACCTATAAACTATGAACTCCTGAAAGCGTCTGAGTTCGTTGTAAAAGAGTTTAAATTCACCATGTAAATGTCTGAATTCAGAAAAATAAAAATTTACTCATAGAATTTGAACATAAGCGTTTGAATCCATCAAGTAAGGTGATGAATTCATCGTAGATCTTCATGAATCATAGGCTGAAAATGATTTATATTTTATAATTTAAGATTGATTTATATTTGATCTCATTCATTCTTACATGATCAATCCAATATATATATATATATATATATATATATATATATGGGGTTGGGTTTCGTAGACCGATCATAGTATGTAGATCAATCTAGACATTACGAACACGTGGCCGCATCACAAGCTGACACGTGGCAACTCCTTTTCTTTTATTTTTTATTTTTGCAAGGGGCAAAATGGGAAGAAATCAAATCAGCCTTCTTCTTCTTCTTCTTCTTCTCCTCCTCCTTGGCGGCAACGGAAGGCGCCAGAGATGACGACGGCATCAACGACAGCGGATGGTGCCGGCGGCAGCACCGACAAATATCAGCAACAAGATACACACAACAACAACAAACAACAGATAATGAAAGAAAAATAAGAAGAAAAAAAATTGAGAACAAAATTGATGGATTTTGAGAAAAAATAGAAGATGAATTTGATAGATGATTGAAGAATCGAGAAAGATGGTGGCTATGGCGGTGGATCACGATGAATTCACCGGTAATCATGGAAAGAGACGACAGAATTAATAGATAATGATGAATGAGAGATTTGTTGTCGAAAACCACAAAAATGCATTGAACAAAACATGAAACTGCATGTTGCCAAGAAACACAAACATGCATTTGACAAAACACGTTCATGCATTGATCAAAACATGTCCATGCATTTAACAAAACATATTCATGTATTTAACAAAATGTAAAAATGCATCGTTGGCCAACGGGCGCGCGAGCACGAGCGCACGATGGGCACGATCTTCCATCCTTATGCATTATTGTGTTCAACTAAATATATTTTTTGTTCATTTGAATGCATTATTCAGTTCAACTAAATGCATAGTTTTTTTCGCAATCACATAACAAATCAAATTACACCCTTATTGTAGCGAAAATCAGTGAAATTAAGTTTAAAAAGTCCGAAAAAATCTCAACCATAGGATCTATGAGATTGAATACTACATATTATCTAAAAGTACTTTATTTTCAGTCGATTTGCGTTCTAAAAGAAAAGATGAAACAAAACATAATTTTCTCCTGCATGATAATTTATCCTTTAAAGATTCATGTAGTATTGAAATCCAAACTTATAGACGTAAAAATAACATGTAACTGGTGAAAAGAGTCCAAAAAGAAAAGAGTCCAACTTTAATAACGTGCAACTAGATGCTTTAATTTTAACTTATTACAAAATGTTAAAAGGAGGTCCTAAAAAAATTCAATTTAAAAAGGTTTCTTATGTTTCAACAAGGTATTCGATTATGATTTCCATGAGTATAGGCGGTTGCAAACTAGTACAATTTTCGGCGCTGAAAAAATTAGTCCCTTTATGTATTTGATTTTTAATTGATTGTATCTAGTTATTTATAGAAAAATTAAATTCGAAAAGAATCACCAAGTGATCATCGTTTTTTATTGCCGACAGTGATGTATGATAGATTTATATGTGTAACCACAATATTAAAAAGTCTATGACCATGTGCACACAAATGGTCTTTTTAGGGTGACAAATTTGTGGCCAACTGTCTTTGTTTTGCTAATTCAATTATATAGTGGCATTTTTATCTGTACATACGTGATATGTGTAGATTACTACTTAGAGGGTGTTTAGATAAGCATATAAGCTATTCAAAACAGTTTATAAATTATTTAAGAGCTTATAAGCTCATGTAATATATTTGGTAAAATAAGTTTCTAAACAGCTTATAAGCTATGAAAATAAGCTCCAATAATTTAGAAGTTCCCATAAAAATAAGTAGCTCAACCTCAATTTATTTTTCTTAAGTTTATAAGTAACAGTGAATTTATCAAAATAACCTTACTATGATTCATTATTTTCTACATATACACTATCGACTTCATCTCTCATCAATTTTCTCTCTCTAACTCACGATGCTTTCTCTAGCTTATAATTAGTTCAATTATCCAAAGACTTTGAAAACTTATAAACTCTTCAAACATTATGTCTTATGAATTCTTGAAACATCTTATAAACTCTTGAAACTTATAAACTCTTTAAAATAAGCTTAGCCAAAAATCCTCTTAGTTACTTGAAAAAAAGCAAATGCGCCTACATACTCTAATCGCGAAAGCAAGAAGCTTTAGGAGAAAAAAGTATATATATTCCTGATTTGACTGTGGAAGCGAAACATTGCGCTCTCAGAATATATCGAAGGTGTTTCAAGAAAAACAATAAAATAATTTTAAAAAATAATAATAATAGAAACTTGAAAAGGTGGAAATTTAAATACAACAAGAAGGAATATTTTATCTCTATGAATTTAGTTCGATTTAAATCTTAGATTTTTTTTTTACTACTGACGTTATGGATTAGTTGAGTAAATTGACTATATTGTTTAACAAATTTAAGTTCTATATATAAAAAATTCAGGCCAACTACTCAACAACAATAAATGGCCTAACATGATTATTGGAGGGAGCCTACACTAAAGAGGACCATTGATTGTTAATCAACGGTGCCGAGATTAATTATTCAAAATCAGCTGCATGCACTCGTGGCATTTTCTCAGACTATAAAAACGAGACCACCGGCCATCAATTTATTAGGTAAATCATATATACAGTATGTGACAACTATATATTTGTCAATAATTTTAATCCAAATTGATCAAATTTATTGAGCTCAATAAGTTCATAAAAAAATAAAACATGTAAACTTCTCTAAAATAAAATATGAAATGGTGCTTGCAAAACTAATTTCTTGTTTTTTTTTTTTTCGTATGGAGTTGAAGCCAGGTTTCTGAGTTTATCACGATTAGATAAGGTCCTTTTTTTATATATATAAGTCAGATATGCTATGAGTTGTTCAGAAATTATTGATTTGTTTTACGCTGATATTTTTAAATTTAATTTATGCGTTAAAGAAATAGTTTTTTGTTGGCTGTCTATTTCTAGATGTTTCTTTGACTAACAGCACCTACCAATAAGAAAATAAAGTGTGTATTCTATTCTTCAGACATTACAGAAAGTAACTGATAAGATCCTTTAAAAAAGATGGAAATTTTGTTTTCTTTTAATCTTTTCTGAAACTGTAAAATTTTCTTTTCGTAAATAGTTCACTTCCTCAATTTATTATTATTATTATTATTATTATTATTATTATTATTATTATTATTATTATGTCTCAAGTAATTTCATTCTCGCAATATCTATATGGTTGTTGTTTTTTTTGATAGGTTGGTGGCCCATTTAAATGTGTTTAGGTGTTGTTTAATTGCACTTTAATTTGACTGGGCACTGAATTAAGTCATCCACAGTTTTATAATGTATTTTTATTGCAATTAACATCAGTTATTTTCTTTATAAGAAAATGGATACGAAAAATAAATGTCGACGATGCTAGTACTGTATAGGTTAGGCTTCTTCCTTCATTGGTCTCAAATTATAGGGCATTTGATTTGGGGCCAATTCTTGACTTTTTTATTATAGTCCTTGGTTTAATTGGTAAATATTGGACCACCTTTCCATTAATTTATTGTTGCATATTTAAATTTTTAATGGTAGTATATCCTTTCTATAAATAGAGATAGATGTTAGATTGGATCTTGGATTTGATCCAGATCTGTGAATTTAGATTTATTTTTAAGATTTGGGTCTTTAAAATTTTGGATTCACTGGATCTAGACCCTATCTTTAAGTTTTGGATTCAGATACGGTCCAGTTACAACCTGCAAACCTGTTTTATATTATTATTTTGTTTTTTATATATATTATTTTTTTAGTATTTATCTAAATTTAATCTCAAAATATAGATTGTAATTTATAATAAATTTTAAAAAACAAGAGTTCTTTTCTCCATCAAAACTACAAACCACAAAAATAAATTATGAGAGATGTTTCATTTTTTAAAAGAAAGAATATGAACTTGGATCTAGATTTGTGGACTCCTGGATCTTATAGATTTGAACATGGGACTCATTTTTTTGGACTTGATGGATTTGGACCTAAGCTAAAAGAAATTGAATTTGGATTTGGATCTAGCAAAATTCTATCAAAATCCGATCCATTGTCATCCCTATTCACAACTTCTCTTGAAATTTTAACTATTTGTAGAAGTAAACCAAACAAAGGATACTAAAAATAATATATTTATTGGCATCATTTTTTAGTTGGTCACATGGTGGAAATTAGAGATTGAACCTCAATCACACAACTATATAATGGAACTTCTATAAATTAATATTGTTGGGATTGTGAAATTTTATGATTTTAGAGATGTATTAATTAATTGATCAATTAATGATTCTACAATATTAACGACAAAATTTTCAATTGTTATATCTCCAAAATTTGTCACTAAATATGATTAACGAAATGATTTGTGATGGACTTAGGGGGTGTTTGGCTAAGCTTATTTTAGAGAGCTTATAAGATGTTTCAAGAGCTTATAAGAGGTAATGTCTCAAGTGCTTATAAGTTGTTAAAGTGTTTGGATAATTGATCTTATAAGCTAGAGAAAGAATCGTGAGTTAGAGAGAGAAAATCATAGTTAGATAGATAAAATTAACGAGAGATGAAGCTGATAGTGTATGTGTAGGAAATAACGAACTATAATAATGTTATTTTGGTAAATTCATGATTGCTTATAAGTTTATGAAAAAATAAGTTAGGGTTGATCAACTTATTTTTAAGGGAGCTTATAAGCTGTTGGAGCTTATTTTCACAGCTTATAAGCTGTTTAGGAGCTTATTTTGTCAAACACTTTGCAACAGCTTATAAGCTCCTAAACAGCTTATAAGCTGTTTTAAAGAGCTTATAAGCTCATCTATTTCAATCGATGTTTAAAAAATTTTGCAATGGGAATTCCCTCGCTAAACAACGATCGCTCAGAATCAATCGCTAGAATTTAGAGACGGATTAGAGAAGAAATATTATGTTGTTAAGGAGACGGAAATTCCATCACAAATCCGACGTTAAATTTTTAGATTTGTTTTAAAAAAACATTATTTTAAATTGTGTTTAATTGTTTGTTATATATTAAATGCAATGAAATCATTTGGACATATTCAAAAAGAAAAATAATTAAAGACAAAAATATCACAATAAATAATTATGATGACTTATAAAATATACAACTTACATGTCTATGAAAATTTAACAACAAAATAGACAAAATAAATTAAAAAAATATTCTTAAAATAATGTAAACACAAGTCTAATCAACTACTGTGGAGCAACAATAATAATTCTTCCAGCAATTTGCATAAATCTGTCTAGCCTTCTTCAAGCCATGATTCTTCCACTTATAAACAGAAAAAAAATAGGAGCAAATTCAAAAATTTGGAGAAGATCTACCATTATCAAATATGTAGAAGGCCAAGAATTAACCCTCCCCCCCCCAAAAAAAAGGAGGAATGGAGAACAAATGCGAAGCTTTTATCTCGATTTTGATTCCACAATGATCATATGTGAAACTAAAGATGTCAATGGTTGAGTTTTACTCGGACCAGAACCAATAAATAAGTAATGATTCTGGTTCTGGAACCGACCCATTAGACATTGGATTCGGACCAGACCCGGACCATCAACTATGGGTCTTAAGCGGTTCGAATCTGAATGGGTCTGGAACTAGAACCGGATCAGAATAGGACAAGAACTAGAACTAGAACCGAAACCGTTGCTTTATAATTTAATATGTTATGAATGATTTTGAATCGATATGGACAAAACTAGCTCATTGACAAACCTATTTAAACTTATGCTTGTCAATAGACAGATTTTACTCGGACCAGAACCAATAAATAAGTATTGGTTCTGGTTCTGGAACCAGATCCGGACCGGACCATCAAACTATGGATCTAAACGGTCCGGGTCTAAAACGGGTCTGGAATCGGAACCAGGAACCACTACTTTAAAATTTAATGGATTTTAAACATCCGGGTAAAACTCACTCATTTACATCCCTATACGAAACACCATACCCTTCTGCACACTACAAAAATAGAAAACAACTATGAGGGACAGAGAGAGAACGAGAATTGAACTTGGATAAAGGTGAACGACAAGCTCGAGTAATTCACATTGGAACAAGAATATAACCTTTTTTCTATTTTGATAGTTAGGGTTTCGAGGCGTAAATGAATTTGGGGACGCACAAAATTGTTGAAAAATGAGTTCAGATTCGTATATGTAACAGATTCAGCGACAAATATTAAAAATTAAAAATACAAAAATTGAATTAGCTACAAATTTAGTCAGTTGCTAAATATAAAGAAAAATAATTAAATTGGGTTAGAGATGGATTCGGTACGAAAAAAACCTATCACTAATATTAAAAAATAATAAATAAAATAAAAATTATAATTTAAAGATGGAATAGATACGTCGTTAGATTTAAAGAAAGGGGTTACTTTGCGAATTCCGTCGTTAAAGTTGGCATGTATAGTTCACTCACATATTTGTCGCAAAATTAGTCATTAAATTTACATATTCTGTTGCTAAAAAGCATTTTTAGTGTGTGTGTGTTGGCCTAGTGGTAGAGTGGTTAATGCTTGGCGTAAAAAGTCTTGGGTTCGAGTTCACCGTGACGCAGCCTTTAAAATTTCTGTATTAATTGACCAAAAAAAAAAGCATTTTAGTAGTGTAATTTATTAATTTTAAGAGTTATTTTATATTCAACTAATTAAAATTTAATTACACAAGAATTCGGCAAACTTAAATTTAATAACATAGGAATTTAACGAACTTGGTTTTAATTACATAGAAAAATACATGAAATCCAAAGTTTAGAAAAAATTGTTGATACCATAATTGAAAATCTTGTTGAGGATGAAACTCAAGATCAACGATAAGTAGTGTTAGATCCAATTATACGAAAGGAAGCAATAGTAGCATTGCATCCTTCATAAAATTGTGTTGGAGTTCGAGAACTTCACACGAGGGTTGAATTATATTATCTTTGATAATGCATTTATATATAGAGAGAGGGATCAAATAGTACTTGAGTGTGAGGTAGTATATAGTACTCAATCTCATCCATTCATCTCATAGATCCTATGGTGGAGATTTTTTCGATCTTCTTAAGCTTAATTTCGCTACATTAAGGGTAAATTAGTAATTTGATTTGTTATGTGATTGTGAAAAACAAACCATGCATTTAGTTGAACTGACTTATGCATTCAAATGAACATAAAAATTCATGCAGTTGAACAAAATAATGTATGTAGGTTGGAAGCGCGCGTCCAACGTGCTTTCGTGCTGGCGCGTCGCCATGACGCGCGCTCGCGCGTCCGTTTGCCAATAATGCATTTTTACGTTTTGTTAAATACATTAACATGTTTTGTTAAATGCATGAACATGTTTTGTTAAATGCATGAACATGTTTTATTAAAAGCATGGATGCGTTTTGATAAATGCATATTTGTATTGCGTGGCAACATGCAGTTTTATGATTTTCTATAGCAAATATCTCATCCATCATTCTCAGTCAATTTCGTTGTCCCTTTTCCTGATTACCAACGAATTTCGTCGTGAACCATCGCCATAGCCACCATCTCTCTCGATTCTTCAATCATCTATCAAATTCATTTTCTATTTTTTTTTTAAAATCTATCAATTTTGTTCACAATTTTTTCTTCTTTTTCTTTTTTTCAAAATATGTTATTTGTTGTTGTTCGTGAATGTTGATATTGTTGTCCGTCGGTGCTGCTGCCGCCGTCATCTGCTATCATTGGTGTCGCCGTCGTCATTGGCACCGTCCACTGTCGTCAAGAAGAAGAAGACTGATTTGGTTTATTTTTATTTAGCCCCTTGAGAAAATTTAAAAAAAAATAGAAAAGAAAAATAAACTACCACGTGTCAGCTCGTGGTGTGACCACATATTCAAAATATGTGGTTTCGATTGGGTCTTACATACTATCTGGAGACTGAATACTACGGAAACCCAACCATATATATATATATATATATATATATATATATATATATTGCATATTTTGATAACAAAAGTGAAATATATACAACAATCCATATTTTTAAGAAACTTGTTTCTAACGTCCACCTAGATTCTTAAATTTTGCAAACAATATTTCGATTATATTTACCCAAATATTTGGGCCAACTCTTGAGTATTTGTTTTGTCTAATAAGTATTGCCAAAAAAAAGGAACAAGTTATAATGCCTAATATTCTGTTTTCTTCTCCAGTTGACATCTATCATATCAGTAAGGTTTCTTCTTTTCTGTTACCATCAGTTTCAATAAAGATTTTTATAATAAAGAATACCAATTAATCAAGCAAGTTCCCAAAATAACTTACAGTCAAATATAACTCTCTCTAGCAAAGAAAACTATGTCCAAATCCCAGAATAAAAACGACAAAGACATGCGTATTTTACAACTAAAAATGGATAGTGATAAAGTTGGTTTCCCAAAAGACTTGGGTTCATCAAAGAGTACAAATATTTGAAGTTATGGATAAAGAATCTTTAGCATACTCATGTAGCACAATGGAATAAACCACTTGGCATCTATACGTGACTCAAACAATCACACAGCTTTTCCCTCAATCAATAAAAATAAAATACAAAGAACACTTGCTTCTGAGATACTACTGTCTTGGTCCCCTAACTTTTTGGGGGGTCCAATATTACATATATCATATACACTTACACAATTACGCTTCTCTTAGGAAATTATAAGTCTTTACTGTAAAACACCAAAAATATCAATTTATTACTCGAATGATTTAAAATATCAATCTAAGCTGAAAAAACTATTTAGTTTGATTTTTTATTTTAATTATCAATTCAATCTACGTGCATGAGCTACAAAGATTTTATAAAGAATTCATTAGAAACAAGAAATAATTGAAAATTTAAAAAGATCCGAATATAATTTTTTTTTAGAGTCAAAGGTTTAAAAGAAGTCGTTCAGATCCTAGCCCATTTTTCATAGCCCAACAAGCATATACAATAGGTTTTCTATTTTATATGGGCGCACTTTACCTAGCCAACATGCAACATTAATAGATATATCATAGGAAAAGAGAATACAATTACAACTTATAAATTTTCTCTTTTTAGTAATTTATTAATTTTATACGTAGAATGGCTATATATCAATATTTCATGTTATCATATATACACATGGTTTATTTTAATAGGAACAGAAAAAGATATGGAATACTAGGAAGAAAAAGGTAACGGAAAATAGAATATTGTATTGCATTTGAATTTTGAATTATGTTATTTTTTACTTCCTTTTTTGGAAAATGTTGTTTTTACTTTGAATTAATGAAACAACAAAAAAACTATGGGTAGTTTTGTTTTGAGTTGATATAATATTGCACCTACTTGAAGAACACAAGAAGCAACAAGAAAATGCTCACCATCATCATCTCACAAACAAACTGAAGGCATCATTAACGCACAAACCATGATCTCTTTCGCAAACTTCTGTTGTAACAGAACATAAGTTTACATCATTCCCACATTCTCATACCTTGTGTTTTTCTACAATTCTAGAGCTTGTTCAAACAATTTATGCCGCCGTTCTGAGATCCTAAAGTTATCATATCTTCCTCAAGAGAAGAAACAACTTTTGATCAACCTTGAACTTATGCATCTTCAGAGGATCGCCTTTTAACATCAACTGAAGTCCTCCAAACGAAATATAAACCTCCCTGTCGCAAATGAAAAAAATGAAATGCCAGCAAATAAGTGGCAAATTAAATGTGGAAATCGATAAAACAGTAAGCAGTCATCAACCAAAGATTCAAAGTTCCACCAACAAGATGAGGGTCCATTGTCAAAATGCTTCTCCATCTCTTTTAAGATAAAAAGATTGCGAACTTATACTTTCACATACTACCAAGAGAAATCAGCTAGCAATACTATCTCAGAGTAACACCAGCAAATTTCATTAACCAAAGAGTTGCATATACATACACTTTAATGTCATCATTCCCGCCACTCTTTTCTTCAGACTCGGCCATCTTATACAGAAGACCATGCATCACATACTCAAATTTATCTGCAAGCGATTTTGGTCCTCCCTGCAATCAGAGGGCGAGAATTGTATGTTAATATTACTCTAGTCATATGTAATCCTAGATATAGCCTATTTCTAGCCATATTGTCACTAGTTATATCTTCAAAAGAAGCACACACACACTTCCTTAAACAAATGGTGTTGTTTGCATTACATATATGCCTCACCTAGAATAAAATTCCCCTACAACCTATATTCAAGTCACAAAAATCTACCCAGCACCCATTTTCTAAATATTCAAACAGATTATCTAATTGAAAATGGTAATTCTTGCAGAAACATGAGAAGGAACTGTACCTCAGGAAAGTAGACTGCAACGGCTGAACCATCCATATGCAGAGAGTTAGAAATCAACATCCTATATTTCTCACTGGGAAACATCGGATACAGCTCAGTGTGCACATCTAATTCCAAATAAAAACCATTGTCTTCACTCTTTGCATTTATTCTGGAAACTACAATAATCATCCACAAAAACAATTTAAACTCAAACCAACCATTTTTAATGCATTTAAAGACATCAACATCATAGCTTGAAATTTTGTAAGGAATTTATAAGAATATTAGATCCTTTGTTTACCTTTGTCATATACTACTTGGCTATCGATCTTGACCACGTTGATTATCTCATCAAAGTAGAAATCCGCCATAGCCTACCAAAATGAAACAAAAAGAACTATAAACTGAAAGGAACTTACAAAATTGGCAGTAAATATTGATCTCTTTGTCGCATTGAAAAAAAATACTTCGAATTAGTAGGGCAAAATATAACCAAGATGAAATTTTGCTTACAGCCAGAGTTTGGTTTCTTTGCTTCTTGGTTTATTTTTCTTACACGATTTTGGGAATTAGGGCAGGAACCACAGTCAGTGCTAATTCAACTAATCTTGCGCTGCGCATATATAACTCAGTCCCTCACATATTATTCATGTAACATTCTTCTTCGAATTTTTTATTTGCGTACGCATGCAAGAGGAAAGAAATTCATAATATGCAAAGGGTTTACTATCCGATTGCCATTTACATCTTAGAAAAAATGAAACTTATCATAAGCAAAGGTATTGGAGTGAGGCATTACCTACTGTTTTTTAAACCTTCAATATGGATATGCTACGTCAGGGATCCCTTCCTTCCACGGCGGCGGAATATGAAGAAGATGAAAGGCGACGGCGGCGTATGGAAGAAATGCGGTGTTGGGAAGAGTGGCAATATGCAATTTGAGGTTTTAATCCTCCAGGGTTTTAGATAAAAATTACGAAAGCATTCCTCCACCAAAAAATTATATTATTTTTATTGACACTAATTTTAATAAATTGTACTCTCTCTATCTCGCAAAATATAACTCATTTTTTTATATTTATATTTAAAAAAAAAACATAAAATAATTAAAGAGATAAAATAGATAAAATTCATATTTTGGTGAAAGGAACGAAAAAAGAATTAAATGTAATTTTTTTATAAATAGTAGTATTTGAATGTAAGGTTAAACATGTAATTAACCTATTTTATCGAATACATTATGTTTTTTACTATGTTTGACAGGCTAGGGGTGTCTAAACGGTTTTCGGTTAGAACCGAAACCGATAAATTCGGTTATCGGTTTCAGAGTTGAAAAAAATTCGGTTATTGGTTAATCGATAATCGAACGGTTCGGAACCGAAAAACCGTTTTTTATTTTTAATTATTAATTAATTAATAAAAATTCTGAAAATAAATTTTAAATTATTACTTTATTAATTATTTTAATTATTTGTTAAATATTTTATTTATTTATAATAAGTTTTAGTTTTTTAATTATTTTATTTATTTTTATTATTAATTAATTTTAATTCGATTTTTCGGTTAACCGAAAATCGAACCGTCGGAACCGATCGGTTTTCGGTTAACCGAAAATTTAAAACGATTCGATTTCGGTTCCACTTTTTTAGAGAAATTCGGTTCGATTAATCGAAAAATTCGGTTCGATTAATCAAAACCGAACCGTTTAACAGCCCTAATGTTTGTTACCAATTAATTTGTCGTGTAAATTCCTCTATTGTAAAAAAATAGAGGAAAAAACACAGTAAAGATTCCAAGGCAGCTCATCCAGTAATCCATCCTAAATTTCTGTGTGCCCTTGCTCAGAGATCAGCTGCGGATTTCGCATCTCCTCACTATTCTTCAAAGGTACCTATCTCTCTCTCTACGAATTTGAGCTATGCTCAACTCCGGTATAGCTTCAGCAATCTCACTTAGAACTAGAGGATCCCTTTCATTCACCACGACTGACTACTCACACTGCTCTAATGAACGACGCCGTTTTGCCTATTCATCGTCCACGCCTTGTTGTTATTGCTGTTATACTTCATCATATACAGTGCCCATTTGCCCCAGTTATGGGTATAATTTATATGGACTGAAGCAATCCTCTTTAATCCAATGGTCTCGTTACAGGCGATCGATTTCAAATGGATTTGATTATTATGCTAGGTTACCAGATTGTGATATTGATAGAATGTGTAATTCTGATAAAGTGTGCAACTTTAGAGAGAACACTAGCGTGGATAGGAAAAGAGGGGGATTGAGAAAATGTTTCGTGTATGAGGAAAGGAGTAAAATGTATGATCTTGGGGGTGTCGATGAGGCCGAGGCTATACTTAGCCTGTTGACTGAGGATATTGGGGAGGAGTGCTTTGTTGACACAAAGGAGACTCGGCGATTGGTGAGGAAACCGGTGGTGGAGAAGAGAGAGACTGGTGGTGTATGTAGGGAGTGTGGAAGTAAGAATGATAGAGTTGAACTGGGTGTCTCCGAGAGTGGGCATGAGGTGATGGCTAGTTTAAGGAAGGATGATAGTAGGAGGAGGAAGGAAAGGATTCAAATTGAAGAAAATGAACAAGCAATTTTAAGGGAAGAACATGAGGGGTCTTCATTGAAGAATCGAAGGGAAGAAAGAGAGAAAGAAGAGAGGGAGGCCTTGTTGAGAAAAGCCAGCCAAAAATCTGTAGATAAACAAGATAGGGAATTGATGAGAAAGAAGAATTTGAAACTGAGGGCAAGGACAGAAGAGAAGGACGAGTTGTTGAGGAGAGAGCATAGGCAGATGGTGGGGAAAGATAGTTCAAGGAGAGACCAGAAGGAAGAGTTATTGAGGAGAGAGGAGCATATGCAGAAGGTGAGGAGAGATGGATCGAGTTGTTCCTCATATTACTCGTTCTCTTCAAATGGTGATTATGGCAGTGAAGATGAAGTTGAGCTTGCAGAAGGGAGATATCTAGAAAACTCGTCAACTGATCATAAGAGTTATTCGAGGAATAATGAACTAGTTTACCAGGATACCAGGGAAGAGGATCAGAGGCGTGAAGGTTACAGAGACTACCATGGGTCTAGTTTGGCAAATAGGAGATTGTCTAAAGAATTCCATACTGGATCAGGTGTTGTTGAGTGTGATTTCAGAAAGAAATCAGAGAAACGACTTGCTGATGTATCTGTGGAAGAGATGGAGTCGAGAACAGAAACCTCACTAAAGGAATCGAAATTTGCGATTTCTCATGAACGTAGTCTTGAAAAGTCTTCTAACTATGATGATAGGAATGAAAAATCAACCGAGAGCACGAAATTTGTTGAAGAGAGGAAACAACAGCTTAGGCAAACAGGTGGTGAAGTTTCGAGGCAATCTGAAACCATGCTGAAGTATAAGCAGTTTGTCGGAACTGAGGATATCCACAGTGGAAATGTTGTGGACACTACTCGCTCTCAAAAAGTATACACCGGAATGGGTGAGATCTCTGCTAAAGTTGTCGCTTCAAATCAGGGACGTAGTTCCAGAGAGGACGAGTATCGTATGAATGAATTCGATGAACTCAACGAAGTAATAGTCACTAACTCTGGAAATACCATTG
Organism: Salvia rosmarinus; assembly: GCA_036937905.1. NCBI lineage: Eukaryota > Viridiplantae > Streptophyta > Magnoliopsida > Lamiales > Lamiaceae > Salvia > Salvia rosmarinus. Next base: position 24,060,893 of record CM072822.1, on the reverse strand, counting down.
CCATTCAGGTGGAGGATAGAAATAATAATAAAACAAAGACACCAGTAAGAACTCCACTAGATTTATCAGAGGTAGGTATGTTATCTCTGGGATCAACGTCTGGGGTTGCTACTGATGATACTAACAGTGGAAGTTTACAACTTGAATCAACAAATTTACATGGAATTAACATACAGGGATCAGTGATTAATCCTGAAGCATATGGTGGGGCCGAAACCAACAGTTCTCATGGCCAGCCTTCGAAATTCATCTCAGATGAAGATGGAATTGGATCTGCTGCCCGATTAGAGAAATCCTCAACACACTACGTCGGTGAGTTTGTTGAACAGGCAAGGAGTGAAATTTTGAGTTCTCAAATCCAAAGGGAGAAGGAAATTTGTACAGCTGAGATTTTGCATGGGGAGAGTTCTGGAGATCCTCGCACAATTGAGCATGACTTAGTGGGTAATAATCAGCCATCTGGAACAAAGGGGCCTTCTGATGAAATGTGGAATGTAGATGAACAATCTGTTCAGGAGCCCTCAAAGGCAGAAGTCCAAGATAATGCAAGCAATGCTAGTAATGTCATTGTCAAGAGAACGGGAAGGTCCTTATGGAATACCATTGGAGATATTGTTCGATTTCGGTGGTTGGCACATTCTGAAAATCATGACTCCAGTAGGAAAACTGGTGGAAGAAGTTCACCAAATCAGTCTACGGGCAGTGAGAGGTGGTTTTCTGGACATGAAGCTGAGGAAAATGAAGAGGCACTTGAAGAAAAGGACGGTGGGAGTTCCGCACTAGGTTTATCTGGCAGGCATCAACAAGGAAAAACAGGCTCCCAAATTGTCAAAAGTTTCAGCTCATCAACTTTAGAGGGCCATCTTGGGCAAGCAGGGATGAATGCCCCATCTTCCTCAGTTACTCAAGAAAGGAGTTCGCTACAAGCCAGCATTTATTTGCCTACTGGTGGAGGAATTTCTGGAGATACATCCTCTGCTGCTATAATTGATCCCTCAATTCCTTTGCCTGCACTACGGCTGCGGAGATCTCCTGCTGTGCGAGGGGTTCCAGATGCAGGAGAAGCACAGGCATCTGGTAGTGGCACCAGCGAGCAAATCGATACTGGACTAGTGGAGCATACAGAGTTGGTTGTTAACGAGCAGGAGGTGAAAGAAAAGAAACTTCAGAGGAAAGACCAAGTTGTTAGGGATAGATTTGGTGAATGGGAAGAAGCATATAGGCTTGAAGTGGAGCAGCGGAAAATAGATGAAATGTTTATGAGGGAAGCGTTGTTGGAAGCCCAAAAGGCTGCTGACAGCTGGGAGGTACCTGTGGGTGCTGTTCTAGTGCACAGTGGAAAGATAATTGCTCGTGGATGCAATCTGTAAGTTGTTTCCGTTTGTCTTCTTTGTTTGTTATATGGAGACCTCTGATTTTTTATTGTACATATTTCAGGGTGGAACAGCTGCGTGACTCTACTGCCCATGCGGAGATTATATGCATAAGGGAAGCTTCGAACACACTCCGGACGTGGAGGCTTTCTGTAATACATCTGTCTCGTTCCACTTACATAATTTTATCTGAATGGATATGGTTTCTGTGATTGTGGTTGACAATTGCCTGGTGAAACTAATGTGATGTATTTTGTTTCTGAGAAACTGAGTCTGAAATGGTATATAGGTTCTGTATACTTATGATAATCCTATTCTCTTTCATCCGGAAAGAAGACATCACATCCTTAAAAATATAGTTAGTATTTATTTTCTTCTGAAACTGACCAAGGAGGTTACTCCTCGCATTTTTAGTGATCTCCAAAATTATTTTGCTCTGCTGCTCTGGTTAATGAATATCGACCTGATCTTGTTTCATAAGTCAGATCAAATAGGATTGGACTAGGCCTAGTTTTAAATATTTTGAAGTAATTCTAGAAAGAATTCTCTTGAAGATAAATGATCTTGATCTCTTCTAGAGATATTCTTTATTCGTATTTTTTTTAAAACTCCCCAAGCTATGTCTGACTCGCTGCTTCTGCATGACATTCCATTTTTATTTTCATCTGCAGGAAACTACTCTGTATGTAACACTTGAACCATGTCCGATGTGTGCTGGAGCTATACTTCAAGCTAGAGTAGACACTCTTGTCTGGGGAGCTCCTAACAAGCTTCTCGGAGCTGATGGCAGCTGGATTAGGTAACAGTAATTCATCGATTATTGTTTGATTATACTTGGAGAAGACTTGAATTCCATTTATAACATTCTATGCTTGCGGTTTTTTCTTGTAATGCTAAATATTTCTATTCTCTCATGATAGCACAAAAATTACATGGTTTCCCTGTGTGCCCAAGAAACTACCCTTCGGCCTAAGATTAAGATTGACAACTATCCCCTTGAGACATAAAGCAGTGAAAACTTTCTAATACTTCTCATAAAGCAATCTGTAAAATGGTTGCTGCCTATCAAAAGCTTGATATGTTGGCAATATCTGCTTTCTAATCCCCAACCCTCTAACATAGTCATTTAGTACCAAGCTTCACTGTCATTCTTGAACTGTCATAATAAATACTGTTAATGCATTTCATGATACATCTGGAGCTGAAGGGAGAAATCCAAAAGTGAAGATTGGAGATCATATTTAGCTAACCCAAAGCGTCAAACAGAGGTGGAATTTATGATATTTCGTTGCTTTAACGAACCATCAAATAACCCATATTTCAGCTAAAGCATTTTAAATGAAAAATGATGTCAAGTTCATCTTTCTCAAGTATGTGAAATTTAATCATCAAACTGGAAATTATATCTTACACATGGAGTTTGACGAGCTCTTTAAGGTCACAATTGTTGCGTCCATGTTTGGATGAGTAATTTTGTGAAATTACTGAAAGATGGATGTGCACACGGCTACCAATAAATTATTTTAGGATGCAGACAGTTTCAGCCTTACTATTTCTTACTTCTTAGATTAAAGATAAATGAATGAGGGAACTTTTGTTTCTTTCACTTTCTTGCCAAAACCGTTCATAATATTATTAATATACATAAAAATAAAAAGTACACCTCTTTTCATACCTTATGTAACTTTGCTTGCTAACTTTCAGCTTGTCGTAGGGGATTAGGCATCAATATTTACATCTCAAAAATGTTGTATTGGCCTCCAGCTTATCAGTTGATTGTTGATACTAGAAGCTCAGTGCTTCATGACCCCTCATTTGTTACTCTTCTATATGTGTGGGAAGCTAACTGCTCATGACTTGTCACTTCCCCTACTTGATGTGTTTGGGCATACTGTATTTCATACTTCTTGTCCAATCCTCTTGTTACCGATATGTTATCTTTTGCGACTTGATGTGAATGGAGGGCTGGTTGATACTAATTCATCATACGAGATGTTTCATATGCCAAATGGTGGTGGTGCATGAATGCCAAATGGTGGTGCTGAGACATAACTATGCAGTTATAAAATGCACAAACGTTTTCAACTGCCGTTACTCTCAATTGTTGTGTACCTTGATTCAAACAATGTGCATAGTGGCCCTAATGAGACAGGATTCTGAACTAAAATTAAGACAGTAAGTGGAAGCAATATAAGTTATGCTGCTTATATCCTTTCTAATCAACAAGTTCAGTTATTTTAGATGTTCCTTTGTAGTTGAAGCAAATAATTGCATCTCGTGAAATTTTTACCATTTCATATTTTGACTTGCTTCATTCATTGGTCTTTGATCCATATTCACAGGCTCTTTCCCGGTGATGGAGGAAACGGTGGGGAACCAAGTGACAAACCACCAGCTCCAGTTCACCCTTTCCACCCTAAGATGAGTATTCGGAGGGGGGTGCTGTCGTCAGAATGCGCAGATGCCATGCAACAGTTCTTCAAGCGAAGGAGAAAGCAGGAGAAGAAAACCGATGCTCCAAAACCACCTTCATGCCTTCCCATTTTGAGCCGTCCCTCCAATTTCACGGCAAAGATGCACGACGCCTTCAGCCTAATGTTTTGTCTCTAACAGAAACGGCAGCACATCTTCCCTTCTTCAAAATCACGCTCACAATCAAAAAAAGCTCGACATCCTTTGTAAAGATGAGCAGATTTCTCCTTCACAAGTTTCTGCGTGTGTTGCCATTTAATTGTAGTTTGCCATCTAATGGTTCTTGTTCTTGAGAATAGTATCTCTCACCCACAAAAACTCTCTCTTTCTCTCTCTCTCTCTCTCAACATAATGAGTTTGAGCTGAGATGTCATTTTCTTGTCAACTTCTCTCAGCCATGTAGCTCATTAAGGTTCATGTTTTTCCAAGGGACAACATGCAAATTATGGATGGTGTTTTTCATAAAAAAGTAGATATTATGTCGTCAGTATTTTATCCAACTGATATGATCTCACTGTCTTGAACATTAATGGTTTGAATCGGTTGGCACATCGTACAGAAATCGGTTGGTTTGCCCCAATCAGATTTCAGATGAAACTGACAGTTTGGTTTTAGGTATTTTGCAATACTGTTGACAGCTCACCATCATAGGGTACGGCCTAATTATTTATTGTGGAGATGATTTCTCTCGACTTACGATCGCTAATACCGTTAGGAATATTAATTTTCATAATTTTTGTTGTGCGCAACAATGAAAGCTTTTTGTTAATATGTCCCATTATTTCTGATGGGCATGTTTCAATTTTGCTTTATATTTTTTGGCACATTTCTTTTTTTTTTTCTCCTTCTTCACCAACATTAATAATTTGTATTATACATTAATTTGACTTTACATATTCAAGGGCCAAAAAAGTGATTTAGAAGAAAATGAGCGTGACAAATACCACAGAAAATTTGTTGGAATAAATGACACCTATCTTTCTCTGTCTGCACGGCTTACCCTAGTTTACCTTGCTTGTAGATTCAAAACACAATTGCATTGCACTGCCTTTACTCTAAAGCAATTTCCAAAGTTGCTTTAATTTCTGAATGATTAAAAAACATGGTAAAATAACTGAAAAGCATGATCAATGTGTATTATTATAATATTAATATGATCACTGGCTGTGGATGAATGATTTCGATACACAAATTAGATGATTGTTGATAGTAACATGTGACCAATAGCACAAAGTGACGAAGAAATAATTTCAATCTTGAGGCATAATTTTTGAAGCCAATTAGGTGTAACATTCTCCTGCCAGCAGATGGCAATGAATCAGAGCAGCTATTACATTCATTAAAAAAATTTGTTTTATTTTATTTTTTAAAATCGTGAAGCTTTCTTTCTTTTTCTTTTTTTGCATTTATCAAAATGACATATCACCAAACTCTTACTACTTCCAAAACGTGAGATATAAATGTATGCTCAAGTATCACCAGTCCACACCATTCCTCTCCAAAATGGCAGCATTTCTCTGGGCTTGCGTTTCTACCTTCTGCATTTTATTGATCACTGTGAATGCGCAAGCACCCGCAGCTTCACCTTCTAACACCCCGTCAACAACGTCCCCACCACCTACTACACCAGCCGCTGCAGCACCACCACCAGCTACAGCTGTAGCCACACCGTCAGTCGCCCCAACCACTCCACCAGTTTCAAGCCCCAAAACCCCACCACCAGCTCAAAGCCCGAAAAATCCACCACCACAACCTCCGGTAAGTCCGCCCGTTGTAAGCCCAACCCTACCACCGGCATTGCCACCTGCAGCACCAGTCTTACCACCAGCTGTACCTCCACCACAAGCATCCCCCACGCCAACACAGCAGCCGGCACCGACCCCTGCAGTAAAAGCACCAGCACCGGCACCAGTGGCGCCACCGGCACCAGCACCAGCGCTACCACCACCAGTCCCAGCACCGGTAGAGGTTCCCTCACCCGCACCAGCACCTGCCAAGCACAAGAAACGAAAGCACAAACACAGGCATCACCATGCACCAGCACCGGCTCCAGTTGTTAAAAGCCCTCCAGCACCACCAACCACCCAAGACACAGAGGACACAGCACCAGCACCATCACCAACCCTAAATTTGGTAATTTAACTGAATTCATCCTAAGAATGTCTGATCAAATTTCTTGCCACTATATAGCTACTGATTGCTCGTAGTTTAATCACAGAACGGTGGAATCTCGCTTGATCAAAACGGAAGAACCAGAATGCAGGTGACTGTTGGATTGGCCCTAGCTACCCTTTTGGCTGTCAGCGGTTTCTTCTTCTAATTTTATGCAAGAAGCAGGCTCCTGTAGAGACACTGTGGTGGACCATTTTGATTGGAGAAAGGTGATTTGGCATACAGAAGAGGATCAGAGCATCAGTGCAGTTTTATCTATGTTCATTCTTTGTCTCCAAAATGTTTTACTATCATTCTATAAATTTTAAATTTGTTATATTTGTCATGAGATCACAGCTAAGTTTTTTCCTTCAAAAAGTTGAAATGTTGACAAATTAAAAGCTCAATCTAGACTTGATGATCAGTACTTGCATCTAAATCAATTTCCTCCTGCAAGTTGTACTCGATAACAAGTCCAAGATTGTCGACAAGCTTGTGGTACTGAGAACATCCTGTACACTGTTTAATAAATAGTCAATCTATACCTGGTCGGAAAAAATTACAGCATAATAATAATAATAATAATAATAATAATATAATCTAAAAGAAAAAGGTATTGAAACGCTTTGTGGTTTTAGAATGTTCTAAGCATCAAGTAGAAATAGAATAAGCTAAGACATGGAAGAATATCTGACGAAGCCAATAAAAGATTTATTTGATTATGCCAGAAAGCCATTCTTGAATACTGCAGCTGCTGGCTGGAATAATATAAAAAAGTTTCCTTTCACTTCAATAGTTCATTATATGGTTGTATAAGATGGGCATGCCTTGTTTTCACTCTGATTTAACTAATTGCTTATTTGAGCAGAGAAGTCCTTAGCCGACAATAAGGTAATTGTATAAATTTTACTGTATCATATATGTTTGCAAGTTTACTAGTGCAATTGTCTCTAGATTCTTATTTTGATATCTTGAGATGGAGAGGATGAAGGGGATGGGTTTTCTACTGTGCGGTTAAACTAGTTGCAGATATAGGCATTAGCCGAAATGACCATTGGAAAGACCAATTGCTAACTAATAAAGTTTATATTGATTGGGGATACTTGTGAACTAGTCAATGCTTTACAAAACAGATTAGTGAACGCAATTTCGAAGAAATGAGAAACAGCTAGGATGTCTGGTTAGACACAAAAGGAACATGGCAGAAACAAAATAAAAACAGAACACATGGAAAAATAGCAAAATATGATAACATTAATTATAATTACCTTCACATAAACAAGCCCACGTTCATAGGCTAGTCTATTTATTAACCTCTGTGAGCGTGCACCACAGGCATCACATGTAAAAGTTACTAACAGACGTCTTCTTGGGAGCTTCAAGTCAATAACACCCTCCTGTGAGAAAGAGCATAAGGAGCACAGCTTAACCCAGACGTTTCATCAAGACGGTTTTCAGAAATAATAGACTAGGGGGCATTTACTATGGGAATTAGCTTGGAATCTACAACGTGCTTTGAGTGAATTGAGAAAACTTCGAGCCATTTGAACTCATTTAGTAACAAGTATGAGGTACTGTACTACAACCAACAATATAATTCAGCTCCAAACTATGAGCTTCACTACCAAAGAGCACCAAGTACACTCCAACGCTTCCTAAGGAAATGACCACACGAGTTCTTGAAATTGTAACAATCAATAAAATGTAAAGAAACTTGTTCACTTGCTGAAGTAAATATCTGCTTATCATGTTTACGGTTTACCCAATGATTTAGCTCCAATAATTCTAGAAACAGAAAACCTGGTGTTCGAATTTTGCCAAGATATCAAGAGGAATGTGATATACTCCCTCCGTCCTTGATATTTGTTCATTTAATTCTATTTCCGTACGTCCACAAAATTCGTTCACTTTTTTTTATAGACAAGGACCACATCCAAAAGTCAACATTTTTATTCACAATCAATCCACTTATTTACAAAAAGAGGCGGTCTCATGTGCAGACGTCCGTATGTACGGACAATGATTCTTTTCTTTAGTATAAATGATATTTTTCTTCAATATAAATTATACTTTTGAATTATAGTGTAAAAATCAAATGATATTTTTCTTCAATGTAAATGATACTTTTATTAAGAACAAATGATACTTTTATTCGTTCGCGTTCGCACTGCGTGAACGGGTGTACAGGAGTTTTTGTGAAACAAAAAATCCACCAATGACCCATCTTTTCCACCCACATAACATATTTTATTATGTGGGTCTCATTCTCCACTTACTTTACACTTATTGCGTTTATTAAAACCCGTGTCGACAAAAATTAAAAACATATATGGTAGACGAAGGGAGTAGTATAAGGTGCCGTCAAAGGGCGCGCACGTAGATGGGATGGATCGCTGCTGAATTTGTTTTTCCTTGTTATTTTTCTTATGGGCTTTTAATTAATTATTTATTTCCTTAATTTGCCATGGGCTTGTCATGTTGCAGTTGGAGTCTTAGGGTTAGGATATTTAAATAAGTTGTTTACCTTTCGTATGTTTATCTTTTGGGATCATTGGAAAATCAGCTTTGAGCTTAGACAGGAGTTCTTCCCGATAGTTATTCAATTTAGTTATTTCGTTTACTTCTCAACAACTCTCTGTTCTATCAGATGTTCGTATGTAAGTGCTAATGTACGTAATCACAGACCGACTCCTAATTAGCTAGCCAGGCATAATCTATAAGTTAGCAATCAATTATACAATCATCACTAATAGCATGAACATTTTTCATATTTACTACTTCTAATCCCTACAAACAAGCAAAATAAAAAATAAGAAGGAAACTATACCTGCTGGCAATCCGTTGAAGATGACTTCTCCATTTCTTTGTATTCTCCATCACTATTTTCAATCGAACGTGAAATGGTTGGCGCCCTAAAATATTGATCCGCCCCCTTGTTTCCTCGGTAAGAAATCCTCGACCTCCTAAAATTAATCGTTCCAATTTAGAGAAGTATGCAATGTACAAAATCAGGATGCCACCATATAAGAAACGATTTATTTCAATGCCAAAAACAAGAAAATATTGTTTCACAAAGACTAGACCTCCCCCCCCCCCCACCAAAAAAAAAAGATAGGTCAGCTTTGGATTGGAGAAAAACAAGTGAACGTAGAAATCGAATGAAAAAGTAAGAATAGGTTAGTCTAGGGCAATATTGCATACCAATTACTGCGAACCGCAATCAAAGATGAGCTCGGCAGTGAAAAATCTCCACATTTGGGACCAAACTTAGGTCTAAATAGTTGGCAGCGTGGAAGAGAAAATTTGGGGGCTTTGGCCACAAAGGGTAGAGAACGATCAAATTCGAGAAATTTGAAGCTGTTAACAGCACCCATTTTCAACTGCAGAAGAAGATGAACAAAACCTTCAATTTTGGGCTCCTCTTTCCACTGGGTTCTTGAATTTTTACCGCTTAACTGATATTATAAATCCTTAAATCTGTTCTATCCTATTTCCACATATGAATAATGAAGGGTGTCCAACTTATATACCCAACTTTCAAAAATTAAGTATATCATATATTCAACTTAAAAATTAACTACATCTCATACCCAAATCTATTAAAAAACTATATTTTTGTTCAAAAACAGTCAAAATTTGCAGAACAAAACAGTCAAAATTTGCAGAAATTTGCAACGTCTTCGACGTCTTCTCATATGGAATCTGATTCCCTTTTTTTCTGTGCTAACATTAACGCCTCTTGACAACCCACATTCACGCATTCATAACCATTTCAGATTTTTCTTCTTCAAAAAATTTGAAACACTCTTGTGAATTTCGATTTCTAGATTTCAGATTGTGAATTTCGATTTCAGATTTCTTCTCGCAATTTTCTTCATTTCCATTCTCATTCTCATTCCCGTGAATTTCGATTTCTATTTCCATTCTCATTCCCATTCCCGGGAATTTCGAAAGATAAGAAGAGATACCGTGAAGAACAAGAGGTAATTCTCTCATTTTAGGCCAAAATCATACATGTTTATTGTTGTTTCCGCAAAAATTGAAGTTTCCGGTCGGAGAATTCATTGTTTTCGGTCGATCGGAGACAACGAATTTCGACCGGAAACTTCAACTGGTCGACCGAAAACAACAAATTAATTCAAGAAATTGAATTAATTTGTTGTTCCGATCGACCAATTAATTCCGGTCGAGGAAGCTTTCTCAGCTCGGCCGGAAAGAAGCTTTCCTCGACCGAAACATTGATTTTCAATTTACGCATATCAATTTAATTTTAATTTAATTTTCTAATAATTAGTTATTAATTGAATTTTGTAATAATGCGGAACCATATTTTACGATTATTTTCAAGTAACGGTGACAATATGTCGGACTTACGGTATGTTTTCGTGTATATTATTTTGAAACAATATAGTTATGCGATTTTAATATGTTTACCGTATGTATATTTTGTAATTGAGATATTTTTCGAGCTTACGGATGGATATTTTGGATAAATGTTGCTAAATGTGATTGAATAATATGATTGAATATAAGTAGTTAATATTTGAACAATATGATTGAATATGAGTAGTTAATATTTACCGATATGGCGTTGAATTATGTTATTGAATAAATAGTGTTTATGGCATGTATGTTTCGATTGAATGAGATATTTGTTTTGGCGAAATAATGTGATTGAATAAATAGCGTTTATGGTTTAGAATGGTTAAATTGTATTACTTAATTATGGCGAGTGTTTTGATCGGTGATTTGTAGAGATTGATTTCTAATTATTTGTGATATTTGTATGATAGGATGTTTATTGATGCGAATTATAGACAAATGAAATAATTATTGTAGTAGTTTGTTGGTTTGTTGTCGTTGTGTAATATGTGACATTGATATAATTGTAGGTCGATCCTGTTTTCGTGAGGCCTACCACGATAAATAATGGTGGGGATGTAAAGACTTATTATAGGACTGATTATTTTAAGTATATTAAGAATGTCTTACTAGATAAGGACGGCGAAGAGTTGCTAGATATCTTTAGGGGGGGTTGCTTTGGTCATCTGATTGATTGGATTCCCGGGCCTAAGTCTAGTTTATCTTTGCACCATATAATCTCCGTCGAGATAGAACCTACGTGATCGGAGATGTATTTTTCATCAATGGAAGATATATATGTTTTTCCATTAGAGATTATGCTCTAGTCACCGGCCTGCAATTTGGGTCATCATCATTTGATCCCACACAAGACTACGACTTGAGCGACGTTGAGGTCTATAGGCTTTTGCGGGGCACTGATTGATTACGTAATCTATTAGATAGATTTTGTAGTAGTGATTTTAGTGAAGATGTAGATCTTCGTTTATATTTACGTGTGGCCCACGTTATTATCCTCTATGGATTCGTATTTGGAGTGCGAGGCGGGAAGATAATAGGCGATTGAGTTTGGGCATTGATTGACGATCCGGAGGCGTTTTGTCGATTTTCGTGGGGACATACGGTTACGAGATATTGAGATATTATCTGACGCTTGATGTCGACCTAATGCTCGATACCACTTTTATGGACCGATCTGGACACTATATGCTTGGTCACTCGAGATCATACCGAGCTTGGAAAGTATAGTGGGACGTCATCAATCCCACAACAGTCCGATAGTGTTGAGGTGGAAGTTCAGTAGGCTCTCACCGCACTTCTGACGGTCTCTTTTGAGCAAGAGTCTTGAATTTTATTATAATTTTAAATCATGTATGAGGTATTGTATTTATTAGAATATTAAATAACATCTTTCAATTTATTGTAGGTCGATTATCATCTCACAGCGATCGAGCCTGACTCATTCGAGGTTACCATCATTTACTGGGCGTTTCTTTCACACCCCTATCCACTCGGTGTGAATTTTGTTATACCGTCAAATCCTTTGAGGGAGGGACTACAGTTCCGCTTCTCGTCGTGATGTGTCTCATCCGGTGGATGAGCCTCGGCGTGAGCGTCGAGTTCAGGAGGGCTCCGGTTTGTTCGGGATCCCGAACAAGCAGATTCTCCATCGAGCGACCCTCGAGCCTTCGCCTTCAAGACCCGGCCGAGGACATCGTCGGTGAGTTCGTTGAGATTGCGGTTCTTGAGGAGCCGCAGCGACCATATGTGGATAGCCGTCAATGCTTGAGAGGCGGGATACGGGAAACATCTGCGAGCTTCTTCTTCATCGGCGGTGGTGGTGAGCACCCCCGGCGTCTTAGTTCCGTTGATCGTCGTTGGATCCAGGAATCCATTCGGGAGAGTGAAGACAGAGTAATGCAACGCATCGAGAAGTCTATTGAAGAAAAGTGGATTTCAAAGATGAAGAAATGATTTGAAAGTTTATTAGAGAAGACTCGATGTGGTTGCACACATAGAGATGATACATATACACCTCATCTCGGCCCGTGAATCTTCCGATGACAACGAAGATGACGACGAGAGGTGGAGGTGAAGGTCAGGAGCAACAGTCAAGTCCAGATGTCCCTCGAGACAGTGGACATATTGAGCCGGCTGAGCAAGCCCTACATCAGCCCAGTGATACCCCACCCCGCTACTCTCCCCAGATCCATGGTACTAGTCCTGGAACTGCATCTCATCATTCCATGCTGGGACTGGACCTATTTAGTGATCTGACGCCTCAGAACGTCGTGAGGCAGACTTTCGAGCCTATGTAGCAACAGTTAGAGCAACAGGTAACTATTAAGTCTCATATTTGGCAGTTTATAGTATTTCATTATATTTGTTATGTTTTTCATTTTATAGCGACTCATATGCTTAAATGTTTGTAGTTGGGCTTGGAGAGGTGAGCAGACACGGAGACCTTCGGTGCTGCACCGAGGTCACCGTATGTTAATAGCCCGATCCCACGTCCAATTCCGGGCGATGTATTGATAAAGTACGAGCTTTTCTTGACGAGAAAGAACGCATTTGTGGTTGTTCGGGATACTGACCGTCAAATCCATGTTCGATTTTTCGTGAATCTCGAAATGCCAGAGAGGCCTTTTGATGTTCGGGTAAATGCGTTTTATACAATATGATTCGTTTTTGAAGTACATCGTCTTATATTGATATGTATCCTACAATAATTTTGCGGATGGTCGATCTATTCATGATGCATTTGAGGATGAGACTCGATGCGGGATCGACATATTGGATGGGTGGATTCTCATAACACAATCATCCTTGATCTTGATTTTTCGTAAGTATTGTGTCTTTAATACAATCAATATATATTATATATGTGTAGTATCCGGAATTAATTAATTTTCAATGTTGAATAGATGTTTTTGCAAAATTCATGGTCCGAGGTACACGCAACGCTTTCGTCCTACATTCAAGACCCGCGTGAGGCACCATTGATCATTACCCTTGAGAGCATTGCTTCTACATGGCAGTCACCAGCGCATTGGATGGCAGTTGTTCTCGGCTTTGCCGGTCATAGACCATTGGATGGCAGTTGTCATCATCCGTAACATATGCAGATAACTCGGTAGTAGCTGAAATGATTCTTCATGTCCACCGTATATCATCTCGATCGCCATATTACGGGCTCGCATTGCTATACTATATGTAACGTGTACATCGTACTCTCGCTGCAAATCAGCTATAATGGACCTCGGCTTTAGCACTTCACCGTCTTCGTATATTTTTCGTGATATGTATCTGCAATTACGGCATTAACCTTCCTTACTCCGATATTCACTAGGTTACGTGCGCAAGTATGTATAGCATCAAACTTGCGGACAAACCAAAATCCACCTTCTCGCGATGCACGTAGTAGAAAAGGACATTGATTATGATATCGACATTTGAATGTAATCCTTGAATTATCAGATCGAGGAATAACAAATTCTACTCGACGTTCCAAATGCCATAACCCCACGGATATCTTCAGTTCACCCTTGCGTCGAAGATGGAACCTTCGCTCACTCGTGAGTCTGGAACCGAGTCGGAGGGCGAGCAAAGAGATTAGCGAAGCATCATGAGGAATAACGAGGACTAGCCAATTGCTCATCTCCTCAACTTCTTCCGGCTCTAGGCCTCCTCGTGTGCTTGCGTGTTACTCGCATAATCGTAGATAGAAGCTTCCGAATCCACCCTCTCGGCGGATCCATCGTCAAACTCTACAAATGAGCCATAGCTCACCAAAGCGAACTCATGATCTTCTTCCTCTTCATCCGACTGCTTTCATCTTCTTCTTCTTCAACGTAGTCATCATCATCGTCCTCAACAAGTGTATCACCGTTCTGACATATGTTGGGAAACAAATTCTGGATGGATCCATGTGTTGCGGCATATATTGAGATGTATTAGCATCAAACCAATCGGATGAAGCAAATTGTTGTGTAAATGTCTCATCGAGCGATATGTGTTGGGGAGTGTAGTCATATGTTGACGAGGATGGTATCTCGAGCGAAGGTCATATAGTTCTTGCTACGATTGGGATGTGTCGGCATCGTGAGTCACATAGACCTCGGTTGGGCATCATGAGCCAATCGAACAAGTTAATCATCATTACTCAAAAGTAATTTGATAATTCTACCACTCCGAGATCTCGATAGATAATGCAGTTGGTAGGTTGTACTCAACGAATTTGTCGACATAATTTGATCAATCATCTCTATGAACTCCGAGATAATTACATTGTCCATTCGAACAAAGACATTTGACTAATACCCCCTAAGGTAACATAAAGAAGGATCCCAGTGCCATCCATATCTAACAATAATGTTCTTCCATCCCGATATCTATAACAACAACAAGATTATATTAGCAGAAATATACAGTCTTAATATGATTTTTCTAATGTATAAAACAAATATACACTCTTAATGTTTACATTAAAATTATCGCTACAACAAGAAAAAATAGCAATCTAATCAAAGTCTAATTAAATAATTAAAGGCTCTACTATAAATATTTAAAGTCTCTTACAGTAAATTAATTAAAAGGGGACTTATCTAAACGAATTATGTCGGCACTTATCTAAACGAATTATCCAATAATTATAAATTGCAGAAACAATCGAATTATCTAAACAAAATAAATCTAAACAAAATTAATAATAACAAATCTAAATAAAACTAAAGATAGTATTATAAATTGCTCGAATTATCTAAAAAAAATAAATATAAACAAAATTAACAATAATAAATCTAAATAAAACTAACAATAATAAATCTAATATCATAAACAACAATAATTAAGCGTATGAATTAATTAGTTATTTACATTATAATTAATTATTATATTCATCCTAATTGAAAACTTAAGATAACTACACTAAAATTATTCTAATTGATTTCATTTAAAATTAATTTCTAAAACAAAAAATCTCTCTCCGTTCGAACAGTTTTATGTCTCCCGTCGATAGTTCCTTGTTTCCGATCGACCGGAGACATCAATTAATAATTAGTATTAAATTCATTTGATAATTCGAAGATTCCGGTCGAAAATAGGCTCTCTCCGATCGACAATTCGAAGATTCGATCGTAGAAATCATGATTAATTTGATAATCCTTGTTTCGGTCGACCAATTTGATGTTTCCGGTCGACGAAATCAATTATATATCTGAATTATGCAATAATTAATTTAATTATCTAAACGAATTATATCTTGATAATCTTGTTTTCGTCGATAGGAATCAATTAAAAATTAAATTACACTTAAAATCCATCTCTCGGTCGATGATTCCTTGATTCGATGCGGAATCAAGGAATCATCGACAGAGAGATTTTAAGTGTAATTAATTTTAATTCATTATACTTTTAAAAAAAACCATGATTCAATGATTTAATTATTATTTTTCATATAAAAACTCATAAAATCATATAAAACATCTAATTTCATCTAAGCGAATTATATCCAATTATATATCTGAATTATGCAATAAATTCAAAACACTAAGCAATTATTCAATTAATTTAATTATCTAAACGAATTATATCCAATTATATATACGAATTATGCAATAAATTCAAAACACTAAGCAATTATCCAATTAATTTAATTATCTAAGCAATAATTTATCCATACCAATAAACAATAATAAATCTAAACAAAATTAACAATAATAAATCTAAACACAAATTAATATCATAAACAACAATAAATTCAAAACACGTGTAGAAAATAAATAAAAATTGAATAACTTACTTGTTGAGACATAGCTCTTGGTTCGGATTGAAGAAATAAATTTGAAAATTTTGAATATAAAATCGAAATGAGCGAGCGAAAATTAGAGGAGCAAGAACAATTTGTTGGATTTGTATTTATTCTGATCGATTGTATAAATATGAGAGAATTGGTTCAATTATTGGTGGTCAAATCTTTCTTGACAATTTTTACGCATTTATTTGTCTTCTTCAATTTTTCTCGCAATTTTAGTGTAGCTTTTACTTTTATAGTACTATTTTATGCAGTATTAATTAATCTTGTAAATATGAAGGATAATTTCAATATTAAATATTTCAAAATTAATAAGTTGTGTTATAATTTCACATTTCAATATTTTGCAAAATTTCCATCATAGATTACTGTAAATATTAATTTAAATATCATACATTCAATTTAAATTAATTAGTATTAAATTAATTTGATATATCCTTGTTTCGATCGAAAAATCGCTGATTCGGTCGACCTTTGATGTTTCCGATCGTAGGAGACATGAATTAATAATTAGTATTAATTTCATTTCATATATACTTGTTTCGATCGATAATTCCTCTCTCCGGTTGATCAATTTGATGTTTCGATCGTAGGAGATATGAATTAATTAAAATTGTATTAAAAATCCTCTCTCCGATCGACCAATTAGTATTAAAAATTTGATTTTTAATTTGAATTAATTAAAAATCCAAATTCCGGTCGATGAAAGTCCTCTCTCCGGTCGATGATTCCTTGATTCCGGTCGACCGAAAACAAGGAATTGTCGACCGGAATTTTGGATTTTTATTTGTTAATTAATTTTTTGATTCATTTATGTTTTTTTTATTTAAAAAAAACATGAATCAGTGATTTAATTATTTTTTTCTCACACTTTTAACATGATTCAGTGATATATAAAATAAACATGATTCAATGATATATAAAGTAATTTAACATAATAATATCGAAAAACTCAGTAGATATATATTTCGCAATCATTTATTGATTCACATGTTTGTTATGTTTCGGAGTCAGTGTTATGTCAATTTCACAACGAAGACCGCGCAAAGACTCAGTAGATATATATTAAAAAAGGCAATTGGGTATACACGGTATCAAATTTGAAATATGGTTATAGGTTGTACACACTTTTGTAAAAGTGTGTATTTGTATATATTTCCCAATAATGAATACATCTTATAATATTTTCATATTTAGTAGAGTAACAGTAACTGTGGCGGACCCAGACTTTTTATTTAGGGGGTCTAAATAATTACTCATTTTGTCCACCAAATTCATTTACAAATTTTAGTGGCACAAGTTTTAATAAATAGTATTGAATGTAAAATTAGTGAAAAAGGAGACCCATAACATATGAGGGGGTTATGTGGGATAATGTACGTAAGAGGAAGTAAACTTTTCTCGTTGATGGCCCAAATAGGAAATAAGTAAATGAATTTTGTGGATAGAGGGAGTATATAATTTATAAATCTATAAGAAGAATTTTAAATTTAAACTTTGAAATAAATACTAATTTTAATACCACTACAACTCTATTCAAATTATATCACTACTTCAAAAAAGGTTAAGTATGACCATCTCACAATATTTCTCTTTTATTTTTTTAGTTTGGGTGGATAGCTCAATTAACCGATGAAAATGAAAAATATATGCTTTCATCTACCTAAATAATAATAATAATAATATTTGAAATGAACTATAATTTACAATCTTCTAAATTATGAAGAAAGAACCGCAAACAAAGCTTTATTGAATTTAAACTTCAGTTCTTGTCTTCTTGATAGTATAGTATAAAAGCAAAATATATTTCTAACTATTGATACATGCGTCATTATAAACAAGCATCAAATGATAGAATAATATAATAGTAGAAAATGTTTAATGGTATATGATATCAAGTTTTTAATTAAAGAATAAAATATACTATAATTGTATACAAGTAAAACTCGTATTGTTCATAACTTGCACATCATCAAAAATTAGATGTAAATATATTTTCACTAAGATACTAAAAAACTTAACACCAATAATGACAAAAGAAAAATCAACTCAATATCTCTATCACACAAAATACACAACTCTACCACAACATAAAATATTAATCTATTTTAACAATTATATGAAAAATACATATATATACCTAGTAATTTTGTAAGACCCCACCCAGGGGGCCCACCCCCCCCTCTGGGTCCGGCAATGGTAACTAGTCTTGCATTGGCCCTGCCAAGTGCGAACATTTTATATAACTTTCAATTATATGAATTATTCCAAATACAATTTATTACAACACTCGTGCGCGCATATACACATGTTTTTATGTGCTTTTTAAATAATAAAAAATCCATTAACTTTCTTACTAAAAGAAAAATAAGAATAATACATATAAAGATGGATAATCGGATAAAAGTTTTAATAAGCCGAATAAATATACCTTTTATTTAGTTACAACTCCTTAAAATAATAACACTTATTAAGTCATACATTATAAATCACAACAATAAATATTTAAATACTGATAACAAACAACAAATCACAGATTATATATATATAGTGTTAACATGAGAATCAATTTTATCGTGAGAACCAAAAATGATGAATTCGGTGTAAAAATTGATAACTCCGCAAATAAAATTTATGAATCAAAAAACACAGATTTTTCGTGCCTCATAGGATTCGAACCCTGTGTGAAAATTCAAAATTTTGGATTCAGTAACTTTTCCAGTAGATGCATTAACTTCCATAACGAATTCATTTTTTTTATAACGAATTTGAGTGTTCTTAATTAGTTCTCACGTTAAAAATGATTCTTATTTGAACCTCTCTCTATATATATTCTTAGTATATAATTTTTATAATATTAATAAACACATAAAATATCAAAATATATTTTAATATACATTAAAGATAATTGTCTAGATAAAAAATATACATAGATTAGAACAAAAAAGGTTATAACCTATTTAGAAACCAACAATAAATTTGAACAAATTCAATTGTGTATGATTCTCTTATCTCCTTAACTTTTAATTCAATGACAAATGTTTATTATTGAATGTTGAATTGCATTTTCCTTAATATGATGATCCAATCAGTATTGAAAATAAAAATAAAAATAAAAATATATAATAAGTAATAACTGAATCTTTAGAAAAAAAAATTATGTAAATAACTTACTCACAACCTTCTCTATTTCGTTTTCACTTTTAATATATTCCGAAAAGCTAACCACTAAATAATTAATCACTACCTTCTGAGCTTTGAAATGTTGATTGGTCATAATTAATTTTGTTGACAGATTAATATATTATTATATTAATATTTATTGGTCTAAAGAATGATTAATCAATTCAACAAAAACATAGATCCGTTATCTTAATCTTGAAAACGTTCACAGATCCCTTTCCAACGTGACAACTTTATTTTTTTTTTAAATACT
The DNA here is from genome assembly GCA_036937905.1 of Salvia rosmarinus. Taxonomy (NCBI): domain Eukaryota; kingdom Viridiplantae; phylum Streptophyta; class Magnoliopsida; order Lamiales; family Lamiaceae; genus Salvia; species Salvia rosmarinus. The sequence goes on along the minus strand of CM072822.1, from coordinate 24,041,287 downwards.
GATCGATCTTAATTTCGTAAGGAAATAAATGCTTGAACACCAAAGATTTCGTGGTTCGATCGTGAATAAGATCTCGTCCACGGGCGAGAGAGAGAGTATGTGTATTGAGGTGTAAGAAGCGATTACAAAGAGAGTGAATGAAATATTTAAATCTAATCTAGCCTCTATTTATACACAATGTATTGACCTAGATCTTGAATCCAAGTCTTCTATAACTAGGATTCGAGATCATATCCTTCTTGAATTAGGATTCTTTTAGATATGGTGAGCTTTCTGCGTTCCCACCGACTTTAGGAGTCTTCATGGGCGAACTTGTCGGGCCGAGCTTGATGTCGGGGTTACTTGTATTGGGCACGATGCTTGGGCACAGTAGTTGGGCAGTATCCTATCACAACCCCCAAAAGACGCAAAGCGAGGTCATCTTTGGATTGGGGTTGTTTGTGACGACGGGGTTGGACGATCTTTGACATTCTTTTCATTGTCGACTTTGTGTGTGTCGATGCTTGACGTCGTATATCGTATCTTTGTGCTTTCATGAGGCGTCTGCCGAGGTCTTGTTTGTTGTTTGTATCTCTGGCGAGGTTTCACGGCTTCTCGCATAGCGGGCGTTATGCCGAGGTCTTGGCACCGCTTCACGGGGCGTTAAGCGAGGTCTCTGGCCCGCTTCACCCGACGGGCGTTAAGCGAAGTCTTCGATGACTTCACTTGGCGGGCGTTAAGCGAGGTCTCCGACCGCTTCACCCGGCGGGCGTTAAACCGAGGTCTTGGTGGCTTCACTTGTCGGGCGTTAAGCGAGGTCTTGACTAACTTCACTGGCGGGCGTTAAGTCGAGGTCTCTGGCCGCTTCACCCGACGGCGTTAAGCGAAGTCTTGGTGACTTCACTTGGCGGGCGTTAAGCGAAGCGAAGCGGATTTTACATCGTTCTTGAGTCTTGGGCCGGGATCGCACTTAATGCGCATTTAATGTGGCGGGTTGGATTCCGATAAAGTGCATATTGGGGAATGTCTTCCTTGATACGCAATATCTCCTATCACTTTGCCTTCCACATTATTTCAATATTCAAAATTCCTTGCTTTACTGCGAAGACGGTTATTCTTCGCCATTGGCGATCACGAAGCTTCTTGCTTCTTCATTGATAAGCAAAAGTAAGTAATGGCTACTTCTTCTTATAACGAGTCGCTGGCGTCAAATTGTGTCTGTTCCCCGTCGATTCGTTGGTGTCTCTGCTGTTTTTACCCGTATTCATATGCCTCTTTCGAGTGTGATGCGATTCCCTCGGTGGGGATTGCGGTAAAGTGTCTTCTTTTCTTGATCTTAGGTATTTCGATATTAGGGATATCTGTTTTCAATATAGTATTCCTTCCGATATTGAGTTCGTTGCCCCGTCCGGAGGATAGGGCTTGTGCCCTCCGGATGGTTTTGTTGCCGTGTGAGAGGGCGGCCTCAAGGCTGGTCTTCGTCTTCCTTACCCTTATGTATCGTTGAGTTCAAGAGATGTTTGGCATACCTCTTGCCCAACTCTCGCCGAACTCATTCCGGCATATATTGCGCCTAGGTGTCTATGCTATAGGCATAATTCTCCTTTGACCTTGGGGCTTGTCCTTGCTTTTTGCAAGCGAAGAGGCGGCTCGGGGTGGTATTATCTATCACCCGTAGGAAATTCAAAGCAAAGATTAAATCGAAGATCTCCAACTGGCAGAAGAAGTTCTTCTTCTGTCGGTTTCAGGGACATATGGAGTTTCCATGGCGATCTGATAAGATCGCCGATGTGTTTGTCGACAAGGGCTTCGGTGACCTGGAGGAGGCGCTGGACAAAATTGACCTTGTTGACGAGGTCTTCTCCGAGGCCGAGCTTGCAGAGGCGGGGCTTAGCCCTTATGATCCTACCTCCAGGGTGGAGTCGGTGAAGGGTGAGGCCCCTTCTTCTCTTTTCTCTTTATTCCATGATTATACGTGTTGATCTTGACCTATGTATTTCTGGTAGTGAACCTTCTAAGGAAAGAAGAAAGGAAGGAGCCGATCTCTGCCGAGCCGATCTCTGGCGAGCCGCCGTCTCGACGACTGAAGGATGTCGAGGACATGCCGAAATGAGTGTGGAGCCTTGAGATCCCTTCACCGCAGACCACTCAAGTGCTTGAAGAGGCGGAAGCATGTAATCCACGAGTCCTCGGTTCTTTGCCGAGGTGAGTCTGAATCATTGGTTCCAAGTCGGTACCTCGTCTCTTTCCGAGGTTTTGTACTTGTCCTTATACTTTGTGTAGTAGTATAAAATTGTGTTCTTGACTGATGTATATATTGTATAGGGGTTCGAGGGCGTGGCGGTGAGGTGTCTAAAGTATCCGATCTTATATCGGATTACTTGAAGAAGCGCCGTTCTGCGATTTGTGAGGTGGCCGGTATGCTCGGGAGGTGGAGGAGGAATACCTCCTCGCTCAAAAATTTCGAGGCCGAGGCTAAGATCAGGACCTCGTCAAGCGAGGCGGCGGATCGGCGGCCATTGAGGCGGCGGCGGCAAGGCGGTCGGCGGAGGCGGTTGTGGCGGAGGAGGCGGCAAGGCAGGGCAGGCGGCGAGGCCGAGGTTGCCTTGATGAAGGCGAGGTGGAACAGGTTCGCCGTCGGGAGGCGGACATGGCGAGCTCGCGGGAGAAACGCCGTGCCTTTGCGAGAGGTCATTCATGTCTGCGAGCTTCTCGGGATGGTTTCGGACGCTGGTGAGGTGCTTAATAAGCGCGCCGTCTCGGATCTGTCGAAGAGGTCGCCGAGGACTACCGGACACTGGACAAAGCCAAGTATGGATGCGAGGAGGCGAGGATGATGTCTGAGGCAGGCTATTTTGATGTGCTTGTCCGCGGCTGAAGGAGCTTCCGTCTTTGCGAGACCTTGCCTCCTCCTCGGTTCTTTTGTCCGCGAGTCTGCATTCGCGCTTTGTCCGTGGATCGGGATCCCGACCGGCGCTTTTGTGTCGATCATGCAAAGGGGTCGGGAGGCGGTGATGCTTGAAGGCGTCGAGACTCGGTGGTTCCCAAGAGGCCGATCTTGAGCGGGCGAAAATAGGCGGAAGAGGCCGAGGCAATCCGAGCTTGGAGGCGGCGGATGTGGACATGGCGAAGCTTACGGAGGGTCGATTGATCCCCCATCTTTTTCACTCCTTTTTTTTTTTTGAATGTAAATGTATATTGATTTTTGCCTAAGGGCATGTTAATAAAATCACAAGTTTATGTTAAGAAACTTATCTTTTTTTTTTATTCAGTTGTCTCCTGAAATGCTTGATGCTTCTCCTTGGTTGAACCGAATCGAAGACCTATCGCGGGCTCTTGAGTTGAAAGAGATCGAACTCCTCCATATAAAGGGACAGCTTGGTCATATACGGTGAGTCGATGTCGACATAGAGCCGCTCGGGAGGCTGTGTGAGCTCGAGGCTCGCCTTTTGGAATTGAGGAGGCGTTCGAGGTCGCCAGGAGAAGGCCAGGTGATAGGCGAGGAGCATGCAGAGTACGAGGAGATTATCCACGAAATGGTGGGATGGCGATCCGGAAGTTGAAGCGAGGTTGTCGAGGTTGCTGCCTATTGTGCGAGTACCGGCGCGAATATGGTCGGACCTCACGGCAATTCTGGGCGATGCGCTGAATTAAAAAGGCTCGGGAGCATATACAAACTGTCATCGCTCGACAACCACACTCGACGAAATGCTTGACGGGATGCGAGGCCTCTTCTTCTGCGGAGCTTCTCGATCTAGAATAAATGAACCGAATTATGATGATCCGGAGTGGCGCGCTCAAGAGGGCGTGCTATTGCCCTTGAGCGACGTGGATCCTCAAGGGGTCGAAACCAGGCGTCCTCGGTGTCAGGGTCGAGTTCATGAGCGGCATCTTCAAGTGACCGAGGTCGCTGGCGGGCCCGTAATGTAGACCGAGGGCGAGGTAGAGGTAGGATTAGTATAGATGAGTGCTGAATCCCGATTTTTCTAGGGATTGGCTCGACTTTTCGATCCGCTCCGTCCTCGTAAAATGTAACTGTCATCTTTTATTTAATAAGAATGATTTCTTTTGACTTTGTATTGAACAAAAGTAATATCGCGAAGGTAGTTAGTCCTCGTGAAAATTCCGCTCAAATAAGCGAAGGAAATCGTTCTGTCTGAAGGTAGGGGTTCTGTTTTTTGCCGAGGTCGTCGGGAGGGTGGTCCCTTCATCTACATAGAGAGAACGGCTTGAAATAGAGCGAGGTAATCGATCTCGTATGTATGAATGGTTCTGTTTTTGCCGAGGTCGTCGGGAGGGTGGTCCCTTCATCTACATAGAGAGAACTGCTTGAAATGAGCGAAGGTAATCGATCTCGTATGTAGGAATGGTTCTATTTTTGCGAGGTTATCGGGAGGGTGGTCCCTTCATCTACATAGAAGGCTGCTTGAAATGAGCGAAGGTGTCGATCTCGTATGTAGGAATGATTCTGTTTTTTTGCCGAGGTTATCGGGAGGGTGGTCCCTTCATCTACATAGAAGAACGCTTGAAATAAGCGAAGGTAATCGATCTCGTATGTAGGCATGCTGCGTTTAAATTTACATTCGTATGAAGCGAATGTAATCGACCTCCGTCGAGGGAATTTGTCCTCCGTGAGGGTAAATAATAATGTGAAGATTAATTATGCATTAGTGACGAGTAGAACTTGCAAAAATAATATTTTATTGATAAAGATGACGCGACCACCAAATAAGACTCGATTCTAAACAGGACTTTAAAGACACGACCGAACAAGACCCGACCCTTGACACTTATGCATAATATCTCTTGGATGAATGATGTGCCATCGTTGGGTAATTGCTCACCGGACAATTGAGCGAGCTTATAGGCCCTTTGCCGAGGACTTCGTCGACCGGTGAGGTCCTTCCCATGTGGCTTCCACTTGCCGAGCTGCTGGCTTTCTTGACTTCATTATTTGAGTACGAGGTCGCCCACTTGGAATTGTCGGGTTTAACACGGTTGGTTGTAATATCGAGCTACTTGTTGCTTGTCTGAGCTTCCTTGATGTGGCGAGGTCTCTCTTTCTTCAGTAGGTCTAGATCATTTCGTAGATTTTCCCCATTTGCTTGAGAGAGAAGTCGATGGTCAGGGACTCGACACTCCGATCTCTGCGGGGATCATTGCTTGGTTCCATACACCAAACCGTAGGGTGTTTCTCCGTTCGAGGTCCGGGTGTTGTTGATGCGACCATAAGACACATGGTAAATTTTCCACCCAGAGGCCCTTAGCTCGGTCGAGGCGAGTTTTAGACCACTACGATGGTCTGTTGGTAACTTCGGTCGACCATTTGCTTGAGGATGGGCCACCGAGGTGAACTTTGTTGGATCGAAGCTCTTGACACCAATCTTTGAATGTCTTATCCGTGAATTGTGTTCCGTTATCCGAAAGGAGGATATGGGGATGCCGAGCGACACACTATGTTCTTCCAGACGAAGTTGAGGCGTTCTTGCTTGTGATTTTCGCGAGGGCTCCGCTTCCACCCACTTCGTGAAGTAGTCGATCGCAACAATTAAGAATTGGGCTGTCACGGTGCTTTACAAAGGGGCCCACAATGTCGATCCCCATTGCATAAGCGGCCAGGGCTCTGTATGGAGGTGAGGTCGGTCTGCGGTAGCCTTGGTGCGTTCCCATGGATTTGACACTTGGACACTTTTTACGAGGTCCATTGAGTCTTGGAACATTGTTGTGATAGTATCCCCATCGCATGACTTTCTTTGACAAGGCTCGGGGTCCGATGTGACTTCGCACGAACCTTAGTGTATTTCTCGTAGAACGTAATTAGCTCGGTTCGGACCCAAGCACCTTAAGAGAGGTTGGAGATATGACTTTACGTATAGGACCCCTGCTCAATTGTATATCGCAGATTTGTTCGAGATCCTCCTAGCCTCCACTTTGTCATGGGGCGATTCGCCTTCTCCGGTACTCTTGAATGGGAGTCGTCCAATTGGGTTCTTCATCCGAGACTACGTTGACCTCGGCTCCGTCTTGACATCGTCTATGCTTCGCTTTGGACTTCCTCTCTTGACGGGCTCGTTGATGGCGAGGCCAATTTACTAAGATGTCGGCTCGGCTATTTTGCTCCTTGGGATGCGAACTATCTGGAAGTGTGAGAAAGTCCGTTGCGGGCTTTTGCTTTTTCAAGATACTTCTTCATTCGTAAGCTTTTTGCCTCGTATTTTCCCAACATTTGGCTTCTGACGACTTGAGAGTCATTGTGAACTTGCACGGCTCGTGTCTAGAGACTTTGAGCGGGCGAAGTCCTGCGATCGGTGCCTCGTACTCCACTTCGTTGTTCGTATTTTGAATGTGAACCGAAGTGAGTAAGCGATCTCTTGTCGTCCGGGCTGGGAGTAAGATACATGCTCCGCTACCCTTTTTCCCGAAGCCCGTCAGCGTAGAGTTGCCGGCCTCCCTCGGTGTTTCAACCATGGGTTCGGCTTCGACATCGTCGTCGGACTCGGTGGGCTTGGTTTTCGATGAAGTTAGCCTCGGCAAGGAAATCCGCTGAGGCTTGACCTTTGATGGCTGGCGGGCGAAGGATATATCGTGCTCGCCCGATTCGATTGCCCATTTCGCGATTCTCACGACGCTTGGGCTTCGTCAATACTTGCAAAGTGGGTAGTCGGTGAGGACTTGTATGGGATGTGCATGGAAGTATGGGCGTAGTCTCCTCACGGCGTTTATTAATGCTAAGGCAAGCTTCTCCAGGGGCGATACCTCGTTTAGTTGGACCTTGGGCGGGTTTGCTTTTAGCCCTTCTTGTGAAACCCAACACCCTAAGAACTTTCCATACCGGACTATGACGTGCACTTACGGGATTCGGTTTTAGGTTGATTTTCGAAGAAGGCCGAGGGCGATCCGGTCGGAAACACATCGACTTCTTCCTTGCTTTTGACGACGATGTCGTCTATGTATACCTCCACATTCGACCTATGTAGGGTTGAAATATTTTGTCCACCATCCTTTGATAGGTGGCCCTGCATTTTAAGGCGAATGGCATCTTTTATCTGTAAAAACTCGAAGTCGGTAATGAAGGCTGTCTTGGCGGCGTCTTCATCATCCATCGGGACTTGGTGATACCCTTTGTATAAGTCCAAGCGAAGACTTCGTATCCGACCGGCGCGTCGACCTTCTTGTCAATGTTGGGAAGGGATAGCAATCCTTTGGGCAATGCTTGTTGAGGTCGGTGTAGTCGATACACATTCGCCATCCCTCCTCCTTTCTTCACCATCACCGGGTTGGCTATCCGGTCGGATATTTGACCTCGAGCAGATGCGGGCTTTTAATAGTGGGTTTACCTCGTCATGAATGACTTGGTTCCGTTAATTGCGAAGATTCTTTGCTTACATCGAGCGGCTTTATGTTCGGTCGATGTTGAGCCGATGGTGATGATACTCGGCGAGACTCGGTCATGTCGAGGAAGACCAAGCAAACACGTCCGGAATTCCTTAGGAGTTGGATGATCGATCCCTCACTTGGTGCCGTGGTGAAACCAACACGGGCGACCTTCAATGGCTCGTCTTTGTACAATCGACCTCTTCCACCGACCGTCGGGGAGTGGCGATGTACTTCGACTCAACTCCTCGGGTTTCCTTAATTGCTATGCACATGGGTCTTTGGACCGAGGTCCGGCACCTCGTAAAGCGACTTACATACATTCCTCGCTTGCTTACGATCACCTCGGATCACGGTTGTCCCCCGTGGTGGGTATCTTTATCGTCGGTGGTGCGTTGAGCATACCGCCCTTACGTTCAGCCAATCTCGCCCTAGTATGATGTTATCGGCGAGTGGGCCTTCACTACTGACTGCACCACCTTGGTCGAGGTCGTTGGTGCTTTCCCACCGTGACGGGTAGCTCGATTATTCCCTCGGGCGTGTCTCTTCCCGGACGAAGCTTGGAGTGGCGTGATGCTGTGCGAGGTGTGCTTCTTCTACTCTAGCTTGTCAAAGCATTCCTTGAAAAGGATGCTCAGCGACCTTGCCATTGTCGATGTAAACGCGTTTTACCAACTTATTTGCGACTACTACCTGGATCACCAACGCATCCTGGTGGGGTACTGTCGCAGGTACGGGGTCGTCCTCGGAGAAGGTGATCGCCTCATCCTTTCTGAACCTCTTGTTGGTAGGTTCGCCGGTTTTAGGACTTCGAGCGTCGGCCTTGAGGAGGACTTCGTGACTCCACGGGGGAGCCCCGTAATAGTGGAGATCACCCCGTCATATTGGGGTTCGTCGTCTCCTTCCTCGTCGGTGTTGCGCTTCGTTTTATTGTAGGGGGCGCAATTTCCCCTCTTCCTCTGCTTTTTCTTCTTTTGACTTTGGTCGGCTTGGCGACTCTGTCCTCGGTATTTCTTGAGGATCCGTCTGAACTAGCATCTCTATTTCACCCATGAGCTCTTTGCACTCTTGATGTCGTGCCGTAATCCTCATGGAATGAGCGATGTTGTCCATAGGTCGACACCTCTTCCTCCCGTCATCGGTCGAGGCTTCCGAGCAGGTTCATATGGAGTCGTGATTTCGCCCTCGGCTTTGTCAGCGGGGTGTATTGAGGTCGCTCCGAGGCGTCACGCGGACCGAGCACGGACCTTATCGGGCGATGTAATCTTTCGAGGCGCCACGGCCTTGGTTCGATCTTCCTTCCTTCGCCTCTTCTTCCTTTTCCGAGGGTCTGGCTTGCGCCCGCGCTTTCTCTTGTCGGCCTCGTCCGCTTTGGCGAACCGGTTGGCTATGCGCCACACTACTGTCGCGATCGGGGTTCGTGCCAGCGATCTCTCGGTATAAGGCCCCGGCAAGATGCCGTTTGGAAGGCGAGATGACTAACAGGTCGTTCACGTCTTGACCTTCAAACACTCCTTGTTAAACCTCGTCATGAAGTCACCGATGGGCTCGTTACGGCTTTGCCTTATGGTGAGGAGGTGTGCCGACGATGTTTTGACTCCGCCTTTTGGAAGAACCTTGATGGAAGGCGCCATCGGTCGCGATAGGGCCGATGCTTCCGTGGGTAGGTGTCGAACCACTGCGGGCGTTGTCGACGAGTAACTCGGGAAGAGTTTACACATATGAACCGGTGAGGCGTTGGTTGATCATGTTGTATTGGGCTGCGAGAGGAAGTTACGTGGATCCTCGACCCGTCATAGGGGCGATGCTTGGTACCGGTATTTATCCGGAGAAAGTGTTGAGTATCCTATTTGAGAGCGGGTGACTATCTTCCGTATCCATCGAAGCCGTCCTCCGGTGATTGGGACGGAGTTCGACGATCGAACTTCGTTTAGGTGACTCGGACCGACTTCACGGCGGCCACGATACCTTTTCTGCGCTACTCGTCCCACGGAGATCGGGCGGAGTTCGTGGATGGATTTATTCGGCGATCGAGGCGGCTTCACGGCGATCACGACGTCCTCTCCGCGTTGCTCGTTCCTTGCGCGGTCGGTTTGGGCGTTGTGATGCCTCGTATCTAGATGAGGCTTGACGTTCCGTTCTTGGGACGTGGCCGACCACAATGCCGAGAGTCTTGGAGAAAGCTCTCCTTATTTTCTCGAAAATCCTTTGGCGGCGTCGTCGAGGTTTACTGCGGGCCGGATGTTCCCTGGATTATTGCTACGATTTCCTTCGCTATGGTAACTTTGCCTCCTGCAGGGCGGGGTGTCCGTGCTCGTCGAGACTTTGGATATGTCCTTCGGGGGTTTCTTCTCTGATTGGGCTCTTCCCGAGCTGAGCTCGGCGTTCCCTTTCGCCGTCAGCGTTGTTGTTGCCGGCGACGGTCCTGGATGCATGACTTCTGGTGTACCTGGTCATGATTATTTCCACATAACGGTGGTTGATCGAAAACACAAAATTTCGTTTCCCACAGACGGCGCCAGTGATCGATCTTAATTTCGTAAGGAAATAAATGCGCAAGAACACCAAAGATTTCGTGGTTCGATCTGTGAATAAGATCTACGTCCACGGGGCAAGAGAGAGAGTATGTGTATTGAGAGTGTAAGAAGCGATTACAAAGAGAGTGAATGAAATATTTCGTCTAATCTAGCCTCTATTTATACACAATGTATTGACCTAGATCTTGAATCCGAAGTCTTCTCTAACTAGGATTCGAGATCCTATCCCTTCTTGAATTAGGATTCTTTTAGATATGGCTGAGCTTTCTGCGTTCCCACCGACTTTAGGGTCTTCATGGGCGAACTTGTCGGCCGAGCTTGATGTCGGGGTTACTTGTATTGGGCCTGATGCTTGGGCCTGGTAGTTGGGCCGTATCCTATCAAATACATTATAAATATATAACACGTTATCTTTTATAATATAAATATCATATCCTATTAACAGATTTTCAACATAAAATAAAGAGGACTACATAAAATGAGAAATCAAAATGTCCTAAATAAGAGAAAAAAATAAAATTAGAAAGATAAAGAAAAAAAATAGAATTACAAAGATGTTTAAGCATTCAGCAGTCTCAGCTCGTTAAAAAAATATGGAAACTTTATTTTATTCATAAATTTTTCTTTTTACCTATCACTTATCTTTTTGTGATATTTCATTTAAGATGTATCTTATTCCGAACAAAGTTACACCAAAACAGAAAAGAACTTATTTTTTGCAATGAATAAGAGAAAATAATTGTCACGACCCGTCTACTTAATTGACTAATTAATCAAGTAATCACTATTAATTTCCTAATTAACTAGTCAATTAAACAGACAAACTGTGACTATAGGGTGGATTGGATCATAATTTCTTAATAGGGATAACTTAAATTTCGAGTTGTCAAAATTTTATAAAAATTCCGCCAGAGTTTTGTTTGGAAATAGGATAGCCCAAATATCCACAAAAACAATAAACTAACAGAAACAATTCCCAGCCTCCAACAAAATCATCAATAACAACCATCACATCTATATACATCGAAGTATACCAAATTTAAGGACATTCCAGTGCGATGGTTTCATATCAGTGTCAACAAAAATTCAGAGAATGCACAACAGAAAGGGTGGCTGAGAATTGTGTATGAAGACACAACTCCCGGGGCGTGACAAAATATCTATATACATGATCAAAAACCCTAGCTCAGTGTCCATTTTGTCGCTATCTCCTCGCTTAACCTGCATATAGGGAAAACATATGCAGGGCATGAGCACCGAAAAGTACTCAGTGGGCACTGCCATAAAAAATAATTGACTTGCCACTTATATTTCTAACACAGGGGTTTTAGTGAAATAACATGTGTTAGCTTTTTTCTTTTTTTATAAAACATTTTATGATGCATGCTTCTTATCATTCTATCTCATGCTATGCTGGCAAACTTTCCGTGTCGGTCCGTAGAGCTCCCAGCTCACGGATACCATATCTCGCTTCTTTCTAGGTACCGAGAGGTGGCCTCCTCTCAATACCGTGATCGGTCCCGAAGGCTCCCGATCGTCCTTGTGTACCACGACTCGTCTTGAAACTCATCCACCAAGCCCGGCGTCGTCTATGATCTCGTGATAGGTATAATGCATGTGCTAAAATAGGCGATCGACTTATTTTCAAAACATGCACTTTCATTTGAAAATAAATAATTCATTGAGCGCTCATTAAAAGATAGTTAAGAGTTGTCCATCTAGATAATAGTCATCTTTTACTCAATTTTTTCAAATTGTTCGTTCTTCACGTCCTTCCTTGCCCCACTTGATTCTTGTAACATAAAATTATTATTAAATTTAGTAACCTTCCTTATTCATTTAACTACTTATCAATAGTTTGTCGATTAGACTTTCAAAACGTCTTATTAATAAACAAATTCTACCGAAATTTCGGCAAAGTAACGTTTATAATATGAATCACCAAAATCAATCAAAACTCATCCAAATTCATCCCAAACTCCTCAATTCATCACCATATACTTAAATACATATTTAGGAACTTAAAACAAGTTCAAACTCATTCATTTACATCATTATTACAATATGCCATTCAACCATGTTTATAGTAAATCTTAAATATTTCATTATCTAAAATTCACTTAGTACCAAACAACTCACATTTATACTTATACATCATCAATGATCATTACTCCATAATCATTCCAAATCTCAATCAAGTTCATCACATAAAATCATAACTTTGCACTAAACTTTAATTTTTCATCTTTTAATATATATATTCAATAATTCCCATAAATTCAACTTAATCATCATTTTTATCATAGATCTCAAAAATCATATCAAATACATCAAATAAAATCAAGAAATCAAAGTTCAAGACTTCCCCTTATGTTTCGAAAATTAGGGAATTATGATTAAACATGAATTAAATTCTTGTAAATTCATATTATGCATTATTTTTACTCTACATCTAAATAATGATCTCAAATTGATCAAATAAGATCAAGAACATCAAGCTCCTTCCATCCCATTTTCCTTTAAATTTTCGGTTTATATGTATATATATGTATTAAATTCCTATAAATTCATACTATACATTATTTATATTCTAGACCTCAAATATCATATCAATTGGAACAAATAAAATCAAAAATCTTAAGTTCCTACAACTCATTATTTTCGAAAATTTAGAAATCAAGAATACATGATTTAATTTTTCATTTATTTGATTATATGATGTTTATTACCATCCCTAAAAATATATCTAAGCTCAATTCAACTAAATCACATCATATACTTCTCATATAAAAATTAGGGTTCATATTCAACACTTTAATTTACCAACTTTAGGACATGAAAGAATTAAAACCATAGATCATGTTAATTATACATAATAAGCATAATTAAATCAATAAACATAACAAAAATTAAACAAATCAACCTTAAATTAAACTTCATAATTTTCGAAAATTACAAGACATAAGAAGATCATATTTATCAATTTAAATCATGAAAACTTTGCTTAAATAAAGTAATTACCTTACTTAAAGTTATTTTCCACCAATTTTCCACTTAAATATGGATTAAAATTAAAAATAAAATTTTTGGTGTGTGTTAGTGTGTGATGGCCGAACGTTTGAGGAAGAAATGAGGAAGATGATAATCTTATGTTAATTGTAATATTCTAGAATATTTATTTGTATTTCATGTACATTTGGTATTCATTTCATTAAAATTTAACACAAATTTACATACTTTATAATTACACCTCTAATATTACTAATGTTACACCTTAATATCCTTTAATATATATGACTATATTTCTAACAATATTAGATTACAAAACAAATTATAGCCATGATTGAAATTAAATTCCTATAAGCATACATTAAGTTCTTTCATGTATTACAATTAAATAGAAACACATTAATTCCTTAAATTTCGAGAATTATAACAAATAATTCCTTTATCACTAAATAATAAAATAATTTATTCAAGCCAATTAATAGCTTGAACAATAATTTATCTCATTTTATAAGAAAATTAACATGCAAAAATAATTAATGCATTTCATAGCACAATTTCTATTTAATAACATTTTTCATTCAAACACACATTAAAAATCAAAATTCCCATATTTGATCATAATAAAACTCATTTCTAGATAATCTCTATATTTCCAAATCTCTATTCATTTGATTAAGATTTAATCGAATTTCTATCGCTTAATAATATATTATGCGCCTCTTTATAAATTATTAAGAAATAAATACTTTTTAAGCCTCTAATTATCCTTAATTAGGGTCTAATTAAGACTTAAAGATCTTCGGGTTACTACATTCCCTCCCCTTAAAATAATTGCGTCCTCGAAATTTCGTACCTTAGAAAATAATTCTGGATATCTTTCTTTCATCTGATCTTCTAATTCCCATGTTGTTTCTTCTAAACCATGGTGATTCCATTGAACTTTTACTAAGGGAATGGACTTATTCCTTAGCTTCTGCTCTTTTCTGTGTAGAATGCATTCTGGTCTTTCCTCATAGCTCAAGTCTCGCTCAAGAATAATCTCCTCTTGATGTATTATATGCTTCGGATCATAGATATATTTCCTGAGTTGGGATACATGGAACACGTCATGAATATTATCGAAGCTAGGTGGCAGAGCTAGTCGGTAAGCAACTGGTCCCATTTTCTCTAAAATCTCGTAAGGCCCAATAAATCTTGGTTTAAGTTTTCCTTTAATTCCAAAGCGGTGAACTCCTTTAGTTGGCGAGACTTTTAGGAAAACTTTATCTCCTGCTTCAAATCTTAATTCAGATCGACGATTATCCATATAGGATTTCTGTCTATCTTGAGCTTCTTGCATTCTTTTCCTGATTTGCTTCATAATTTGAATAATTTCTTCTATAGCCTCTGGGCCTAGAACTTTTCTTTCTCCGACTTCATCCCAATAGAGGGGTGATCTGCACTTTTTGCCGTATAAAGCTTCGTATGGCGCCATTTTAATCGTAGCCTGATAGCTGTTGTTATATGCGAATTCAACCAACGGCAGGGTTTGTTCCCATTGATCACCTCTATCTAACACCACTGTTCTGAGCATATCTTCTAACGTCTGGATAGTTCTTTCTGTTTGACCATCAGTTTGTGGGTGAAAAGCTGTACTAAAATTCAATTTAGTACCCAATTCTTTTTGAAAACTCACCCAAAACCGTGAGGTGAACTTGGTCTTGCGATCCGAAGTAATCGAAATCGGTACTCCATGCAATCGTACTATTTCTCGTATATAAATCTGTGCCAATTTATCCGCTCCATAAGTAACAGGGATCGAGATAAAGTGAGCACTCTTCGTCAATCGATCAACTATTACCCAAATCACTGTATTCCCACGTTTTGACTTTGGTAATCTCGTCACAAAATCCATTGCTACATGATCCCATTTCCACTCTGGAATTTCCAGAGGGTGTAGTTTTCCATATGGTCTTTGATGGAGTGCTTTGACTTGCTGACATGCCAAACATCTTTCGACGAAAGATGTTATTTCTCTTTCATTCTGCCTGATTTAAATCTTGCTTCAAATCTCTATACATCTTGGTGTTCCCGGGATGAGCAGAATACGGGGCATTATGAGCTTCGCTCATAATCTCATCTTTTAACTTCATATCATTGGGCACATAAATACAATTTCCTAACATAATCGCATTATCTTCAGCTTCTCTGTAGCCCGATAGATCTCCTGTTCTGATTTTCATTCGTAACTTCTCGAGTTGATCATCACGTCGCTGCGCTTCAACTATTCGAGCCCTCATATCCGGTACAACAACTAACGTTGTGATGATACTTCGAATAGTATGTGGAGGCAATATTATCTCCAACCTCATCTTTTTGAAATCACGAATCAATTCATCTTTTTCGGTTAGGAGATATCCTAGTCTTTCCTGATTTTTTCGGCTTAACGCGTCAGCGACAACATTTGCTTTTCCAGGATGGTACTTAATTTCACAATCATAATCTTTAACCAATTCTAGCCATCTTCGTTGTCGCATATTCGATCCTTTTGTTCAAGAAATACTTGAGACTTTTATGATCCGTATAGATCTCACATTTGATCCATCGGATAATGTCTCCGGATCTTTAATGCGTGTCGACGACGGCTAACTCAAGTCATCGTGGGATAATTAAGCTCATGAGGTCTTAATTGGCGCGAGGCGTCGCGATTACTTTCCCATCTTGCATTAAGACACCCCGATTCCTTTCTTGATGCGTCGTATAAAGAGTGTACTCTTTATCGGGATCAGTATTATCAATCTTGATGCGAAGTCGACTTGTCCTTGAGTTCCTGGAAGCTATTTTCACATTCTTGGGTCCACTGAAACTTCACTCCCTTCCGCAACAGTTGCGTCATAGGTCTAGCAATTTTCGAAAATCCTTCAATGAATCTTCTATAGTATCCTGCTAGGCCTAAGAAACTGCCGGATCAACTTTGATTCCTTCCGCCAAAACGATGTGACCGAGAAAATTCACTTCTCAGAGCCAGAATTCACCTTTACTGAACTTGGCGTATAACTTTTCCGCTCTCAACTTTTCTAACACCACTCTTAATTGCATTTCATGTTCCAGCTCGCTTTTCGAATAGATTAAAATATCATCAATAAATACTAGAACGAACTTATCAAGGTATTAATGGAATACTCGATTCATCAAGTCCATGAATACAGCTGGAGCATTTGTCAACCCAAATGGCATCACCACAAATTCGTAGTGGCCATATCTCGTCCGAAAAGCTGTCTTAGGTATATCTTCTGATTTAACCTTCAGTTGATGATATCCGGATCTCAGGTCGATCTTTGAAAACACACGGGCTTCTCTAAGTTGATCGAACAGATCATCTATTCGAGGGAGAGGGTACTTGTTCTTTAATGTCAATTTATTCAACTCCCTGTAATCGATACACATCCTTAAGGTACCATCTTTCTTCTTGACAAAGAGGACTGGTGCTCCCCATGGCGACGCACTGGGTCGAATAAAACTCATGTCTAAAAGTTCTTGTAACTGAACTTTTAACTCTTGAAGTTCCCTTGGTGCCATTCGATAAGCAGCTTTCGACACAGGTGCCGATCCAGGTTCGAGATCTATCGCAAAATCTAACTGCCTATCCGACGGTAAGCCTGGCAATTTCTTCGAAAAAACGTCTGGATATTCTCTTACCACAGGTACCTCTTCTATTTTCTTTTCCATCTTATCCTTTTCATTCAGGTATACTAGATAAACATGATTTTCTTCACATCTTATTATCTTCTCCATCTGCAAAGCAGATATCATGGGAATCCATCTCTTCTTTTCATCTATCCCATAGAAACATGTGGGTTCTTTCCCAGATGGTTGAAAAGCTATCTCCCATTTTTTACAATGAATCTTAGCAAAATTTTTAGTCAACCAATCCATCCCTAGAATCAAGTCTACATCCCTCATCGGCAATAAATGCAATGATTCAGCTTTTAACTTTAGGGATCCTAACTCAAATTCTAAGTTATGACATACTTGGTTAACTAAAGCTGACCCGCCTAAAGGGGTAGACACATTAAAATTCGATTCAGCTTGTTTTATGGGAAGCTCAAAAGCAGTTACACATGCAGATGAAATAAATGAATGCGAGGCTCCAGTATCATAAAGAATAAGGATAGGTACGCCATTCAGACGTCCCATACATTAAATTTCGAGCTCTCTTGAGTCGCTCGATGGATAGCATAAGCTCGAGGAGTTTACACTTGAAAGGGTTGAGGTTGAATCTGAATTGGGGTTTTATCCTGAACTGATGGTACTGAAGGTTGCGGGTACTGCAATTGGGATTGAAAAGAATATCCAGCAATTGCTTTCAGAGGTTGGATGGATTTTGAAGGAGTCTTTCGTCCACTATTTCCCGGCACTTTGGTACGATTCGGACAATTAAAAGAGTAATGACCGAATTGTCCGCAGGTGTAACAATTGTTGCTTCCCAAACGGCATATCCCTGAATGGGCTTTCCCACATTGAGAACATAGCGGTACTCTAAGTTGGCCGCGAGGAGGTTGAGGAAATCCTTGGAATGGTGGTCGAAATGACCCTTTCGACAATTGACCAGGTCTCTGTAAAGACCTCTTTGCTGCAACACTCTTGTCTTCCCACTTTCTTTTTCCTTTAAATCTCTGCTCTGCTGGTCCAGACTTTGAAGAAATTTGAGTCTGAGTTGAGGCAGGTGGCTCGAACTTTTCAGCTTGCAATTCCATTTCCATATCTAACGCTCGGTTTAGCGTTTCAGCATACGTCAAAGAAGGTTGCGCAGCTAACACGACTCGGATCTCTTGTCGGAGTTCGGAACGAAACAGCTCAGCCATCTTCTCATCTGATTCCACCTTGTACGGCGAATACCGTGCTAGAGCACAAAATTCTCTGTCATATTCCGCTACTGTCTTAGAACCCTGCTTTAAGTTCATGAATTCGATCTCCTTCTGCTTCCGGTAGTGCGAGGAATAAACTTCGATCTGACTCTTCTTTGAATCTTTCCCATGTTAAACTTTTGAGTGGGTGCGATAAATGTTTTCTCGGGATTCCCACCAATAATCACCGGTCCTTCGGAAGAAACCTACACACGATGAGACTCTGATCCGTGCATTCTAAAAATCGAAAATCTTTTCTATAGATCTAACCCACTCTTACCTTGATGCAGGATTGCCAGCCCCAGTGAAAGATGGTGGATTCTGTTTGAGAAATAATTCAGAAATTTTTCTTGCAGGTCCAGGGGGTGAAGGGGCATGCTCAGTTGGTGGGGTTGTGGCACTTTGTTGAGCTTCTACTGAAGTTGATTTACTTCTTCTTCTTGGAGGCATTCTTTAATTTAAGAAAATAAGAAGTTTTCACAATAGTTAATAAGATATCAATACAAAAGGGAACAATATTTTCACAAATAGGGTTACAATCAAATGGTTAAGCATAAAAGTGATTAAAGCAAGAATGAATAACAGTTCATTAAAATTCACACCCCTTTTTATCATATGGGAAATTTTTCCTTCTTGAGGATACAAAGAAAAAACAAAATTGTCTTCAAGGAATATCTGGGGCCGACCATCCTGCTTTACTTACTACCTACACGCTACTTTGATATCATCATTGCACATAGTTTACTCATTCTCTTATACATCTAATATTTCCATTAACTCTTCTGAAACTACTAGGATATCTGAAGTGAGGTGAGATGTGCTAGCTCTCCAGAAGTGCTGCCTCCCATCCCTGACACACAAAAATCATCTCCCGAGTGGATAAAGGCTGAAGGTTAGAGGTGCCCATTGAGTACAAATTTTCTATTTCTGAAGTATCGGGAACAGATAGAGAAGTTATTACCATTTCTGAAGTAGAAAAAGAAATTTCAAATGGAAAAAAAAAAATTCTTATACAAAGATTGATCATACAGATCCATATCCAAAGAAGTCAATCGAGATTCTATACAATCAACAGATAATCCGAAAGTAATCATAACCAACAACTGGATCTGTATCTGCATTTTCAATTCCAATTCAACACTTTCAAGTTCATTTAGGGATCTCAGGAAACTAGAATATCAACTAATTTCTAATGAATGTCAACACAAACTGAGTTGAAGGAATAAATTAACTGACAGGAGAAATATTGGATGTATGAAACTGTTCCCGTACTAGACTTATGAAATCCTCCAAATCCGGACGAACAAGGTCTAGACAACCTCTGAGGCCCATCCACACATCTGAGAGGCAAGGCCTGCACTAACTGGAGCACCCTATCTAAGTCTGCTACACCATACCTTCTAACTACCTTCCACACACTTAACACGGATCTATATCCTGACTAGCGGTCTTGAATTTATAAACATCATCCGTTTTTCCTATTCGTAAAGGTCTAGCAGAAGTGAACTTCTTTGGAGTTATTCAAGTTCTCGCCATCCTCTTATAAAATTTATAACTCAGAAAAAGAGCAGAAGTAAATATCTACACTTAGCCATTCCCATGATATTCCATCTTAACATTTCTTTCATCACTTTCATTCTATCTTTCAAAATATCAAATTTTCATACAGCTAAGGCGGAGGCGGACTTGGAACACTGAGCATTACCATATGTTTCAATTTCTATGACTTTTATGACTCAAGGCTTTTCAAATAGAGGCTGGGCTAAATAAACCAACAGGCACAGAGCCAAACACTACTCTGATACCACTCTGTCACGACCCGCCTACTTAATTGACTAATTAATCAAGTAATCACTATTAATTTCCTAATTAACTAGTCAATTAAACAGACAAACTGTGACTATAGGGTGAATTGGATCATAATTTCTTAATAGGGATAACTTAAATTCCGAGTTGTCAAAATTTTATAAAAATTTCGCCAGAGTTTTGTTTGGAAATATGATAGCCCAAATATCCACAACAACAATAAACCAACAGAAACAATTCTCAGCCTCCAACAAAATCATCAATAACAACCATCACATCTATATACATCGAAGTATACCAAATTTAAGGACATTCCAGTGCGATGGTTTCATATCAGTGTCAACAAAAATTCAGAGAATGCACAACAGAAAGGGTGGCTGAGAATTGTGTATGAAGACACAACTCCCGGGGCGTGACAAAATATCTATATACATAATCAAAAACCCTAGCTCAGTGTCCATTCTGTCGCCATCTCCTCGCTTAACCTGCATATAGGGAAAACATATGCAGGGCATGAGCACCGAAAAGTACTCAGTGGGCACTGCCATAAAAAATAATTGACTTGCAACTTATATTTCTAATACAAGGGTTTTAGTGAAATAATATGTGTTAGCTTTTTTCTTTTTTTATAAAACATTTTATGATGCATGCTTCTTATCATTCTATCTCATGCTATGTCGGCAATCTTTCGTGTCGGTCCCGTAGGCTCCCCGTTCACGGATACCATATCTACGCTTCTTTCTAGGTACCGAGAGGTAGGCCTCCCTCTCAATACCGTGATCGATCCCGAAGGCTCCCCGATCATCCTTGTGTACACACGACTCGCACTGGAAACTCATCTAGCCAAGCCCGACGTCGTCTATGATCTCGTAGATAGGTATAATGCATTTGCTAAAATAGGCAAGTCAACTTATTTTCAAAACATGCACTTTCATTTGAAAATAAACAATTCATTGAGCGCTTATTAAAAGATAGTTAAGAGTTGCCCACCTGGATAATAGTCAACTTTTACTCAACTTTTTCAAATTGTTCGTTCTTCACGTCCTTCCTTGCCCCACTTGATCCTTGTAACATAAAATTATTATTAAATTTAGTAACCTTCCTTATTCATTTAACTACTTATCAATAGTTTGTCGATTAGACTTTCAAAACGTCTTATTAATAAACAAATTCTACCGAAATTTCGGCAGAGTAACGTTTATAATATGAATCGCCAAAATCAATCAAAACTCATCCAAATTCATTCCAAACTCCCCAATTCATCACCATATACTTAAATACACATTTAGGAACTTAAAACAAGTTCAAACTCATTCATTTACATCATTATTACAATATGCCCTTCAACCATATTTATATTAAATCTTAAATATTTCATTATCTAAAATTCACTTAGTACCAAACAACTCACATTTATACTTATACATCATCAATGATCATTACTCCATAATCATTCCAAATCTCAATCAAGTTCATCACATAAAATCATAATTTTGCACTAAACTTTAATTTTTCATCTTTTAATATATATATTCAATAATTCCCATAAATTCAACTTAAGCATCATTTTTATCATAGATCTCAAAAATCATATCAAATACATCAAATAAAATCAAGAAATCAAAGTTCAAGACATCCCCTTAAGTTTTGAAATTTAGGGAATTATGATTAAACATGAATTAAATTCTTGTAAATTCATATTATGCATTATTTTTACTCTACATTAAAATAATAATCTCAAATTGATCAAATAAGATCAAGAACATCAAGCTCCTTCCATCCCTTTTCCTTTAAATTTTCGGTTTATATGTATATATATATATGTATTAAATTCCTATAAATTCATACTATACATTATTTATATGAATATCATATCAATTGGAACAAATAAAATCAAAAATCTTAAGTTCCTACAACTCATTATTTTCGAAAATTTAGAAATCAAGAATACATGATTTAATTTTTCATTTATTTGATTATATGATGTTTATTACATCCCTAAACATATATCTAAGCTTAATTCAACTAAATCACATCATATACTTCACATATAAAAATTAGGGTTCATATTCAACACTTTAATTTACCAACTTTAGGAAATGAAAGAATTAAAACCATAGATCATGTTAATTATACATAATAAGCATAATTAAATCAATAAACATAACAAAAATTAAACAAATCAACCTTAAATTAAACTTCATAATTTTCGAAAATTACAAGACATAAGAAGATCATATTTATCAATTTAAATCATGAAAACTTTGCTTAAATAAAATAATTACCTTACTTAAAGTGATTTTCCACCAATTTCCCACTTAAATATGGATTAAAATTGAAAATAAATTTTTTTTGTGTGTGTTAGTGTGTGATGGCTGAAAGTTTGAGGAAGAAATGAGGAAGATGATAATCTTATGTTAATTGTAATATTCTAGAATATTTATTTGCACTTCATGTACATTTGGTATTCATTTTATTAAAATTTAACACAAATTTCCATACTTTATAATTACACCTCTAATATTACTAATGTTACACCTTAATATCCTTTAATTTATATGACTATATTTCTAACAATATTAGATTACAAAACAAATTATAACCATGATTGAAATTAAATTCCTATAAGCATAAATTAAGTTCTTTCATGTATTACAATTAAATAGAAACACTTTAATTCCTTATATTTTGAGAATTATAACAAATAATTCCTTTATCACTAAATAATAAAATAATTTATTCAAGCCAATTAATAGCTTGAACAATAATTCATCTCATTTTATAAGAAAATTAACATGCAAAAATAATTAATGCATTTCATAGCACAATTTCTATTTAATAACATTTTTCATTCAAACACACATTAAAAATCAAAATTCTCATATTTGATCATAATAAAACTCATTTCTAGATAATCTCTACATTTCCAAATCTCTATTCCTTTGATTAAGATTTAATCGAATTTCTATCGCTTAATAATATATTATGCGCCTCTTTATAAATTATTAAGAAATAAATACATTTTAAGCCTCTAATTATCCTTAATTAGGGTCTAATTAAGACTTAAAGATCTTCGGGTTACTACAATAATAGACTGAAAATAATTATCAACAAATTACGTAACGACTTGCCCTTTTTTTTTTATAATCATATTTTTTTCAAAAGAACTGACACTTTATCTATTTTTATTTAGACTAAGGGAGTGTTTGGCTAAGCTTATTTTAAAGAGCTTATAAGATGTTTCAAGAGCTTATAAGAGGTGATATTTCAAGAACTTATAAGTTATTAAAGTGGATAATTGATCTTATAAGATAGAGAAATATTCGTGAGTTAGAGAGATAAAATTGACGAAAAATGAAGTTGGTAGTGTATATATAGGAAATAACGAACTATAATAAGATTATTTTGCTAAATTTATGATTACTTATAAGCTTATGACAAAATAAGTTAGGTTTGAACAACTTATTTTAGGGCGAACTATAATTCGTTGGAGCTTATTTTCACGAACATAAAATTTGTTTAGGAGCTTATTTTGCCAAACACTCTGCAACAGCTTATAAGCTCATAAACAGCTTATAAGCTGTTTTAAAGAGCTTATAAGCTCAGCCAAACACCCTCTAAGTCAATAAGATACTGATTTTGTTTGATATAACACAGAAATACTTTTTAAAGTATGTTACATATATAGCTGCTTGCAAATTCTTCCTTTGTAGGGACAAATTATTATATTTAGTTAAATCAAGTTATATGTATACACAATATGCATGAAAAAAGGAAATAGTTCTCATATATAACAAACAAAGAATAAAAAAGGAAAATACAAAAATAAAAAATAAAAAGTTATTTCATTCAAATAACATATTGACATTTAAACGGTTATAAATTGTTCATTTTAAATATAACTTTTGCATGCCATATATCAAATAAACCTATTTTCATGATCTTTTATTTACTGTGCATATTGCTTCTCTTATTTATAATAAATTTACATATAAATAGGTAAAATATATATTCAAGAGAGAGAGTGCAAGAGTTAGCATGGCTTGAGGAGAGAGATTATTCAGTTCAATTTTTGTGTTGATATGTCAGATTATATATATATATATATATATTTTCTTTTTATCTTTCTTCTCTTTCTTTCTTTTTTTTATAAAAAAACAATTTAATTCATAATAAAATATGCAATATACATATTATATTAAAGATCGCCATGAAATCTTGAATTTGGATATATGTCATATAAAAAACGGATGTGAAATACCAAAGTTGTGATCAATTAAAGTTTCAAATTGATGTAACAAAGATTTAAAATTTCGAACATGTGAACTTTATCACTTAAACCAAATAGTTTTTATTTTTTTGAATTCATGGAGAACCTGTAGACATTACCTTAAATGCGTACTAAGTAAACTTCATATTCCTATACATTAGCATGTAAACCATGCAGGGTAAGACAAATGTTTTTGTTTGTACACAAGATGGGAAAGGAAGCAAGTAATCTTCGGCAGTAGGGCTGTTAAACGGTTCGATTTCGGTTAACCGAATCGAATTTCTCCAAAAAAATAGGACTGAAATCTAACCGTTTTAAATTTTCGATTAACCGAAAACCGATCGGTTCCGACGTTCAGTTTTTAGTTAACGAAAAAACCGAACTAAAATTAATTAATAATAAAAATAAATAAAATAATAAATAAAATAATAATTAAAAAACTAAAACTTATTATAAATAAATAAAATATTTAACAAATAATTAAAATAATTAATAAAGTAATAATTAAAAATTGATTTTCAAAATTTTTAATTAATTAATTAATAAATAAAAATAAAAACGATTTTTCGGTTCCGAACCGTTCGGTTATCGGTTAACCAATAATCGAAATTTTTTTCAACTCTGGAACCGAAACCGAACCGATAACCGAATTTTTCGGTTTTCGATTAACCGAATTTGTCGGTTTCGGTTCGGTTCCGGTTCTAACCGAAAACCGTTTAGACATCCCTATTCGGCAGTTTCATATCAGACAGTTATTGTTTTTTTTTTTAAATAATTGTTGTTTATTTGTTGATAGGTAAATTTAATTGTAAATGACAAATTTAGCCTTTAATTTCTAGTTACTTACAGATTTTTGTACTTTTATATAGGGTAAGATTTAACAATTAGGTTAAACACTATACTATTGCTATTTCGTATGTTAATTTCGTATCGCGTGGTTCTTCTAAAAGATATACTAAAAACAAAGTTTGATGTATTTTTTGTTTATGAATAAAATAATAACAAGAAAAATATTAAATTTAAATGTTTGCTAATTTTTTGAAAAAATATTTATTTTCATATGTTGAAATGAAATAAAAAATATAAACCATCATCTTCCTTAAAGTGTAAGATATTATAATATTATGCTGATTATTATGAAATTAAATGCTATTGTTCATTTCATTAGCTTTCACATTCAATAAACTAATTAAACTAGGATCTGACAAAGCAAAGTTAAACCAAAATATGACTGTCAAAAGCTTGCTATTCATTTTGAGTTAATTATTAGTTTTCGGTAACGATTGATTCTCATTTACCAGAATAAAGAGTGTTCAGATATCATGTTTAGGCCTCGTTTGGTAGGTGAGATATGCCCTGGATAGGGAACCTATCTTGCCTTATTCTGCTTGTTTGGTACGTGAGATCCGTTATCTCGTGAACCCGTGATATATGTAAAGCCCGAGTTAAATAATTGTAGCTCTTTGGTGTTGGTAACTCCCGGTTGACCCCATTCTTGTATCCAATCTGCACAGTAGGCTTCAGATAACAAGAACAAAATTACATGCCTATCCTCAAGTCCTCCCACGAACGTTGCCCTGTTCCCCATCTCTCTCCATTCATTTGTGCGAAATTACAGTCGAAAGCCCTAGCCTCCACGAAACAGCAACGGTGAAACCACACCAGTTAAACTCAATTCAAGTGACGCCTTTCCTCGTTTCTTGCGACGAGCGCCGTCCACCCACTACATTTGGAGGTCGTCCGACATAGGAGTCTGCTAGCTTATTCTACTGCGAAGAGCGTCGTTCACCCACTTCATTTGGAGGTCGACCAACGACAGAGAGCTGCTGGTCTCGTCTCTGCGAAGAGCGCCGTTCACCCACAAGATTTGGAGGTCGTCGAACAACCTCGTCTGCTGGCCTCGTGTACGAAGAAGAGCGCCCAACACCCACTTCCAAATCAGTTAACATTGGACAGGTTTACAATGCTATTTTGAACTCTGTTTTTTTTCGAAATGTCTAGAGCTTTGAAGGTTGATTTTTTCAATTTATCTAACAAATGCTTACGAATCTTCACATTTTTGTACATCCGGTGATTGGGCGTATTTTTACGCACATATTATGGATAATTATTGGTATATTTTGGCTTCAAGTAGGGATTTAATTGTGCTTATATTGATAATTTATGATTTCATGGTTTATTATAGGGTTTGTCATCAATATGGAAGAATTAACATCAAATTGGAAGAGTTTTGGAATATCTAAAGTAAAGTCATTGTTCGAAAGTTGTGCAAGATGCCCATACTTGCCTTTGTTTACTGGGGCCGGACGATAATGACGTGAATTAAGTGGATTTTTGAAGGCTTTGTGATGTCAAACGAAGTTTAATTATGTAATAGGCCTCAAATATTGATTTGAGACCCTTTAGTTATTATTTTGAATTATCTAATAGTGTCCTTATTATATTAGAATAGTTTCTCCTTTTTTTAGGAGATTATATTTGATTTTATGGGATGAGATTTGTAATCCCATAGGTTTTAAAATAGGATACTATGGTTTCATAAGAGGAAACTGATCTTGGTAGCATCTCTGTGTTTGAGGTCACCTATTTCCCCTTTTCTTTTCTGTATTGTTCCTATTTCATCGTCTTTTAATTTTGGACACAAGCTGTGGTTCAATTTCGTGCGCTTTTGGCATCAGTTTTACAGCCATTTAACTGTTGTTTTACAGCCATTTAAATCACGTTGAATCATGTTGGCATATAGGACACAAGTTGTTGTGCTACTCAGCTTCGAACCATAATTATAACCATGCTAAGAGGTCTGAAAATGGAAAAACGGTGTCTGCGTGTTTGTGTGTTTGTTGTCTGCAATTCAGTTGGATTTCATATACATGTACAGTTGTTGCCTCTGCTGGATTTGCATATAAGAAAGGGTGTAACATAATGGAGTGGTCTTGTATTCAAAATGATAGTTAAAGTTCGATTGACCATTAATCACATGAGATGTAGACTCTCTTCCTGGATCGCAGGGCAAATGGAGAGTAGGCCTCCTAAAAGTAATTTTATTTTATAAAGAATCATATTGATCAGTTTGGAATTTTTGAAATCAAACTATTTGTTTTAGAGTAAAATATATACTTAGTTAGATTATGTATGCCCTATGGTACTATTTGTATTAACTATAACTTTTGTTCAAAAGTTGTGCATATTTTAGATATAAACTACTATAATTTGTAATTATTAGGAAAATAAAGGTTGAAAAATAAAATAAAAATCTAGAAAGTAAAAAAAGTGCATATGTGAGTAGCTGGAAAAATAGCATAGAATGAAAAATATAGAAAGCTACTCATACATACAGAGTGTAAAGTTGGTCACTGAATTCATTATTGACAATTCATTGGTATAAATAGGTGCTAAATTATAAAGATAAAGTAGAGATACATATTAACTCATATACGATTTAGCTTAATTTTTAAAATTGAATTCTCACAGGAACTATATACTGCGATAATTAAACTAAATAAAATAAGATAATAAGATATTGTCCACACAGCAACAAATCTTTATTACCTACTCAAGAGATGTTCAAACACAATATTAATGAAGCCTTATTAATACAAGAATGAGGTGTAACATATTCATGGTAATTCAATTTAGATATGTAGCCAAATTAGATGGTTATCATTATTTTTCAAAAGTTACTTCACAACATAAAATATTTCCAGCAATCTATAATATACTGATAAGGTCGAGATTGTCGAGATTACAATCAATCAATTATAGTCTTTATAAGATTGCAACTGTATGGAAACGT
Organism: Salvia rosmarinus; assembly: GCA_036937905.1. Lineage (NCBI taxonomy): Eukaryota > Viridiplantae > Streptophyta > Magnoliopsida > Lamiales > Lamiaceae > Salvia > Salvia rosmarinus. The sequence continues at coordinate 24,013,633 of CM072822.1, read as the reverse complement.
GTCCATGAATTGATCATTGGGCTATTTATGATATAAAAGTGAAACCGAACAAAAAGTAAAAACGTGGAAGCTAAGGTATTTAATAAACTCACATGAAAGATATGTACCATTTGTAGAAAAGTGAATATGAAAGTTGCCGTATAGGGCCTCGTTGTTAGATAATAGGGACATATTTCGTTTCTTGCAAACAATATTGTAGGATCACTGCAATCTTCTGGCGTTGTTTTGGGATTAAAATGTTATGCGTATGTATTGGGTGGTTAGTAGAGGTTGTTTCATTAAATTTTTGTCAACTACCTTTCCAGGCACTTAGGTCTTGTTTATCCTATACTTTGATCAACCACATCTAATAATATCCAATTACCGTATAAAAAAATTATAAATACGATACTTGACGACATGATTTGCCAATGAATGCTCCTTTCAAAATACGTGTCTGTAGTCAGAATAAATGATGATAATATACCTTTTTTTTTTTTTGATATCATGGGGAACCCGCAGCCGCTACCTTAGGTGCGCACTGGGTAAACCCCACGGTCCCGTGTCAATAGCACGCAAACCACACAGATGTAAACCACACTTGAAAACCAGTGTGATGTGCTCAAACCCATAGAGGCGTTTGGTGGGGTTCGAACTCAGAACCTCTCGCCACGTGAACCCACCTTAACCATTGGGCTGTCCCTAGGGGATAATATAATATACTTTTATTTACATGTTTATATGTTAAAGTGTACTATAACATATGTTTATATGCAGATATTTGTTGCAGCCTATGTCTGAAAAGTAAAACATGCCGCGTAATGCTGATAGACTTGCATCTTATTACTTATTGATAGAGGAGATATTATGTCAATACCTGCTTGATATTTTTTTAGCCATCGACCTCCTACTTAGGATAACAACAAGAAAAAGAAAACGTGCGAAAATAGTGGCACCATATTGTATGATTGATAGGATACCTGACCAAGTCAAACACTTGCATAGAATGGTAGGAGTTAGTGATACTGATTGCATCCTAAATCTTCGAATGGATCGCAATACTTTCGGCAGACTATGTGTTTTATTGCGACAACTAGGACGTTTGACTGACGGAAAATATGTTAGTGTTGAAGAGCAAGTCGTAATGTTCTTAGCTATTCTAGCTAGGGCTAGCAATTCGTGCGTATCGGGTCGTTATCGTGTCGACACGATAACGACATGACCTGATAAGGTCAAAAACACGAACACGACCCGTTAAGGATCTGTCCGACACGAACACGAACATGACACAAAATGTACTGACACAGACACAACACGAACACGAATATGACATGATTTTTTTCGTGTTGACACGACACGATACGACACGAAACAATAAATTTAAATCAAATTATAAAATAAATAAATAAAAGAAATAAAATATATAAAATATAATTAAAATAATATTAAATATATATAAATATTATCGAATTATACGAAAACGACACGATCCGACACGAACACGAATGCAACACAAAAATTATCGGGTTACACGAACACAACACGGATCCGACACGAACACGACACGAAATTATAGTGTCCTTATCGTGTCGACACAATAAGGCTGAACACTAACCTGTTAATTTCGTGTGTGTTCGTGTCGTGTCGAAAATTACCAGCCCTAATTCTAGCCCATCACAAGAAAAATAGAATTGATGGATTTGACTTCTGGAGATCGGGTCAAACTATCTCGTACTATGTTCATCATGTTTTAAAGGCGATTTTAAAGCTTCATAATATACTATTGGTCAAACCAATGCCGGTATATGAAGATTGCAGTGATCCTAGATGGAAGTGGTTTAAGGTATAGAAATTAATATTTTTAGATCTATAATGTAATGAAAATTAGATGGTTCATTTAGCGGAAAGTATTGTATGCTAAATTATTTAATTCCTCTGCTTTTGTTTTAGGGGTGCTTAGGAGTTCTAGATGGCACTTACATTCATGTTATGGTCCGCAATACTGATAAGCCCAGATATAGGACAAGGAAGGATCAAATTTGCACGAATACTTTGGCCGTATGTGGTCGAAACATGAAGTTTGTTTACGTCCTACCTGAACGGGAGGGATCTGCTGTTGATTTTAGAGTATTACGAGATGCAGTTAATAGGGTGCATGGTTTGAAAGTTCCAAAGGGTATAAAATACTTAGAAAAATTATTATCGTTTTGTTTATATTTACGTTAAGTTTGGGTATATAGTATGTGTGTTGTTTAATTATCACTATTTATGTGTCATGTTAGGGAACTACTTTTTGTGCGACAATGAGTATGCAAATTGCGAAGGTTTTTTATCTCCATATAGAGGTGTAAGGTACCACTTGAAGGAATGAGATCCAGAGAGCGCAAGACCTCAAAATGCTGTTGAAATGTTTAATATGAGGCACACTAAAGCCAGAAATGTTATTGAGCGTGCTTTTGGCATCATGAAGATGCAGCGGAAAATATTTAGGAGTCATATGTACTATCCGGTGAAGATCCAAAATAGACTTATAATTGCTTCTTTTTGATCCACAACTTCATAAGGTCTGAGTTGATTGTTGATCCCATAGAACAACTCATTGACTCTCTTCCAACTGATATTGAAAATGAAGAACAAAACGAAGATGCTGATTTTTTGGATGCGGTTGAAACAAGTATTGATGGAATCAAACGAGAGATGCAATAGCACATACAATGTGGCAAATATAATGTGTATATACTTACATTGATGCTGCAGTTCAACCCAAGTTTGTAAACATGTTTGCTTAGGATATTACGTGTGGAATGTGTTGCAAACAAATATTACTTCATATGTAAATGAACTTTACATTATTGGGAACCATATTTCATTTTAGTTAGTCAATTTTTAATCTCTTTCATTTGCTATTGTGTGTTGTATATATTTTCAAGTCTTGTTCTTAAAATATTTTGCTTTTACAATTGATATTATTTGAACTGTACCCCATATCTAATAATTTTCTGTCAATAGGAACAAATATTATTTGTCCGACTATTAATACATGGACCTCATTCCTGAATATCGGTGTGGTAGAGGAAAGATGATACTGAAGTGTGCTGGAAATGAGGTCATGCATTCGGGACGCTATTATTACAAGTGTCCGACGAATATCAAACATGCCCAATATTTCTTATGGTGTGATGAGTTCCATTCAAGTCATCCTTCAGGTACGATTCCCAAGTACGTATCGAATCAGGCTTATCCCACCAAACTAGGGGCAAACTCCGCTCAGTCATCAACCAGTCTAGCAACAGATGCCACATGGGATTCCGATATGAGCCCCATGCGTTTGAGGAGCGATCTCGAAGTTTATATTGCATTTATGTTCATGTCAATTGTTTTGAGTTATCCTTGGTAAATTACTATAATATGTCTTCGCGTGCCAGCAAAAAAATTGACTAATGGTAGAGTCACACTATTATGTATGAGTGTATGGTGTTATGACCGACTATTTATATTGATGGATAGCTGTTTGGAATTATGAACCATATCTTTGATATTTAAATATTGGGAGCACTTTTATATAATTTGTTTAAATGTTACTGGAATGATGTCATATTCAATGTACTAGCAAACACCTAGTTGCGTGTAATTATCACCTGCACAAGCATTCTCTGTAGCACAAGAGCAAAAGTGTGGGACATGTGTACAGAGAGAGAACATGGGTAACGTATAATTGTGTTGAAAAAACTTTGATAAAGGTATCGGCAAGATAGTACCAATGCATGTTTGGCCATTGTAGAAGCATTTTAAAGTTTTTATCACATGTACCTACAGATGCCTACAAATAATTACATAGTGGACCTTTTTTAAATTTAAATTAATTCCAAAGATGATAAATGAATGAGTTCACTTTATATCTTTATATAACACCGCATTGTCATATACAAGAAGATGCACATATTGAATCCTCTGCTTTTCTGTTCCAAGTTGCAAAAAAAATACAAATTCCTCTCCAAAAATACTTTTTATATACATGTAAATGGACAGCGAAAATGGACGCAGTATTCCTATCCTCAATTATTCAGCACAAGAATTTTGGTAACTGAGAAACTGCATACATTCCTACTGATGCATTGCTTACGGCACAAGGAGCTGTTAATGAAATGCTCGGGTGTAGCTCGAGTTGGGACGATGTTTACGAATGAAAATAAGTCCTAGAGACCCGTTATCATATGTTCAAACAAATTATTGACATCCCACAGACTCATTGGGATCTTCGCGAGAACTACATCATGACAGACGAAAAAATATGGAAGAAGATATTCAAGGTAATAGCTTAATCCAATTTACATTCTTGAATGAGATTGTTTTGTTGATTTGATATTACAACAACATTGTGGCAGATAAACTTATTTGCACAAGCATATTACCATAATGGAGAGCCCGAGTTTGACAAGCTAGAAATATTGTTTGGTCATGATTCAATTAAGCGGGAGGATGACAACACAGTGATTGTTATTAGCGACATAACACAAGCCAGAACCTAAAACAAGAACGCGACAATTGTTGTTTCCTCTGATGAAGAAATAACGTCTCCAATTCCAAATCATGCACGAAGGAGGTTGTTTGATGATGAGACTTAACCAATAGATATGGAGTCAACCAACAATAGAGGACATTACGTTACAGAAGAAGGTATGGATAGATCTATTTCTCAAATTTCATTAACAAATGCCTTTCCAGGAATGTATAACGAGAAAGGGTTGAAGCCTTCGAAAGTGAGCGGCTCGAGCTCCAGTGAATCGTCAACACCAAGCAAGTGGTGGAGTAACCCATTCAAATAACTGCATTTTCGAAGCACATGCATCTAATGTAGGAGTCGTATTATATTTTAGATGGCGTTAAATAACAATTAAAATCCTCATTTTAATTGCTATGTACTATGTTTATCTTTAAATATGAGACACAATGTCGGAGTCGTATTATGTTTACGAAACAATGTTACTATCATCTTATAAAGAATTATGTGGGTACGAAACAATGTTCCGGGAAATCTTTCAAACTAATGTACTAAAAATTATTATCATTTTTGGTTATTTTACGTAACAAATATGTTAATTCCATTTCTTATAATTGTAATGATTATTTATCATATTTTTTTATTATTTTTATTCAGATTTATGTTCTGACTTTAATTTGTTATGTTAATTTAATTATTTATTATAAACAGACAAATAATGTTTAACTTTTGGGAAATTGAATCGTCTCCACTTGAAATAAGTGGTAGCTAGCTTAATTTTTTTTGGGAAAGATAATCAATAACTTCAACAATAATACTCTTTGCAACAAATTGATTTAAAACCCAACCATTTTTGTTTAATTCATTATTTTCCCGTATGTATTTTTTTTAAATTTTCGAGTTCTTGGAACTTTCTTCGTGTAATATGGACCTCGAAAATTTAAATAGTTACATTGACTCATCCAATATAGAAGCTACTTGTATATTCCGTAAACATAGCTATCGATGCTTGGCCTAAAAAATATGGAGTCATCAGATGTGTTTATAACAACATGATCATACATACAGATGGAAGGGCAAAACAAAGTGAAGAAATAGTGCACCCAAACACTCGTGTAAGATCACAATTTGTAGATATAATATGTAAAAAATATTTTCATAGAGCCATATTTAAAGACAACAATATAGATGTTCGATCAAAACCTATTACATACGACAGCCCATCATATATCACTAATACAAAATAAATAATGGGATTACGTTCAAACAAAGTCATAAAGTACAACAAGGTGCAATAAGATTATACATGAAGTAGAATGAAGATGACCTACGTCCCTTTAGATTTAAGAAGATGCATGACATACCGTGGTCTTGCAGAATTAGGCAGTCCCATGAAAATCTCAAGTCGTTTGACTTTGTCTGTAAGTATCTCACAAACATCGAATTTGTCATCTAGTGACAACACAGGGATTTTACCTAAGAGTTCAAACACTTCCTTCCTCGCTTTGCCCAAATCGAACTCATATCCAATGCGACTCTCCAAGTTTTCTAATCTAGCATTCGTATTGCGACTAATCTCTCCAAGTAGATCACAAATACCTTGTACCCCATCTACCGCCTTGCGTTTCTTGGCTGATTGTTTGGGAAGTTGTTCATCTTTCTGACTTTGACACATGCTATTTTCCGCTTCTTCATTTGTAAATAAATCTTCCAAGCTAACATGATAGTCGCCGTTAATCCCCCCCCTGCGATGTTATCCTCTTGTAGTAATTCATTGACTGCCTGGAAAATGTCCTCGGCACTCTCTCCAGTCGCTATATCTTTACCAAATATTTCTTTCCAATCATCCAAAAAGGGCCATGACTTAAAACGCATAAGACGCGCATTATTATCAAACCAAAAAAAAAAAAAAGGACATATGAGATTTGCTTTAAAGCTAGACAGCCACGATATGAAGTTTATATAAGCCATTAAGCTCATTGGAATCCCACACTATAGTAGAACAGTTATCAAATAGAAACAAATGTGTGCTTAAAAGGTGCATTTAATCAACGTAGCATTCATATAAAACAAAATGAATTGTGATATAAATAACTATACTACAAATCCTATCATGTAAAAAGTAGATTACCATATATATAATCTAGCCCATATATATATATATATATATATATAGGGAGATGGATCAGGTAGGAAATGATAATTTGGTAGGAAATGAGAATGAATCTTAGTCTTTGATTCGTTGGATCAATGATTGAGATTTAATTTTGGTTGTGCTACAGTTTTGTGTTTTGCGTGCTACGCGGATTAATGTGCAGCACTAGAACCCTTCTTGTGCTATGCTGCAATGAAAGATGTGCTAAACTAATATATTTAACATATGTGCTACGAAGAGATGAAATATGTATTAAACTAACATATGCAACATAGTAATTCTGATTGTGCTACACAAATATAAAAGATATGCTAGACTTACATATCTATTCATATTTCCTACACTTATTTCCATTCTCACAGGAACCATCCCCTATATATATATATATAGGAGATGGATCAGGTAGGAAAAGATAATTTGGTAGGAAATAGGAATGAATCTGGGCCTTTGATTTGCTATATCAATGGTTGAGATTTAATTTTTGAGTGTGCTATAGTTTTGTGTTTTGTGTGCAACACTAGAACTCTTCTATTTTGCTATCTTTGCAATGAAAGATGTATATAAACTAATATATTTAGCATATATATATATATAATGGATGAAATATGTGCTAAACTAACATGTACAATATAGTAATTGATGCATTGTGTATACACAAATATGAAAGATATGCTACTATTCTATTTTCGTACATTAAGGAGCTTTATCACCATAACATTTGTGCATAGTTCATATATATATATATATATATATATATATATATATATATATGTATGTAAAAAGTTTCGAGTTTACCTTGATAATTTGATCTCATAGCTCGTTGTCACAGTCAATCATATAATTCCCTTTCAAATTGAAGCCAACGCCACTCCGGCTCAGCATTTCGGTAAGGGAATAGTAATTCTTCTTCCAAGTACTCAGTTTCGAGTTGATATGAGGCATTCCCTTTAAATCTGTTCTGGGAAATTCCTTGTTCATTACATCTTCTAGCTTATTCAAGTACCCTGCTCTAAACTCATTGTTGGATTTCCATCCTTGTGCAACTAGTTCCTTCAAAGCTGTTATAAGGATCAACTCTTCTTGTTGCGACCAACAACGCCTTGTCTTTTTCGATTTGTTAACCCTACCACGTCCCATATCACTACTACCGGTATCCATACCTTGCAACAAAATCACAACACAATTAAAAAGTTGCTATCCTATATGCAGAAGATGTAAAAATGCTCCAGTAGATGCAAACATGTTCCAAAAGATGCAAACATGCTCCTAACATGTATGTGTCCTATACATGCAAAGATGTACTATGAAGCCTATACACTGCAAACATTGGACAGTTTGGAATCTGGTCATCAGTTATTGTAGATCTCATATTTGCAGAAGATGCAAACATACTCCAGAAGTAAGCAAACATGCTCTAGAATATGCAAACATGCAGGAGTTTTATAGTTGTCCTATATATGCAGATATGCAAACATGCTCCAGTTACGATTCTGGTTGACAAGCTGACCTATATAGTTTCGATTCAATTATATATTTCGAATTAGAATCCAAGGTCGTAGTTGTCCTATACTGTCATACCCTGTCTTCCTCAATATGACTAGAATGACTTTCGAATTTAGAATTTTAAGATGATTCGTGCCCGATGAAAGAAATTTTTTTTAAATCCCAACAAAAAGAAATTTTTCATTAAATATTATGAAGTGATTACGAGAATTATTATATAAAATATAATAATCGAATATGATTTATATATATGTACATATAAATCATTATATCAATAATATTATGTTAATGTTTAATTAATTAATAATCTTTAGGATCAGACTTTGAGCCCGTAAGAATAAACTGTTTAATGGGCTTTGGTTTGCCAAGGCCCAAAAGGAAAGCCCATGGATAACCCAAATTCTATACACTATATAAGCTTCTTCTTCCTATTGTTAAAACCCTAGCCTCTCAAAATCACCCACTCCTTCTTGCAACCTCAACAAGAGGAATCCACAAGGGTATAAACTCTAAACTTATAGTAAATTGAGTAATAATCTTCTATTAATTTTAGTATGTTTATGCGTATATGTATATGTATGTGTGTTGTGTATGATATGAAGGGAACGAGGGGGGGTCGATTTTTGGTTGTCAAGTCGCAGTGGGGTGGGGTGTGCCGATAGGGCGGCGGCGGCAGCGGCTCCGGCTGCTGGCGTTCGTCCGAGAAGAGAGGGGAGGCTACGGCTGCATTCGCGTGCGTGTGTGTGTGCATCGGCGTGTGCCGTTGTGTGTGTGTGCGTCATCATGTGTGTGTGTGTGTGTGTGTGTGTAGGAATACAGCGAGAGGAAGGAACGTGATGGTGGTGCGACGACAGCGTCGCCGGATCTATGACGGTGGCGGTCGTGCAACGAGGAGGAAGGAGATCTGCCGTCGTGCGTGTGTGTGTATGTGTGTGCGCCGTTGCGCGTGCGTGTGTGCGTGCGTCGGTGGTCGTCGTCGCGTGCGTGTGTGCATGCGTTCGGCCGAGAGGAAGAGAGGAGGCCGTGGCGGTCGTGGCGGCGGTGCAACTCGCCGACCGACGACGTGACCGGCCGGAGATGGCAGCGGTGTCGGCAGTGTGGGTGTGTGTCCGCGTGTGTGTGTGTGTGTGTTGTGTGTGAGATCCGAGAGAAAGATGAAGAGAAAAGATGAAATAAAATAAAATGCGAGGTCGCCGGATTTTGGCCGACGACGGTGGCGCGGCTTCCGGAAAGCGGCGCCGGAAAAGTGGGGAGAGATTAGGTTTAGGGTTTGTGAGTAAATGGGCTGAGTTGTATTGTTTTAAATTAAATGGGCTGGACTTTGTTTTTAAATGCTATGGGCTAGGATTTTCTTTAATGTTTGGGCTGGATTGTTTTTAATTAAATTTAGCTGGGCTTGGTTAAGTTGTGGGCCGAAATGTTTTAATGTTAGGCTGGGTCTTGTTTTATTTCTTTTAATTCATGTGTGGGCTGTACCTTTTTAATTAAATGCTGATGGGCTTGTATTTATTTTAAAGTTTGGGCCCAAATTATAATAAGGAACATGGGCTTGCTGTAGTATTTTATTTGGGCCGAGAATTAAAAGAAGTGGGCCGAAAATAAATGGGTTGGGCTCCAGTGAATTTATTTAATAGTTGGATCTTAGTTAATTAAATAAAATGTGGGCTTAGATTTAATTAGTAGTTGGACTTTAATTAATTAAATCTTTGGACTTAAATTAATTAGATAAATAAGGTTTAACTTTGAGACTTAATTAATTAAATTATATTAAGTCTAATTAAATAAATAATTAACTTAAACTTAATTATAAGTTTAAATTATTTAATTATGGTAAGTTAATTAATTAATTAATTAATTGCTATTAAGTTTAATTAATTAATTGACTAAGTCAAGGTTTAGTCCAAGTTAAGTTACTTTATTTATGATTATGACCTATTTAATTAATTGAATTAGATTCTTTTTAATGAAATTAATTAAGTTAGAATATTTAATAAATTAAATTATGTTAGACAAGTGCATAATTTGGGAATTTTATTATGTGTTATATTAAGCGAGAGTCCTTAATATATATGAATTTAGTATGTATTTCAATTGCATTATACTTTTTGTAAAAAGTATTTATCATAAGAAGATTACGAAATTAAATGCGTTTTTAAACGAAAAGTCAAGCAAGAGTATTGTTGGTGCCCTTAGCCGATATATATTATTTTTCAAATTTATTTATATTTTGAAAACTCGGGTTTAACGAATCATAAGTTAGTATCCTACCTTACTTGAGCTTAAGGCTAGCTTTTCGAGACCTATTAAGATTAGTGCTTCTTGTAGGTTTTGTCGATCAAGGGGATTAGCGTTGCTTTCTCGAGACGCGTACTATAGTGATTTTTTCAGGCTTTGTCCTATCGAGGTGGGCTTTATTTACAAAAGTATATTTGAGTTATATGCTCTGATATTTCATGAAATGCAAACTGTTTATCCAATAAAATGTTTTTGTGCTCTCTACTCTGTTTAAGGCTCGTAAATGTATCGATCGAGATTCTCTTCTAAACTTGATATGTTAATTGATAATTGTGTACACTAGTTAGTTGTTTCGGTGGGTTGATCTCCATCGGGCACTAACAAAATCATGAGGCATTATAAGGGTGCTTGTCTGGATGCGTTCCGAAGTACGTCATGAAATTATGAATTTGTCCGGGTTACGTCCCCGATGACAATAATGTGGGCATGTGATCCGACGGTGGCTAGAGGTCCGGGATCAGAGCGAGTAACAGAAGAGTCGTGACAATGAGCCCAATAAATGAAATATTTTCGCATGCTTAGAAGTGGTTTCTCTTTTTAAAACCTTCTAAGTCATGTTATCATGATTGAATAAACTGCTTTTACGAATTTATGAAATGTTTTTAGCAAATGCATGTCCACTGAGTACATTAGTATTCAGCTCAAATATTTTCAAATGTTTTCAGGTTGATCAATGGGCGCTGACGGGGCAGAGCTGAGATTAGGGTTCATTCCGTATTTTTGACGGATTATTTCCGTATTTTTTACTTCCGCTGATGAACTAGCTCTAATTACATTTTCCTTCTTGTCTATGACTTGAATTGTACCTTTTGATGAGCTTAGACTCTGAATCCTTGATGTTTAGTATTTTGATGTATACTAGCTATCAGAAGCACGAAACTAAACTTGTGATCCTGAGGATAAATGTTGTTTTGATTGGATTACATCATTCGATGTCTTCCATTTTCATTTAGGAAGCTATTCCCAAATTCTAAGGATTTATTGCCTTGATCATTCGAATCAACTTTTTACCTTATATTTTTTCGTATTTTTATTAATCGCTTCTCGATTTACGAGTTTCCATTATGTTAGGAATTGGGGCGTGACATATACACTGCAAACATGCTCTAATTTCGTTACAGGAATGATGTCTTATTGGAGATGTCCTATATGCAGAAGATGCAAACATGCAGGAGTTTTATATGTAGAAGCAACAACTATATGAAGCATATACACTGCAAACATGCTCCAGTTTCGAAACATTATGTAACGTAGATTGCAACTAACCTTCTTGCCTAGAATTCATGTCGTAAATGAACGAAGACAGCACAGAAATGTTGGCAAAACACAACCCAAGTTCAGTGATCAACTTTGAAAAACACGTAGCTAACTGGAAGCTCGGTGACTCAATTTCATGGGACGCCTAATTCTTGCGTCCAGTAACACGACAACCTATATTTATCTTCTGCAATCTAAACATTTTAAAAGGGAATTAATGAATCAGTCTCTACTTCACTACATCAACCTTCTGATATTTCACATAAGCATGAATACTTAGCAACTCATTTTCACAAATTAATCACAAAACAAAGAGTTCCAATTAACTCTGCCCATCCATTGTGTACACAGCCCGATTTAATACTCAACCTTTACACTTCAATAAATTCCTGAATTACTCAGCACCATGTCACAGACGCAACATTTTTACATTTGCTAACTTTTTCTCCGAACAGTGAATCACGTACTTAGGTTCTAATACAAGTTGATATGCACAAAATTATATCTTTTTGAAGCATAACAAGGGTCTTGTTGTTATTTGAGGAGGGTCGAATTTGATCCCCAACAAAAAAATCTCTTCGCAACCTAGTTTGATTAATCGTCCTATAATCAACACAAAAACGTAAACTAACATTGGTCGACAGGCTACAACAGTGATTGACGATAGCTTGGCCGACCTCCACGAAATAGCAACGGTGAACGATGATCCAGTAATGGTCGTGCGCTTGAACCCTACCCTGCTCGTCAAAGGGTACACCAATTGGGGATCCGACGCAACATTGGGGTTGGCGTTGTTATCTTTTTTAGACTGCGAAGCACGATTGGTAGGAAGTGATGTGTTTCCATGCGGCTATGGCTTCTTAGCTATAGAGAGATTGAGGGCTTGTTCAGAGACAAAGAGGAAAGGAGAGAAGCGTGTACTGTATCTGTTTTTTCTCAAGAAGCATTGTGGATCGAGCTTGAGTTGGAGGGTAAGTTGGTCAATTTACTGATTAATCTAACTTTAGTCTGATATACCAAACAGGTTACACAATCTATCTAGGTTATGTAACATATGTACCAAACGAACAACATTCCTACCAATCTTGTTTGCTGTCTTATCCAGTCGTATGTAATGCCTATCTTGAGTTAACTACCAGTAATCACATATAATACTTATTTTTTATAGTTATCTTATTTATGCGACCAAAATTAAACAACTAATTATCCAACCATAATTGAATTAAACTATTATGATTTATTTCACATGACACACTGTATGTAGTTGGTATAGTGAAATTAAGCATTGAAATCATAATAATGACTCCATGTAGTGTTTGGTTCAGTTAATCTCTTGGAAGGTGTTCCAACTTCCAATCATTCTGGAATATTATACCGAAAATGATGCATACGAACTTCATTTGAAGAAAATGATTTGATCCGACAATAATTCCAGAATATATACTTGTACAAATGCTTAAACAAAAATGGATTAGCAGAACCAACAATACTACTTCTAATCATACTGTTTTCTTAAATGATAATGATAATGATAATGATAATAATTAACACGAGGCAATTTAATGCCATAACCATAAGTGATTTTAGTTCCACAGCAATGGAACTAAAATGGAACAAGCAGCATCGAAATGGAACACAATGATATTATCTCACTGGATATGTATATATGCTACAATGTGTAACACTGTAATTCTGAACCTAAATAGCACAGCAGCATCACCTACAACTCCAATCTGGACCTCTAAACCATTGCTTGCGCTTCTCTATCCTCACGACATTTCTCGAAAGCGGGCAATCGCCTTCTTCTGAATAACAGCTTTGTAGCTATCCCCAGCCTGCACCTCCAGGCTCGGATCCACTTTCTTTGGTTGATGGATCCCTAGCCCTGATCTCGTTTCTGTGGCCTGAGCCTGGACGGGCTCTACCATGCCGCTCCCGTCTCTCCCCAGTCCCTGGACGATAAACCAACACAAACACCAACCAAAAGTATTGCCAAACAAGTCAGATCTAAAATATACATAGATATTGTTGTTGGCCACTATGTACCCGCGCTTATACGGTTGTTGAAACTCCAAACCAGAGATAATGTTATGGTCAAGTAGGACTAGGAAAAGCTACTAGTGGTGGCAGATTAAGAAGCAACTTAGACGTGAAAACTATTGAGGGCATTATTAACTTAATTTGCAGAACATCGAAATTAGTTTTAAGGGTTCAGAGATGATACCGAGCCTTCATGCCAGCCCATGCTGCGGAGCATCCGGTTGCCCACATTGCTCTCATCAATGGCCATGTCTGCTGTAATCACCTCGTAACTCTGAACATTTGTATCTCCAGTACTTCGTCCACCACCAACACCAGGAGGGAAAGGCATGGTGTCCAAACCACCCCGCCTATATGCTGGATCTCGATCTTGAAGTCCACGATAACAAGAACATAAATATTCTCACAAGTCAATACAGAGAGTGGAAAAAAAAACTAGCAATTCGACCATTGGAATCTTCTTAATTTTTTTGCACATAACTGCAGTAGTCAAAGATGGAGACTAATGCCAAGCTATCGAAACTATCGGCTACTACACACCTCAATTCTGTCAGAATCATAAAATCACAAGAAGCTAGATATAAAATTTGTTGTATCTAAAAATTAATACTCAGAGAAAAGATTGAGATAATGACAACATATAACCCAATATCAAGGAAACTTACTTGAATCTCCAATTCCGGCATGTATGTTATCATCCCCAAAAGCTGATGATGAACCGTACAAGCTTCTCCTTTCAGCCGCACGATCTCTGTAAGTTGATTGAGGCTGCTCTTTATTTATAACTGAAGTGGCGGGCATCTCAGAAAACCTTCTTTTACCACTTCCAGCAGCAGATGCACCTGTTCTTAATGGTGTAACCGGTGTGGAGAACTTCACATTTGTCAATGAAGAAGATCCTGCAGAAGAAGTACTAAACGACGAAGCAGGTGTACCTTCTGGTCCCATATAAACAGAATCATATTTCACCACACCAATCCCTGAACTTCTAATCACTCCTTTTAATGTTCCACTAGGATTGGCGCTGATAGGCTTTGTCTTGTTCAGGGATTCCAGGCAAACAGATTGAGTCGAGGCACTCGTCAATCCTGCAGAAGCTATAACATACTCTTTCACTGCCAGTCCTTCAGTTTTGAATTTGCTCTTCATAGATGACGCTGGGTTAGATCGCTCCTCAGCTGATGCGGATGGCTGATTGTCCTCAAGAGACACAGGTGGAGCTTGTCCTTCATTACTTCTTTGCTTCCACATGGTTAAGACATTATTCATCTTCTTCTTGTTAGCCATTATGCTACTTCTGGAAGCGAGTTTTATCTCTTTCAGTTTCTCCTTTTCTTTCTTCTTGGCTGCTATTGCAGCCGCAGCTGCAGCCTGGACAGCATCTGGTGTTGAAGCAGCTTTCTCATTTGATGTTATGGTAGCAGCTGGGGCAGAAATGATGACTTTACGACTACTGGAACCATCCGATGTCTTAGAAGCATCAGTTTGTTTTTCAGCTGTCTTGTTATTCTGATCGGTACAAGGAATATACTGCTGAGTTTGTTGATCATAAGAATACCAGAGAGAATTATTCCCATCATAATATAAACCTGCAGAGAAAACTTTTCAGCCATCTTCTTCAGCCTTTTCAAGAGAAAGGACCCAATCCCACATTTTTCAAGCATCCCCAACATCAACACTAATGATGGACCTATATACTACGCATTTTCACATGGTAATACTAGACACGACTGATTGGGAAAAGGCTGGGTACATGTCTAAGAAAACAATCCACCATAGACAAGTATATAACAATTGAATAAGGATATGTTCCCACAGCAAGAACTCGTTCAAGTGAGGCAGAGATAATAAACTACGACAATGGACCCCCATATCTGGCACAGCACGAATGTGAGCCATTACGATCACATATAATGGAAAAAGTTCAAAACAAACATAAGGGTAGGGGTATGACTACTGCTAAGAGCATAAACTGACAACCACATTTAGTCCATGTGCGTGCAAAGTAGTTGAACAAATTTTAAACATTAATGTCACAGGAAGATAATGAATAATGACAATAAACATTCTAATTCCTTAGAATTATGGATAGATGATCTATTAACATATTTTTCAAGTAGGAACTTGATAATCTTTCACTAATTCAATCATGGGTTGGGAAATAAATCTGAGTTATATAACCAGTACAGAACAGAAGAGGATATTTACTACCAAGGAATGTACAGAAACAACATGATCATTTCTCAATACATAAATAGGTAGATTCGATGCAACTTGTAACAGGGAATACAAAAAGAGAAAAAACTGTATCATGGAAAGCCAAATATAAGTAAATGAAGATAAGCTGCAAAGAGAAAAAACTGTATCATGGAAAGCCAAATATAAGTAAATGAAGATAAGCTGCAAGGATTAATAATTTTAAATCATCAAAACATATCTATAACAAATATGGCTACAAAGTTGGCCCGTGAGTTGCCCCAAATAGTGACGAATTATAAGGTCACAAATAACTCAGCAGAGAAGGAGCTTCAAACAGAAAGCAAGGAGAAAGTAGGAAAACCTGTATTTCCATCATAGTAGAAACCAGAAGTAGCATCATAGTAATAACCAGAGGCTTCATCCCACACGAAACCAGATTGTGGGATTGAAGAATCTGATTGTCCTGCAACTTGTCCACTCTGCCCATGACCACCACCAGATTGGTTTTCCTCTGCATTGTATTCTTTTGGTGCCCAACCAACAGCATCATACTAACATATATAGAGAAATACATGAATTATCTCCTTGTATTAATCCAATACAAGTAGCCAAACACCAGTATCAAGCAGGTATAGATAAGTTAGAAGAACTTCCATACCAAAAAGATTAAGAAAAGCCAAGGGAGATAATGAACAAT
Source organism: Salvia rosmarinus (assembly GCA_036937905.1). Lineage (NCBI taxonomy): Eukaryota > Viridiplantae > Streptophyta > Magnoliopsida > Lamiales > Lamiaceae > Salvia > Salvia rosmarinus. The sequence goes on along the minus strand of CM072822.1, from coordinate 23,997,007 downwards.
GGAAAACAACTAACATGATGCATGCAAGGCCTATTTATTTCCTTTGTAGGGATGTCTCACAAATACTTTTCTTTGTCAGATATGACAGAGCCTCAAAACTTGACTGTTGCATCAACTAAGGACTATAAAAGAAGGTTAAATTTGACAAAGAAAGGAAAGTCAATAATTCAAAATCTGCTTTGACTAGCAATATAATTTCAAGTTGTACACAGCAAACCAAGCTTGTATAACAACAATGATTCCTCATATATTTAATGATCTATGGTTAAATTGTATATAATCTACAGCATGAAGGCACCAACTGCCTCTTAACCATACATAGGACTGGCATCATATACGAGGAACGGGAAAAAATTGAGAACTTAGGTTAATATATAATTATTAACTGCTAAGCACATTAAGTGAACTTAAAATATTATTAAATGGACACATTAGAGGAAACTTCCACTACTGTATAATATGCTTGATGCAGCATATGACCAACTTTCACATTTTATGAGAAAAATGCTTAACATCAAACCTGCTGAGAAAATGCAGCTGCTTCAATCGCAGCAGCAGCAGCAAAACTGCTTGACTGAGAAGCTCCTGAAACTGCTGATCCAGGTCCCACAATACTTTTAGCATAGGCAACTCGAATAATCTGACCATTCTTCTCCAAAGTAGTACTATTTGTTGCTTCAAGAGCTTTAGTGGCATCCTCAACCTGATGATCAATTTTCACATTACCAACAAACTCAATGAGAATGAATGCGCGGGCAGTAGATGAAAACCCACAATAAAGCAGCATTTTAACGGTGCACACAGCAACATGAGAGTGAAACTTACGGAATAGAAATGGATAAATGCAAATCCTCGTGAAACATGAGTGAATTTGTCTCTAACTAACCGCAAATCCTGAAAGGTTAAGATGTTTATTGCCAATACAAAACAGTAGGCTAACAACCAAACACCACAAAAAAAAAGGAATAGACAATTTTTTCAAACCTTAATGGGAGCATGTTTAGAGAATTTATAGCGTAGCATTTCCTCATCAGCATTTTCGTCCAACCCACGGACAACAAGAACATGTGTTGGGCCTGAAGCATATTCAGGTTAATGTTCTCCAAAATTAAGAGAAGCACCACCAAAAGGATTTCTTCAAGAAAAATAAACCTGCTTCCCCTCTCTTGCCAGGAGTGAAATTTGACGATGTCATGTCAGCAGTGGGAGCATCTTCTGTTCTTGGTTCATTACACTGATTGAAAAGTTAGAAAGATGCTTTATTCAGATGAGGCCAGTGCCTATATACTGAGAAACAAACTTCTGTAATTAATTACAAGTTAGAAAAAAAAAATCAGGTTTCTGAATGAAAACTAGCAAATCTACTTGCAGCATACTTCACATCGACATGATAATGTTGCAACTTGAATTAAGAAGTTTGGGCTTATGAGCACCCGTACCAGATATAGCACCCATTACCTAGCAATTCTTATCTCCAGAAGAGTAATATTCACTTGCAAGGAAGTTCCATATAGGAAAAAATGTTAAACCAGATAAAATAAAGCATCCAGACCAGTGACGCTCATGGAAAATTTGCCAGAAAAGGCAAAACTTTAACAGAGACTGGGATGAAGAAAGAAACCAAACCTGAAAACAAGATGTCCTCCGAGCAAAATTGACACAGCCACATATCGTGCACATCCAATCAGATGACACCATCATACTTCTATAGCTACCATGGCCTGATTTTGATGCACTGTCCATCCCAAGATATCCATGAGTTCCACCAGTTGGCTTACTACTGCAACAAAGGCCAAGATTCAGAAAAAGCTTCCAAAATCCAGCTAGGCCCATAAAATTTAAAAACCATGTTATTCCATCCTAGTATGCCCAATTTCATCGATTCCTTTTATGTTCTTAATGGTGTCTGCAAGGGCATGTAATTTGTCAAGTGCAATGTTTAACATTCTAAAGCTTCGATAAAAAAATGTGATGCCACCTCTGCAACAAAATTAATATAATTTTTCTATATGATATTATAGAAATCAACTCCTAAATGTGTGGAACAGAAATCTGCCAACTAAAGTTATCTTACACTTTATGAACAAGGTCAAAATGCACCATAAACCAATCAATAGCTTCCATTGCTTATTCATAAATCAGAAATTTGAAAGTGGTGCAGATACAAAGAGTTTAGGCAGGTTGACTTGTTAGGGGCCAGCAACAAAAACTAAGCATGTCTACCTGTACTCAAAGAAGAGCTTCCTGCCATCGACAAGAAGACCTTCATGCACGAGCTTATCCATCATTGCTTGTGCGGAATCCTATTTACAAGAATAAACATCTTCTTTTTATGGAACATAATGATAAATATGATGTATCATGACTGAACCTCTACTTTCATACCACGGAGGGGAAATCAATAAAAGCAAATCCACGAGAGGCGCCAGAATTTCGCTCTTTAATAACTCGAACATGACGAAGGGGTCCCCACTCCGCCTAATACAGATAAATGAGTCACATTCATAATGAAGGCCACTCCACAAATGAAGCAACAATAGCACTTTTCCAAACTTCAAAGAACAGATGGATAAAGGAGTTACAAGAATCTGATACAAATTTTCTTCGGTTGTCTTTTGAGAAAGTCCCTTCACCACAACGGTGGCAGAGGGAGCCTATAAAGAGAAAATGGAGCTGTTTAGTTAAGTACCAAAAAGAAGAGTAGATCAAGAAACTACAAGAAACTATTGAGGTGTAACAAGAGCAAATGGAGCATACAAAAGAATAATGGTTATGCTGACGCCTATCTTCACGATCCTGTCGCCTGTCCCCTTTGTCATAACGACTGTCCTCATAACTGTCTTCCCTATAACTTCGACCATGACTGCGGCCTCGAGGAGACTTCGACCTAGCCCGATCATCACGACCACGAGAACGAGAACGGGAAGGGGAATGCTCATGTCTTCTATATGGGCTTTCATCCCTTTCACGACTCACACCTCTCTTGTCCCATTCTCGATCCCGAGATACATGTCTTCTCCAGTTACCATCTCTTCTACCACCTCTCTCATAGTCAGAATCATAACTGTGTCTTTCATATTCATAATCTCTTTCACGGCTGTCCTCCTTGCTATGATGAGAAGCACAAGATCTGTAGTCATAATCATCATATCCATAATCCTCCCGATCACGACCCTCATGTCTAGCAGGCCTGTCAAAACACAATCATGAACCCACGATTATAATAACCGTCAGTATGGTGATAGTCATCACGGAAAATTTCAATCTCATTATACTTATCAGCTACACCAAAAAATAGGGATAATAATATGAAACAACATACGGCTTTTCATGCCTTTTAATATCCCTATCAAAAGAATACTCTTCTTCATAGCTTCTCCTCCTCGTTTGAGGCCACATCCCAACTGAAGATGTTGGTGGAGGATAATTATCCCTCTCCAGTACATCCCGATGAAAGGCACCCCTTGGGTAGACATTTTCCCTTGAGAACCTTTCATCTATAAATCTCCTATCATCATAAGATCCATCATCCCTGCCAAAACAAGATGAGGCAAGGACCCATAGGAAGAAGTGGAAGGAACAAAAAGAAGCATGCATATATACCAAGAAAATAAACCTTTTTAGAAATATCGACACCTCAAAATTAAAACAGGAAATGGAGGGGGGGGGGGGGAGTCAAATGCCTGTTATAAACTTTTGCTAATGACATCTTTGAGATCCTTCAGTTTAATCACAGGAAATCAATCCTCATGGGAATAAGCATCACAGAGCACTCACCGAAAATTTGTATCATGAACTGCACCATACTCCTCCAAAGCCTGTGGATTCAAGAGAAAAGTTGTGTCAGCATGTAATAATCATGGTAAACGTAGGCAAACGATTCCACATCCCCACTGTCCCATGGCTTCTCTCATGTTCTTTAAGGAAGAGATGTCGGAAAAAATGGACAAAATGGACAATCACATGATCCTAATATCTTGAATATCATCCCATTTATGTGATGAAAAGGAAACCACAATTTACGCTGTTATTTTCCCATCCTTGATGAAGACCATAGCGTCCAGGGTCCATTGCTCTCAGGAATCACCCTTTTCCTGTAAATGTCTATCTAATTGTTGGAAAGTTGTAGATGAAGATGAATGGAACCTTTCCTGTAAACATCGGAAAAACATGAGCTATGCCGCGACGGAAATACAATTTTCATCCTTTGGCTTTTCCCCCTAAAGAGCCTCCCTAAAATCACACTCTTTCAGAGAAATTTCCATTTACACACTTCCAAAAACATCTCTTTTTAGACTCTGTTAACACATACATCAAGGTGCGTGGGCAAGTAAATATACCATGTCACAACAAAGTAGAGCTAGTTTATACAGCCAATGTAGTTATAAGGAACTGTGGGATGTTTCAAATGAAGGTATACACGTAAAGCAATTCATCTGAATGTCCACTGTGGGGTGGCTATTGCACATACCGACCAATTTCAAGTCGATTCCGATAAGACAAGGTCGTACGCAATCGGGGATGACCGGAAGATAAAAAGTGGTGAGAGAGAGACAAGGAGGTCGGAGGGGGTTGCGGTTTTGCTTCGGAGTCGACGTGTCAGAAACATGAAATCGCGGAAGAAGAGATCATTCAAAGCCGAGCCGCGACAGTATCATGATGTGAGGAGGAGGAGGAGTAGAGGATGGAAGCGGAGGAGTCACGTAGGCCGAGCGAGGGCTTGAGAGTTGGGAGGCGGCCGCGGGAGCGGGAGCGGGAGGCGGCGAGGCTGAGTGTGGTTTTGGGTTTCAATGTTTAGAATTGGGGATCTGGGGTGTGAGCGTGCGGGAATTACCTGGCAATAAAAAAAATAGAGCAATTATATAGAAATGTTAATTACAGTTAAATATACAAATTTTGATATAATTTTAATTTGTCAAAAGAAATTTAAAATTTAAATAACAATACATAATTAAAGAAAGGGGTGGTCTACTGTGCATTAATTAATTATTATTAAATTAATTCTAATTAAATTTATAATTAATTAAATTAATTCTAATTAATTAGTTTATTAAACTTTAATTATAAATTAATAAATAATAACTTTGAATTAATAGACCCTAATCATGAATTAGTAAACCCTAATTTTGAATTAATAAATCCTAATTTGGAATTAATAAACCCTAATTTTGAATAATAAACCCTAATTTTGAATAATAAACCCTAATTTTGAATTAATAAACCCTAACTTTGAAGTAATAATTCATAATTATGAATTAATAAACCTTAATTATGAATTAATTATCCATAATTATGAATTAATAAATTCTAATTTTGAATTAAAAATTATAATAAAAATTAATAAATTTAATTATAAATTAACAAAATCTAATTATCCTTATTCATCATAACTAATATATAATTATTTTAACAAAAACAAGGGTGAGCTCACGGTGAGGCGGAGCTCACACAAGTTTTTGTCTTAAAGAAAATATGATTTTTCGTGTTCTTACAATTTTATTATATAGTGATTTTTCGTGTTCTTGACATGCTATTATATAATTAATTACAACACAAAAGAATTTTTTTCGTATTTACTTGAAAATTTCTTACACGGTTGATCAATGACAGACTTCAGTCAGCTTTGAAAATTTTTGGGATGTTATTGATTTACTCATACCTGGATACAATCCAAAAGATCAAAGCTGATTGTAATCGTGATTAGCCCATCGTAATCCTGATTTCATGATTAATTTACATGAATTTTTATATTTGAATCTTCAAATGATTATTCTAGATGAATTCGTATATTTGTGCTTTAATTATAAAAATTATAAAGTAATTTAACAATCCAAAAGTCGAAATCAAAGATGTCATTTTGAACAATCAACTATACAATCATTTATATCGTTTCCTGTGTTACGACTGGACTCGTAACCCTTGGCCCTTTGCTCCAATTACCATATCCACCACGCTAGCTCAACTCAAACACTATAAACCTGCAGAAGATTTCAGGAATAATCGGAGTGCACGTGTGCAATTGGGTGAGACGATGAACTGAATGATTGAGATAAATGGCGTAACTGCCAGTAACAAACAATTCACAAAAATGACTCTCGATGCTTTCTCTCTCTGTGTAGCTTCCTTTTTATACTTCCTCTATTGTGCTAACTAACATTTCAATTAGCTAAACACTATGCCACGTGGTAATGACATATTAACTAAAGCACTAGCTAAGCTATTTTAAATGTTGATACGTTTCTTCCTTTCTTCAAATGCGACTCTGTGATGTGAACCTTCTCTTCTCTTCATAACAATGGCTCCCCCTTGACAAATGGCTTGTCCTCAAGCCATCAGCTGCGGGTAGCGGGCTTGAATCTCCTGATAATCCTCCCACGCCGCCTCTTCCGTAGATGGGCCCATCGACTAGGACTTGGGCACGGGCCAGTATTATGCGTTTGATGATTCGCCTTGCTAACACGGCAACAGGTTGTAGTAATGCACGACCATCATCATCGAATTCCGGTAGTGTAGGGCTCACTCTGTCATCGGGTTTAACACCTTTCTTCAAATAACTCACATGGAAAACTGGATGAAGTTTAGAAGATGGTGGCAGGCTGAGTTCATAAGCAACGAGACCGATGCGCCTACGAACTTGAAATGGACCTGCATATCTCACTACAAAAATACAGCCGATTAGCGACGGCCAAAATACGGGTCGTGAATCAGCGACGGAATAAAAAAGAATTTTTTTTGCGACGGATCAGCGACGTAACATGCCGGGAATTTCTCGCGCGAACTGGTAACGACGGCATACCCGTCGTTATATTTCACGACGGACACTATCCGTCGCTAAATTTAATTTTTTGTTATTTTTTTATTGGATTAACCATAGTCCGTCGCTAATCCGTCGTTAAATAATCGGATTATTTTTACTTTTTATTTATTTATTTTAACGACGGACAACATCCGTCGTTAATTTTAGCGACGGAATTTCCGTCGTAAAGTAGTCGCTAAGTTTAACGACGGACTGTAGTCCGTCGTTATATTAAAATGTTTTTATTTTTTTATATTCTGTACGTAAATTAACGACGGATATGTGTCCGTCGTTAAAGTCATTCCGTCGTTAAGACCTTGATTCCGTCGTTAATCCGTCGTTATAGGGTTTTAAATATAACGACGGATATTTCCGCCTCTAAAAAGTTTAATAGACGGGCTTTCTTCCCAATTTCATATCGAACCTAAAACCTCCCTCCCTCCACCCTCCCTCCCCCCCACCCCAACCCCGCTGCCGCCCTGCAGCCCGTGCCCGACCGCCGCCGCCGCCGCCTCGCGACACCCACCCCACCCCACCATCACCACAACCCCACCCCATCCCGCCGTGTTGGATTTGTATACTTGAAAGCGCTTTGGTTGAGCTTGTATACAATGTTTCTATTACCACTATTACAATCTCCTATCTGAATTGAATACTTGATTGCATATATCCGTGTCCCCTTATATCATATATAAGTTAGATCATACAATGTGTAGAAGATCACGAAAGTCGTATGATTTGTCGAGCTTAATGAGATATAAAAGTTTCACAACCGAGACAACTTGAGGACGAGTTGTCGGTATAGTGCAGATATAGATAAGAAGTGACTTGACTTAGTTGCTTGTCTATCTTTGATACGTCTTTGACGTATTGAAGGATCACAATGAGATGAGTTCTTCTATCGACCGTAGTGAAGAACCTAGATCTCGGTGACTTACGATGATCTAAATCTCGATAAGGTATTAGATGAGTATGAGTTCTTGACCATCACTTTGACTTGTTATGGGTGAGGTTATATGTTCTAACCCAATATTCTCCGCATCTTGGGTGGTGGCGGTGCTTGTATGTCATGCTAGTTATCTCAGACGAGTCACCGTATCCGTTAAGGATGATGGCGCCCCTTAAGGAGCTCAAAGGTTTATTGTACTAAACCCCGCAGTTGAGTTAGCTCAAGTACAATAATAAGGTTGAGTGGTACTACTTAAGGAATTAAAGATATTAATTATTTTAAGCGATGTAATGCTATAAATAATTAATGGACGCTCGATATCTTAAATACGGGATTCGTAATGTCTAAGTGCAAGCCCGACTCAACTTCGGTAATAAAGGGTAAGTCAAGATTTATTCTCTAGTGGCATGAATAAATGTTTGTAAATTAATTTATGTTCAATGAACATAAGATAATTAATTTATTTGAGGCCATCTTTATTCCTCGCATTTGATCCTGGCCGCCCATCCAGGCCCGTGAGCTCAAGAAAATCGTCCACCATCATGCTCTTATGGAAAGGATTTGATTCTCTTTATCCTATAAGGATATTATTATATTTATGGGATATGCATAGATCCTTTCCATATAGGATTATGGTAATAATCCTTTCCATATAGGATTATGGTAATTTCCATATGGGATTATGGTAATTTCCATAAAGGATTATGGTAATTTACATATGGGATTATGGTAATTTTCATATGGGATTATGGTAATTTCCTTATGGGATTAAGGTAGTGCATTATAAATATAAGGTAAGAGATAGATTCAAGGAAAATCCTCATAATTCATCATCAAATTTTCGTCCATCCCATAGTAATGTTGGGAGGATTTTTCGAGAATTTTAAGAGCATTGGGTGATTTTCCGAAGCATTCTCCATAGATCGTCCTCACTCGGCGTTGGAGATTGGGTAACCGGGATACAGTCCAGAAGGTCAAAGCAAGAGTCTCGATCCATTCCGTCTCGACAGATCCAAAGGTAAACACGAGAAAACCCCTACGTGTTGCAATTAATTATATAGGTGCATGCTAGGAATATAATCAATATATGGTGAATTAAACATCCAAGATAGATCCTCGGGGTGAGGGCTAAAACATGGTTTTCTCTACAATTGGTATCAGAGCCCAGGTTTAGTATCTTGGCTCTGTTGGATTAATTCACGTTTGATTATTACATGCGCAATATATTAATTGTTGAATCTGTCGTTCATCGTGGCTCGTTTTTATTTTGTCGGATTTTGTTTTTCACCACGAGAAAATCCGTGGTTAGATTAGATTTATTTTTCTGGAAATCTTATCTGTAAAAGTAAAACGAAGACGAAAGCAGCCAGATCGAGACAACGGGAAAAACGGGTCGACGGCACGCAAGGCGTGCAGCGGCGCCGCAGACGCCGCCGTGTGACGGGCCGAGCCCGCATCCGTTTTCGGCTGAATCTGTTTTGACGAGTCCGATCCGTGCCGTGCATGCGAGGCCCGTTTGAATCCGGTCCGTGTCCGCACGCGAGACCGTTTTCGAAGATTATAAAGATCTGCTTTTGCAATTCTATGTAATAGATTCGGCGAGAAAGTGCGATTTCACGAGTGGGCCACGATGAGCGTTTTATTTTATTTTTATCGTTCATTGCATGTCGTGGATGTTTAAATTATGCAAGAGCATGCTATGTATGCTTAAATTATGTTGACAAATCTTTATGTGTTTTCGTAATTGGTGCGCATAGTAAGCATGCTAGTTTATCGCGTTTTCAAGCATATTTTAGAATTACTGCGCATGTTTTACATGTTGAGTTCTATAGAAAAGCATGCTAGGATTACGTGATCTGCATGGACAAACCTTTTGAACAAAAAGACTAAGCAAGCAAACCGACAAATTAATTTTTAAATTAAAATGTCAAGACCTCCACTTTTTGATCTCTAAACAAAGTGATACGCACTGTGAGTAAACGTCCACACGCGTGGCTTGCTTGCCTTTATTTATCATAAGTTTGTTAGATGAGATTTCTAAATAAAACATTTTAAATCTATTGAGAAGTGGGAGTTTCATGTATAACGCCCACACGCGTGGCTTGCTTGCATGTGCGATTTTCATAAGTTCTCTAGAGATAGATATAAAATGAGATAACAAAAGAATTTGAATTGGGCGGTATGGTCTAGTGAGTATGCTAATTCTAAGAATTCGTTTCTTTGTTAAAAATGTGGTCATTGCTAGACATCACCTCAAGTACAACTTCCCAAGTCCGCCTTCGCGATAGTGATGTGGTCTAGTAAGATCCAATCGTTAATTTCATTTGTCATAAGGATAAGTTGACATGGATTGAAATTAAGCGACTAAAAGGTATATTTTAAATTTGGTCGAGGGTTCGTGTAAACGTCCACACGCGTGGCTTGCATGTGGGATTCGTTGGGCGATTGGAGGTTTCAGCTTAATATTGTTTTATCAAAAGGTTACAATATTATTATTACGAATTATGTGCGATCGTATGCTTATGTATTTACATTATCATTTCGGATATGTCTCTTACACCGATTATCAATATGCTCGCACAAAATCCGTTATCGGTCCAAATTTTATCGAGTGAAAACGAAACATGGAATATGTTCTTATCATTTGAAGAACACATGTTTGTTCTCGGCAGACTCTAAACCCGATGCCCTTCTTGACGATCGACTAATGAGCAATGAGAGTCGGCGGACTTTGGAATAAGTCGAACAATATGGCTAAATGCTATATGATGACTACTATGTCCAAAGGCTTGTAGCTGACATCGATCGATGGTAGACGCGACGATATTTGGTCAAGTCTCGAGAGTAAGTTTGGGCGATCGGATCGGACGATCGCTTCCACACAATGAGAGAAATCTTGGCGTGTAAGATGGAAGAAGGAAGTTCGGTCCATGAACATGTCTCCCACATGACTCATCTCATGGATAGTCTTGATCGGTTGGGAGGAGGTATTGACGGCGGCCAAGGTCGATATCATCCTCAATACACCGCCCAAGTCTTTTGAGAACTTTCGGCGTGAATGCGATTATGAGCAAGGCCGAGTATACACTTAGTCGGTTGCTCAATGATCTCGTGGTGCGCAGAAGGAGTTATGGGCAAAGGAGCACATGCTCTTGCTAGCACATCTAATGGCCTAAATTTTCCGTTGCAAAATGGAAAAGAAAAGGGCACCAAAGGTGGTAGATGCAAGGAAATAGTGGGAGTAATGGGAGCAAGAACAAGGTCACCGGAGGCTTGAAGAAGCGAAGGAGAAGGCGAGTGCTTGAGTGCGGTAAGACTGGCATTGGAGGCTAAGTGCCCTATACTCGAGGCTCAAGTACTGTGTTTTTTAGTAACTAAACATGTTTAGCAACTTGTTCTACCCATTCTTGGGTAGTAGACACAGTCTTGACCGATCATGTTTGTTACACTGCGAGGTTCCTGCGACAAGGAGGCGAGTAATGGCGAGATAACGATCTCCATGGGCAACGCGCTAAAAGTTTTACTTTATGTTTTGAGAGAAAAGTTTTAGTTTTAAAAGGCGTTTTATATGTGCGGATTTTCGTGGAACCTTGTTTCGTTTGAAACTATTTACTCATGGATATTCTGTTATTTTTGATAGTGGTGTTTCTATCATAAGAAATGACGAAGTTATACGTGTTGGCACTTTATATAATTAAGCTTTATACTATTTACGCAAAACATAATACCTATAACTATGTTACATCTTCTTCAACCCTAGAAAGAGAAAGTTTTCTTGTGAAGATGACACCACATTTCTCGGCATCTTAGATTAGGTCACATCAATCTAAATAGGATCCAAAGACGGCTAAGAATGGGCGTTGGGTAATCTCACGATTACTCCATTCGGTCTGCGAACCATGTATAGAAGGTAAGATGTCGACCAGACCCTTCAAAGCGAAGGGTTATAGAGCCAAAGAAATGTTAGAGTTAGTCCATTCTGACCTGTGTGGACCGATGTCCACACAAGCTCGTGGAGGGTATGAGTATTTTGTCACTTTCATTGACGATTACTCGAGGTGCGGATACGTATACCGCTTCACCGCAAGTCCAATGCTTTGAGAAATTCAAAGAGTTTAAGGCGGAAGTGGAGCGAAGCTTGGTAAGAGTATCAGTCATTGCGGTCCGATCGCGGTGGCGAATACCTCGATGTGAGTTCATGGACTATCTAGTGAAGTATGGGATTACCTCCCAACAAGCATTTCACCGGGCACACCACAAAAAATGGTGTGTCGAGCGAAGAAATTGTTGGATTTGTATCTTGGCGGTTTGGTTGAGCTTGTATACAATGTTTCTATTACCACTATTACAATCTCCTATCGATTTGAATACTTGATTGCATATATCGTGTCCCCTTATCTCATATATAAGTTAGATCATACGATGTGTAGAAGATCACGGAAGTCCGTATGATTGGTCAAGCAATGAGATATAAAAGTTTCACAAATGAGGCGACTTAAGGGCGAGTTGTCGGTTTAGGCTGCGGTATAGATAAGTGACTTGACTTACTTAGTTGCTTGTCTATCTTTGCATGCGTCTCGGCGTATTGAAGGATCACGGTGAGATGAGTTCTTCTTCCGACCATCGTGAAGAACTAAGATCTCGGTGACTTACGATGATCTAAACCTCGATAAGGTATTAGGTGAGTATGAGTTCTTGACCATCACTTTGACTTGTTATGAGTGAGGGTTATATGTTCTAACCAAGATTCTCCGCATCTTGGGTGGTGACAAAGGTTGTATGTCACGCTAGTTATCTCAGACGAGTCACCGTATCCGTTAAGGATGATGGCGTCCCTTAAGGAGCTCAAAGGTTTATTGTACTAAACCCCGCAGTTGAGTTAGCTCAAGTACAATAATAAGGTTGAGTGGTACTACTTAAGAAATGAAGTTATTAATCGTTTTAAGCGATGATTGCTATAAATGATTAATGGACGTTCGATATCTTAAATCTGAGGATTCGTAATGTCTAAGTGCAAGCCCGACTCAACTTCGGTAATAAAGGGTAAGTCAACATTCTTTCTCTAGTGGCATGATCGAATGTTTATAAATTAATTTATGTTCAATGAACATAAGATAATTAATTTATTTGAGGCCCATCTTTATTCCTTGCATTTGATCCTGGCCGGCCCATCCGTGCCCTAAGCGTAAGAAAATCGCGCCTATTTTGCTCCCAATGGTAAGATTTTATTCTCTTTATCCTACAAGGATATTATTATATTTATGGTATATGACATAGATCCTTTCCATATAAGATTATGGTAATAATCACGAGTATGGAAATAATCACGAGAGTATGGAAATAATCCTAAGATTATGGTAATATTCCATATAGGATTATGGTAATATTCCATATAGGATTATGGTAATATTCCATATAGGATTATGGTAATATTCCATATAGGATTAAGGTAGTGCATTATAAATATAAGGTACGAGATAAAGTCTGAGTTAATGCTCACATATTGTGAAGAAGATTTTCGCCATCTCATACATTTGAGAGAGAATTTTGAGAGCTTGGTGAGAGCATTGGGTGATTTTCGAAGCATTCTCCATAGATCGTCCTCACCGACGTTGGAGATTGGGCAACCGGATACGATCCGGAAGGTCAAAGCACGGTCCGATCCGTTCGATCCGCTTCATCTCGTTCCATCGAGCTCTTCGGATCCAAAGGTAAACACGTGAAAACCCCAACGTGTTGCGATTTAATTATATAGGCGCATGCTAGGTTTATAATCAATGTATGGTGAATTAAACACCCAAGATGGATCCTCGGGCGAGGGTTAACATCGTTTTCCTACATTGGTATCGAGCACGGGATCGAATCTTGGCTCTGTTGGATTAATTCACGTTTGATTATTACGTGCGTTTATTTAATTGTGGATCTGTCGTTCATCGTGGCTCGTTTATTATTTTGTCGGATGTTGTTGTTTTCACCACGAGAAAATCCGTGGTTAGATTAGATTTTATTATGTAAATCTTATCTGTAAAAGAAGAACGAAGACGAAAGAACGAAGAACGAAACGACGGGAAAAACAGGTAGCTCGGCAGTCATCTGGACGGTATCTCGCGAGCGAGCCTCGCGGTCGCGAGGGCGATCGCGGCGCGGCGGCGGCGTGCGTTCGCGCCGAGATCCTCGCGCCCGCGAGCGATCGAGCGATCGCGAGATACGGCGCGCAGCAATGCGGCGAGCGAGCTAGCGGCGGCGGGCGCGTTCGTCGCGAAGCTACGGCGCAGCGGCGGCACTCGCGGTCGCGAAGTTTCGACGGCGGGCGGCGGCGTCTCGGCGGGCGTTTGGCGCTCGGCGGTGGCGCGCGTCGCTCGTCGGTCGCGGTCGCCTTTAGCGATCATGGCGAAGCCCGCGAGGACACGCGAGCACGCGGGCCGACAAAGAAGTGAGCACGCGGTGGGCTTGCCTAGCGCACGGCCCGGCACAGATTGGGCGACCGGCCCGCACTGCTTTTCCGATTTTCGGTCCGTGCCCATGCACGCGAGGCCCAATTGTTGAATCCGTCCGTGCCCGCACGCGAGGCCTGCCGAAGTTTAATTTCATGCTTTGTAAATCTATGTAATAGATTAGATTTAAATGTGCAGGTTTCACGATTGGGCCACGATGAACGTTTTATTTTATTTTTATCGCTCATATGCATGTCGTGGATGTTTAAATTATGCGTTAGCATGCTATGTATGTTTATATTACATTGACAAACCTTTAAGTGTTTTACGTGATTGGATGCGCATAGTAAGCATGCTAGGTTTATCGCGTTTATCAAGCATATTTTAGAATTCTGCGAGCATGTTTTACATGTTGAGTTCTATAGAAAGCATGCTAGGATTTACGTGATCTGCATGGACAAACCTTTTGAATAAAAAGACTAAGCAAGCAACCCGACAAATTAATTTTTCAAATTAAAATGTCAAGACCTCCACTTTTGATCTCTAAACAAAGTGAGACGACTGTGAGTAAACGATCCACACGCGTGGCTTGCTTGCACCGCTTATCATAAGTTTGTTAGATGAGATTTCTAAATAAAACATTTTAAATCTATTGAGAAGTGGGAGTTTCATGTAAACGCCCACACGCGTGGCTTTCAGCTAAATGCGATTTTCATAAGTTCTCTAGAGATAGATATAAAATGAGATAACAAAAGAATTTGAATTGGAGCGGTATGGTCCGGTGAGTATACCAATTCTAAGAATTCATTTTACTGTTAAAATTGTGGTCAATGCTTAGACATCACCTCAAGTACAACTTCCCGAAGTTCCTTCTTGCGATAGTGATGTGGTCTAGTAAGGTCCAATCATTAATTTCATTTGTCATAAGGATAAGTTGACATGGATTGAAATTAAGCGACTAAAAGGTATATTTTAGTGCGTCGAGGGGTTCATGTGTACGCGATCCACACGCGTGCGGCTTGCATGTGAATTCTTGGCGATTGGAGGTTTCAATTAATATTGTTTTATCAAAAGGTTACAATATTATTGTTCGAATTATTTACGATCGTATGCTTATGTGTTTACATTATCGTTCGATATGTCTCTTCGCCCGATTATCAATATGCTCGCACAAAACCGTTATCCGTCCAAATTTTATCGAGTGGAAGCGAAACATGGAATATGTTCTTATCATTTGAAGAACACATGTTTGTTCTCACTACTCCTAAACCCGATGCCCTTATCGACGATCGACTAATGAGCAGCGAGTCAAGCGAGACTTTGGAATAAGTCAAACAATATGGCTAAATGCTATATGATGACTACGATGTCCAAAGGCTTCGCCGCAAACATCGATCGATGGTAGACGCGATCGATATTTGGTCGAGTCTCGAGAGTAAGTTTGGGCGATCGGATCGGACGATCGACTTCACACAATGAGAGAAATCTTGGCGTGTAAGATGGAAGAAGGAAGTTCGTCCATGAACATGTCTCCACATGACTCATCTCATGGATAGTCTTGATCGGTTGGGAGGAGGTATTGTGGCGAAGCCAAGGTCGATATCATCCTCAATACACCGCCCAAGTCTTTTGAGAACTGCTGAACGCGATCATGAGCAAGACCGAGTTTACACTTAGTCGGTTGCTTAATGATCTCGTTCTTTGCGGAAGGAGTTATGGGAAAGGAGCACATGCTCTTGCTAGCACATCTAAGGGCCCAAAATTTTCATCGAAAATGGAAATAGAAAAGGGGTGCCAAAGGTGGTAGAGGCGAGAAATAGTGGGAGAATGGGAACAAGAACATGGTTGCCACCGAGGCTTGAAGAAGCCAAAGAAGCGGCAAGTGCTTCAAGTGCGGTAAGACTGGGCATTGGAGGCCAAGTGCCCTATGCTCATGCTCAAGGTGCTGCCGTTTGCTTTAGTAACTAAACATGTTTAGCGACTTGTTCTACCCATTCTTGGGTAGTAGATACGGGCGAATCGATCATGTTTGTTACACCTGCGTGGGTTCCCGGACAAGGAGTCGTTTGATGGCGAGATAACAATCTCCATGGGCAACGCGGCAAAGTCAAGTGCGATTGGAGATGTTTTTTATGTTTTGGGACAACAGCTTTAGTTTTGAAAGACGCTTTATATGTGCCGATTTTCGGTGAACCTTGTTTCGCTTGAAATTATTTACTCATGGATATTCTCGTTATTTTGATAGTGGTGTTTCTATCATAAGAAATGACGGTTATCTGCGTGTTGGCACTTTATATAATTCGCTTTATACTATTTACGCAAAACATAATACCTATAACTATGTTGCATCTTCATCAAACCCTAAAAGAGAAAGTTTTCTTGAAGATGACTCTACTTTTCTCGGCATCTTAGATTAGGTCACGTCGATCTAAATAGGATCCAAAGACCGCTAAGAATGGGCGTTAGGTGATCTCTCGGTTACTCTGCCGATCTGCGAATCCTGTGATAGAAGGTAAGATGTCGACCGGACCCTTCAAAGCGAAGGGTTATAGAGCCAAAGAAATGTTGAGTTAGTCCATTCGACTGTGTGGACCAATGTCCACACAAGCTCGTGGAGGTGCAGTATTTTTTCACTTTCATTGACGACACTCGAGTGCGGATACATATACCGCTTCACCGCAGTCCGAATGCTTGAGAAATTCAAAGAGTTTAAGGCGGAAGTGGAGGCGGCTAGGTAAGAGTATCAAGTCATCATGGGTCCGATCGCGGTGGCGAATACCTCGATAACGAGTTTATGGACTATCTAGTGAAGTGTGGGATTACCTCCCAACAAGATTTCACCGGGCACACCACAACAAAATGGTGTGTCGAGCGAAGAAATAGACTCTTTCGAAATGGTTAGATCTATGATGAGTTATGCTACATTGCCTATTTAGCTTACGGGATATGCCTGAGACGGCATACTTGCTAAATCTAACACCGCCCAAGTCGGTCGAAAAGACCCCTTCGAGTTGTGGTTTGGGCGCAAGCCCGGTTTAACCACATAAGGATATGGGCGATCCGACACGTGTCTTTGAACAAGAAGGTCGACAAGTTGGAGGCTAGATCCGACGCAAGGCGTTTATTGGCTATCCTAGAGGAACGAAGGTGGTTTATTCTATAGTCCCAAGGATCGGAAGGTCATTATTAGACTAATACTCGATTCTTAGAAGAGGACTACATGAAAATCATAAGTCCAAAGTTGAAATCATTCTTCAAGAATTAGAAGATGATCGATTCCACCACCGATTAGGCGAAAGGCACGAGATGTCGAGTCTAGTGGGAGGATCGACACCGATACTTCAAGAAATTGAAGTGGGTGGAGTTCACCGGAGATACCGACCGCATGTGGTTCCTACACGCAAGTTGTGCAAGTTAGAGAACCACAAGTATCTGCACCCACCGCTGCCATTGTGCTGTAGAACCTCGTCAGTGGGAGGGTTGTTCGTCAACCCGAGCGATTTATGTTCGTGGGTGAATCTTCGGATTTAGTCCCAAAGACGAACATGCAATAATCGACCCATGGACATACTGAGGAGGCGATACAAGATATAGATGCAAGATCATGGCACACCGCTATGGACTTAGAAATGGAGTCCATAACGCTATGGATGTATATGAAAGACACCTCTACCGGATGGCGAGGAAGCCATAGGTAGTAAGTGGATATACAAGAGGAAGAGATTCCGATGGAGAGGTTTCGACTTTTAAAGCCGAGGCTTGTGCGAAAAGGTACACTCAGTTGAGGGCATCGATTTCGACGAGACCTTTCACCGTAGCAATGCTCAAGTCCATCGAATTCTTCTAGCCATAGCAGCCACTTGAACCCAGAGGTTTGGCAAATGGATGTTAAAACCGCTTTTCTAAACGGTTACCTTGAGGAAGGTAGAGACATCTATATGCAAAGAACTCAAGGTTATGTGGTAAGGGTGAAGAGCATCTAGTATGGAAGCTTAAGAAGTCCATTTATGAACTTAGCAGCCTCCCGATCATGGAACTTACGCTTTGGAGGTGGTGAAGTCCCATGGATTTACCAGTTGCTAGCGAGAGTTGTGTGTATCGGTTAGATGTCAACGGTGATGTGGTATTTCTTGCACTTTATGTAGATGACATCCTTCTAGTTGGCAACAACGTGAAGTCATTATCGACGTAAAGAGTTGGCTATCCGATCGGTTTCAAATGAAAGACTTAGGAGATGCAGCGTACATTCTTGGGATCAAGGTTTACCGAGATCGCAAGAAGAAAATATTGAGCTTATCTCGGGCGCCTTACATCGATATCGTGATTACTCGTTTTAGTATGCGGATCGCCAAGAAAGGATTGCTACCTTTCGCACATGGCGTTCCTTTATCTAAAACACACCACCTATGACCGCAGCGAGATAGAGGAAATGAGACAAGTTCCTTACGCTTGAGTCGTAGGAAGTCTTATGTACGCAATGCTATGCACGAGGCCCAATATCTCGCTATGCGGTAGGCATAGTAGCTAGATATCGCCTAACCTCGGACAAGCTCATTGGATCGCGAAGAAGCATATACTCAAGCACCAAAAGGACTCGAGATTATAGGCTAGTTTACCATGCAGATAGTCTAATGCCTTTGGGTTATCTGCACTCGATTTCAAGTCGACCGTGATGAGAAAAAGTCAACCTCGGGCTATGTGTTTACCTTGGGAGGTGGGCCGTATCTGGCGGAGTGCAAGCAGCGATGCATTGCGGACTCTACCATGGAAGCCGAATATGTAGCCGCCGGAGGCTTCTAAGGAGGCTGTATGGTTCAAGAACTACCTCGTGGATCTAGATGTGGTACCTGGTTTGCCCAAGAGTATCATAGTTTACTGTGATAACTCAGGTGCAGTGGCAAACTCGAAGGAACCACGGACCCACAAGGCGACCAAACACATAGAGAAAGTACCATGTCATACGAGAAATCGTTAGACGAGGTGGCGTCTTGATTGAAAAGATTGATACGACGGAAAATCTAGCGGATCCATTCACGAAGAGCCTGCCGCAAAAGTCTACGATGGACACGTTAGAGGACTTGGATTGCGCTTGATGGCACCCACTTAGAAAGGAAACTTTGTATAAGTGGGAGAAGCAAAGTGATGGTTGTTTGTAATAGCTAGTAGAAAGACACATTGTATACTAAAAGTTTGCTTTAGTATAAGTGGGAGATTGTTGGATTTGTATCTTGAAAGCGGTTTGGTTGAGCTTGTATACAATGTTTCTGTTACCACTATTACAATCTCCTATCCGATTTGAATACTTGATTGCATATATCCGTGTCCCCTTATCTCATATATAAGTTAGATCATATAGTGTGTAGAAGATCACGTAAGTCCGTATGATTGGTCAAGCTTAATGAGATATAAAAGTTTCACACCGAGGCGACTTAAGGACGAGTTGTCGGTTTAGCCGCAGTATAGATAAGAAGTGACTTGACTTAGTTGCTTGTCATGCCGGATGCGTCTCGACGTATTGAAGGATCACGGTGAGATGAGTTCTTCTTCGACCGTCGTGAAGAACCAAGATCTCGGTGACTTACGATGATCTAAACCTCGATAAGGTATTAGGTGAGTATGAGTTCTTCGACCATCACTTTGACTTGTTATGAGTGAGGGTTATATGTTCTAACCCAAGATTCTCCGCATCTTGGGTGGTGGCGGTTCTTGTATGTCACGCTAGTTATCTCAGACGAGTCACCGTATCCGTTAAGGATGATGGCGTCCCTTAAGGAGCTCAAAAGGTTTATTGTACTAAACCCCGCAGTTGAGTTAGCTCAAGTACAATAATAAGGTTGAGTGGTACTACTTAAGAAATGAAGTTATGTCGCTTTAAGCGATCGATTGCTATAAATGATTAATGGACGTTCGATATCTTAAATACGGGGATTCAGAATGTCTAAGTGCAAGCCCGACTCAACTTCGTAATAAAGGGTAAGTCAACATTCTTTCTCTAGTGGCATGATCGAATGTTTATAAATTAATTTATGTTCGGCCGAACATAAGATAATTAATTTATTTGAGGCCCATCTTTATTCCTTGCATTTGATCCTCGGTGGCCCATCCGGCCCTTAAGCGTAAGAAAATTAGCGCTATTTTGCTCCCAATGGTAAGATTTTATTCTCTTTATCCTACAAGGATATTATTATATTTATGGTATATCATAGATCCTTTCCATATAAGATTATGGTAATAATCACGAGTATGGAAATAATCCCGAGAGTATGGAAATAATCCTAAGATTATGGTAATATTCCATATAGAATTATGGTAATATTTCATATAGGATTATGGTAATATTCCATATAGGATTATGGTAGTGCATTATAAATATAAGGTATGAGATAAAGTCTAGTTAATGCTCACGTATTGTGAAGAAGATTTTCGCCATCTCATACATTTGAGAGAGAATTTTCTAGAGCTTGGTGAGAGCATTGGGTGATTTTCCCAAGCATTCTCCATAGATCGCCCTCACCGACGTTGGAGATTGGGCAACCGGATACGATCCGGAAGGTCAAAGCACGAGTCCGATCCGCTCGATCCGCTCATCTCGTTCCATCGACCTCTTCGATCCAAAGGTAAACACGTGAAAACCCCAACGTGTTGCGATTTAATTATATAGACGCATGCTAGGTTTATAATCAATGTATGGTGAATTAAACACCCAAGATGGATCCTCGGGCGAGGGTTAACATCGTTTTCCCTACGTAAATACGACTCTTTTGAAATGGTTAGATCGATGATGAGTTATGCAACATTGCTATTTCGTTCTAGGGTATGCCTTAGAAAGCGGCACATACTTGCTAAATCTAGTACCATCCAAGTCGATCGAAAAGACCTTTCGAGTTGTGGTTTGGGCGCAAGCTTCAGTTTAAGCCACATAAGGATATGGGCGATCCAAAGACATGTCTTGAATAAGAAGGTCGATAAGTTGGAGGCTAGATCCACGCACTATTGCTTTATTGGCTATCCTAGAGGAACGAAGGTGGTTTATTCTATAGTCTTAAGGATCGATGGTCATTATTAAGACTAATGCCCGATTCTTAGAAGCGATTATATGAAAATCATAAGTTCAAAGTTGAAATCATTCTTCAAGAATTAGAAGATGATCGTATTCCACCACCGATTAGGCCAAAGGTGCGAGATGTCGAGTCTAGTGGGAGGGATCGACACCGATACTTCAAGAAATTAAAGTGGGTCGAGTTCCACCGGAGATACCGACCGTCATGTGGTACCTACCCGACAAGTTGTGCAAAATAGTGAACCACAAGTATTTGCACCCACCGTTGCCATTGTGCCCAGAGAACCTCGTCGTCAGTGGGAGGTTGTTCGTCAACCCGAGCGATTTATGTTCGTGGGAGAATCTTGGTTTAGTCCCGTGAAGCGAGCAGCAATAATCGACCCGTGGACATCTGAGGAGGCGATCTGAGACATTGATGCAAGACCATGGCACACCGCTATGGACTTAGAAATGGAGTCCATGCGGCTATGGATGTATATGAAAAGACACCTCTACCGGATGGCAAGGAAGCCGTAGATAGTAAGTGGATATACAGAGGAAGAGAGATTCGATGGAGAGGTTTCGCTTTTAAAGCCGTGCTTGTGGCGAAGGGTACACTCAGTTGAGGGCATCGATTTCGATGAGACCTTTTAAGCAGTAGCAATGCTCAAGTCCATCGTAATTCTTCCGCCATAGCAGCCCACTTGAACCCAGAGGTTTGGCAAATGGATGTTAAAACCGCTTTTCTAAACAGTTACCTTGAGGAAGGTAGAGACATCTATATGCAAAGACACCAAGGTTATGTGGTAAAGGGTGAGGAGCATCTAGTATGGAAGCTTAAGTCCATTTATGGACTTAAGCGAACCTCACGATCATGGAACTTACGCTTTGACGGGTGGTAAAGTCCTATGGATTTACCCGTTGCTAACGAGAGTTGTGTGTATCGGTTAGATGTCAACGGTGATGTGGTATTTCTTGCACTTTATGTAGATGACTTTCTTCTATTTGACAACAATGTGAAGTTGTTATCGGGCGTAAAGAGTTGGTTATCCGATCGGTTTCAAATGAAAGACTTAGGAGATGCGGTGTACATTCTTGGGATCGAGGTTTGCGAGATCGCAAGAAGAAAATGTTGAGCTTATCTTAGGCGTCTTACATTGATCTTGTGATTACTCGTTTTAGTATGCAGATCGCCAAGAAAGGATTGCTACCTTTCGGACATATACGTTCCTTTATCTAAGGAGCGATCACATATATTACGCAAAGGAGATAGAAATGAGACAAGTTCCTTACATTTCCGCCGTAGGAAGTCTCATGTACGCAATGCTATGCACGAGGCCGATATCTTCTATGCGGTGGCATAGTAGCTAGATATCGCCCTAACCTGGACAAGCTCATTGGATTGCGATAAAGCATATACTCAAGCACCGAAAAGACTTGAGATTATAGGCTAATTTACTATGCGAGATAGTCTAATGCCTTTGGGTTATTCAGACTCGGTTTCCAAGTGACCGTGATAAGAATAAGTCTACCTCGGACTATATGTTTATCTTGGGAGGTGGAGCCGTATCTGGCGGAGTGCAAAGCGATGCATTGCGGACACTACCATGGAAGCTTAATATGTAGCCGCCTTGGAGGTCGCTAAGGAGGCTTTATGGTTCATGAACTCTCATGGATCTAGGTGTGGTACCGAGGTTTGCCCAAGAGTATCATAGTTTCTTCGTGATAACTTTCGGTGCGATGTAAACTCGAAGGAACCACGGATCCACTAAGCAACCAAACACATAGAGAAAGTATCATGTCATACGAAAATCGTTAGGCGAGGGGCGTCTTGAATGCAAAGATTGATATGACGGATAACCTAGCGGATCCATTCACTAAAGCTCGCATAAAAGTCTACGTTGGGCACGTTAGAGGACTTGAATTGCGCTAGATGGCACCCACTTAGAAAGGAAACTTTTGTATAAGTGGGAGAAGCAAAGTGATGGTTTTGTTTGTAATAGCTAGTAGAGACACATTGTATACTAAAAGTTTGCTTTAGTATAAGTGGGAGATTGTTGGTTTGTATCTTGGCGCGCTTTTGGTTGAGCTTGTATACAATGTTTCTGTTACCACTATTACAATCTCCTATCCGAATTGAATACTTGATTGCATATATCCGTGTCCCTTATATCATATATAAGTTAGATCATACGAGTGTAGAAGATCACGTAAGTCCGTATGATTGGTCGAGCTTAATGAGATATAAAAGTTTCACGGTGAGACAACTTGAGGACGAGTTGTCGGTATAGGCAGATATAGATAAGTGACTTGACTTAGTTGCTTGTCTATCTTTGATGCGTCTTTGACGTATTGAAGGATCACGGTGAGATGAGTTCTTCTATCGACCGTAGTGAAGAACCCAGATCTCGGTGACTTACGATGATCTAAATCTCGATAAGGTATTAGATGAGTATGAGTTCGCGACCATCACTTTGACTTGTTATGGGTGAGGGTTATATGTTCTAACCCAATATTCTCCGCGTCTTGGGTGGTGGCGGTGCTTGTATGTCATGCTAGTTATCTCAGACGAGTCACCGTATCCGTTAAGGATGATGGCGTCCCTTAAGGAGCTCAAAGGTTTATTGTACTAAACCCCGCAGGTTGAGTTAGCTCAAGTACAATAATAAGGTTGTGTGGTACTACTTAAGGAATTAAAGATATTAATTATTTTAAGCGATCAGAATGCTATAAATAATTAATGGACGCTCGATATCTTAAATACGGGATTCGTAATGTCTAAGTGCAAGCCCGACTCAACTTCGGTAATAAAGATGTAAGTCAGCATTTATTCTCTAGTGGCATGAATAAATGTTTGTAAATTAATTTATGTTCTGGGCTGAACATAAGATAATTAATTTATTTGAGGCCCATCTTTATTCCTTGCATTTGATCCTTGGGCTGGCCCATCCAGGCCCGTGAGCTCAAGAAAATCGTCCACCATCATGCTCTTATGGAAAGGATTTGATTCTCTTTATCCTATAAGGATATTATTATATTTATGAGATATGCATAGATCCTTTCCATATAGGATTATGGTAATAATCCTTTCCATATAGGATTATGGTAATTTCCATATGGGATTATGGTAATTTCCATAAAGGATTATGGTAATTTACATATGGGATTATGGTAATTTCCATATGGGATTATGGTAATTTCCTTATGGGATTAAGGTAGTGCATTATAAATATAAGGTAAGAGATAGATTCAAGGAAAATCCTCATAATTCATCATCAAATTTTCGTCCATCCCATAGTAATGTTGGGAGGATTTTTCGAGAATTTTAAGAGCATTGGGTGATTTTCCGAAGCATTCTCCATAGATCGTCCTCACTCGGCGTTGGAGATTGGGTAACCGGGATACAGTCCAGAAGGTCAAAGCACGAGTCTCGATCCATTCCGCCTCGACAGATCCAAAGGTAAACACGAGAAAACCCCTACGTGTTGCAATTAATTATATAGGTGCATGCTAGGAATATAATCAATATATGGTGAATTAAACATCCAAGATAGATCCTCGGGGTGAGGGCTAAAACATGGTTTTCTACACGCCGTGTCGGACACCATACCGCCACCGCCGCCTCCTCGCTGCCGCCCACCACCTGACCCCCCGCCCCCTAGCCCCAGCCACCCCAGCCCCCCACCTTTGCCCCTACCGCCTCCTCCCCGCTGCCTCGCCACCATGCCAGCCGCCCTCCACTCGCCGTCGTCAGTCCGGTTGGGATCAAAATATTTCAATTTTTTTTATTTTGTTATATATTTGTTGATTTTGTTGAAAATATTGTATAAGATGCATTGAATTGATAGTGAAAATTGTTATATGATGTATTGAATTGATAGTGAAAATATTTTATATGATGCATTGAATTGATAGTGAAAATTGATAGTGAAAATTGAATTGAGTTTACCGAATTGATAGTGAAAATGATGCATTGAATGTTAGTCTTGTGATTTGGGCTTGTGAAATTGATAAGCTTGGATGTGAATTGGGATGATAAATTCATCGTTTCGTGAGTTAACTATGCGCGATATGTGGTGTTTGATAAAAATATTTGCGAGAAATTGATAAGCTTGGTGTGAATATGTTTAGCTTGGATGTGAATTGGGATGATAAATTCATCATTTCGTGAATTAAGATGTTTTGAGTTATTAAGTGTATAATTAGGCATATGTGGTGTTTGATAAAAATGTCACGATCTTGATCTTGATCATTTCATTTCTAATTGTTGCGTAGAAAAATCAAATAGCAATCAAAATAAGGATAAAATGAAAATTTTGACATTATTTTACTATAAAATCAAGAATGGGTCTAGTCTGCGCGAGGCATCGATCTGAAGGTCCATCGCTTTTGTTTATAGTTTTTCTCTAGATTCTTGACTAGAGCACGTATCGAACTCAAAGCTCCCCGTATTGAATGACAACACTCAAACCATCTTCCTCAGTATTCACCAGTACAAGTTGTCATGTTCTTCATTTTGCTAAGATAAGCATATAATGAGGATCGTCCTCCTCATCCTTTGAAGCAGAAATTGTAATGATAGTCTTCATTATTATATCTTAGCTTTTCATTCGACTTACGTCCTCTTACGCTCATCACATATTCTTGGCATATGACACGTGTATTGCTTGTCCATGCGTGAACAAGCAACATTCTTTTGATATTACGATTCATCGCAGGATAATGATTGTAATTATGAGCGGCGGTAAGGATGAGTTTGATGCGCTCATAATCACAATCATTATCTGCGATGAATTAGGTAATATCAAAAGAATGCTGCTGTTCACGGATGGACAAGCAATACACGTGTCATATGCCAAGAATATGTGATGAGCGTAAGAGGACGAAGTCGAATGAAAAGCTAAGATACAATAATGAAGACTATCATTACAATTTCGCTTCCGATGAGGAGGGATGATCCACATTATATGCTTATCTTAGCAAAATGAAGGAATATGACAACTCGCATGCAATTAAATACGAGGAAGATGGTTTGAGTGTTGTCATTCAATACGAAGGAGCTTTGAGTTCGCATACGTGTGTAGTCAAGAATCTAGAGAAAAACGAGAAACAAAAGGATGGACCTTCAGACGATGCCTCGTGCGCAGACTAGACCCATTCTTGATTTTATAGTAAAATAATGTCAAAATTTTCATTTTATCCTTATTTTGATTGCAAAGGTTGCACATCCGGCGATTGACTCTCGATAGCTTATCATCAACAAACTATTGGAGATGGAGGCGGATTGCAGTCGAGCGCGCAATCGAGGCCGATTGATAGCGAGCGGCGGCGAGGCCGAGCATACGAGGCGGATTATAGGCGCGCGAGCGAGCATACGAGGCCGATTGATAATGACGGCGGCGGCGCGCAATACGAGGCGATTGATAGGCGAAAGCGGCGGCGGCATGCGGCATACGAGGTCGATTGCAAGCTTAGCGCGAGCAATACGAGGCGATTACAAGTTGAGCCGAGCGCGAGATGACGTTCACCACGATTCGAGCTCGATTCTTGCTCGGCGAGGCCTCGGGCGCTTCATGGCCAGCTCCCGTTCCCCGCCCTCGTGATATCGACTCCGCTTCCCCACCATCGTCATATTTGGGTTGTATTATGAATTTATGAAGAAACAAAAACATTTTGTTTGTAAACTTATCGTATGATTTAGAATTATTTGGTTTGTTTGATATTATGACGTGAAATTGTTTTGTTTTAATTGTGTCGCCTGATTTAGAATGATAATGTTTATCATTTAGAATTGGTTTGTTTGGATTGTGTTTGTTTGAAAACAGGTTTGTTGTTTGTTGTAAACGGCCGTCCGAAATAAAAATTGAATCACTATACAGTTTGTACATTTAGCGACGGACTGGCGACGTTTCAACGACGGATTTATACATTTAGCGACGGACTGGAGACGTTTCTACGACGGATTGGTTACGTGAAATAAAAAAATCATAATTTTAACGACGGACTATGTCCGTCGCTATATAACGACGGATCAGTGACGGATTGTCGTCGAATTAACGACGGATTTGCGACGGGTTTTTTAACTACGACGTCGTTCCGTCGTTAATCCGTCGATATTAACGATGACTTAGAGTCGTATTAACGACGGATTGTATATCAGACGACCGTTCGGAGGTTGTCGATTAGCGACTGAAACTTCCGTCGCTAATTATTAGCGACGGACGTATATCTATCGTTAAAAGATTGCCAACCAGGTTTCTAGCGACCCCTTTATTCCGTCGCTAATCCGTCGCTAATCCAAACTAACGACGGATCCGACATGATTAGCGACGGAATTTTTCGTCGCTATTCGCCTGTTTTTTTGTAGTGTCTGGGACTGAGCTTCCAAAATTTATGTAAGCGAAGTGAAGATTGTCTGTACGGCTTCAGTTTGAGATACACCCAGTCGTCTTCATGAAACTCTCGAGCTTTTCGATGGCGATTGGCAGTAGCTCGCATGCGATCTTGAGCTTGATGGAGCAATTTCTGAAGTTGCAGTTGAATATCTCTTTTATCCTGCAATGAAGCCTCAACCCCAACAACAGTGGGTTGCGTATATGAATACAAAGCCAAAGGTGTGGGCTTATATCCATACAATGCCTCAAACGGAGTGATGGTTAGAGTACTATGAAATGAAGTATTATACCAAACTCACTAAAACAACCAAATGGACCATTTTTGGGTGATTGATCGCACATGCAACGAAGATATGACTCAAACATTGATTGACTCTCGCAGTTTGACCATCGGTTTGGGGGTGATAGGCGGTGCTTAGATGATGTTTGACTCCTAGTAATGAGATAATCTCTTTCCAGAATTGGCTAGTAAAAATCCTATCTCGATCTGAAATAATACTTTCTGGCAGACCATGCAATTTATAGACGACATCAATGAATTTTTGTGCAATGTGAGATGATGTGTAGGGATGACGCAAGGCAGTGAAATGAGCATATTTAGTGAATATATCGACAACAACCCAAATAGAATTTTGACCATGGGAAAGAGGCAAACCTTCTACGAAGTCCATAGTGATGTGTTGCCAAGCTTGTGCAGGGACAGGTAATGGTTGCAAGAGGCCTGGGGTACGAGTAGTCTCATGTTTACTGAGCTGACACGGTTAACATTGAGCTACGACAGCCTGAATCTGCTCTCTCATTCCTAGCCAGCAAAACGTTGAGTACAACCTCTGATATGTGGCATTGATGCCGGAGTGTCCACCATAATTTGAAGCGTGAAAATAATTAATCACCTTCGTTCGGATATCCCCATTAGACCCCATATATAATCTGCATTTGAACCGCAATAAACCATCAGAATATGAGAAATAAGAGAGGTTGTATGGAGTGGTGACACATTCAGTAATAGCCTCTTGAGCAGTCGCATCGGACTCATAACTTTTCTCAGATCTCTCCCACCCAAGTGGCTTGAACACGATTCTGACATTGCACTCGGAGTCAATCTGATCCCTTCTAGATAGGATATCAGCCACCTTATTCTCCACTCCTTTTTATACTCAATTTTGTAGTCAAACCCCAAAAGCTTAGTCAAGTATTTATGTTGCACGGGTGTAGATATTTTCTGCTCCAGTAGGTGCTTAAGACTCTGGTAGTCCGTCTTAATAATGAATCGACCATGTAGCAAATAGGCTCGCCATTTTTCAAGAGCATGTATGATAGCTAAGAATTCTTTCTCATATAGATAAACCCAAGTTTTAGGAGCCAATGCTTTACTAATATAAGCGAAGGGTGAGATTCTGCATTAACACATTTCAATCCATTATAGCAAACATCCGTCTCCAACATAAAAGGTAGACTAAAGTTAGGTAAGCGATAACCGAGGCGCTTACCATGGCTGTTTTTAATTGTTGAAAAGCATCTTCAGCCTCAAGTGACCATTTAAACTGTCATTTCTTTGTCAATTCAGTTAATGGTCTGGCTAAAATCCCGTAATGCCTTACAAATTTTCTATAGTAGCCCGTCAAACCTAAGAATCCTCGTAAAGCTTTTACAGATTTTGGCTGAGGCCAATCAACCATGGCTTGAATTTTGTGAGGATCAGCTGCAACCCCCTTATCCCCAATCACATGACCAAGATAATCCACCTGTTTAGTTCCAAATGAGCATTTAGATGCCTTGGCTAGCAGCTGATTCTCTGATAACAGTTGGAAAACAGACTCTAAATAGCTTATGTGATCTTCCATGGTGGAACTGTAGATTAATATGTCATCGAAGAAGACTAGCACATAACGACCCAAGTAAGGCTTAAAGACTGAATTCATCAAGGATTGAAAAGTGGCTGGAGCATTAGTGAGCCCAAAGGGCATCACTTTGAATTCATATAAGCCACTAGTCGTAACGAAAGCAGTCTTATGAGTATCATTGGGATTCATCCTAATTTGGTGGTATCCTGCCCTCAAGTCCACCTTAGAAAATACAGTAGCACTCCTTAGCTCATCCAGCAAATCATCAATCAATGGGATAGGGAAGTTATCCTTTATAGTCATGGAGTTAAGTTTTCTGTAATCTATACAAAATCTCCAAGTGCCATCTTTTTTCTTGACTAATAAAACTGGTGAAGAGAATGGGCTAGTACTAGGCTGGATTATTCCCGAATCCAACATCTCATTGACTAATTTCTCAATTTCCAACCTCTGCAAATAGGGGTACTTGTATGGCTTTTGTTTAAAGGGTTGGGTATCGGGTTTCAGTGGTATGTTATGGTCATGGACTCTATGGGGTGGTAGTTGGGTAGGTTTGTCAAAAATATGGATATATTTTGAGATGAGAGGTTGAAGCTCAGGTGGAGGTTTACATTCAACCATAATTTCATCCGCAGAGATCATGCATAGGCATCCAAATAAGGCCCATTTTCCTTTTCTGTATGCATTTCTAAATTGTTTCCCAGTGATCATTTTCAAAGTCACCTCCTGTATAATCCTTTGCAACACCACTTCTTTCCCTCACTTTCTAAACCTGACATTATGTTCATCAAAATTGAATGTAATCGGTCCAAGTTGTCTCAACAAATCCACACCTATCACCATATCACAGCCCCCCAATTTTAGGATTCTCAAGGCTGCACTGAACCTACAGCTTCCCATTTCCCACTCAAGCTTTGGGCATCTTGTGTTACATTCTAGTTTGCCTCCATCTGCTACTGTGACGTTTAAAGGATTAGTAAATTCCAATTCACATCCCAACCTCCGAGCGAGACATTGCATCTAAAAAACTATGGGTACTATCCATATCAATGAGTACACTGATATGGTGTTTTCCCACTTTTCCCATTACTTTGATAGTGTCTAAGGCTACTTGACCAGCTAGAGCATGAACTGATATGTGATACTCTTCCTCATCTGAACTCAATTCCTGCAATACTAATTCATCACTCTCCTCATGATCTTGTTCACATATTATAGCAAAAAGCCTTTTGCATCTATGTCCAGGCTGATATAGTTCATCGCACTTAAAACATAGATTTTTCTTCCTTCTTATCTCTATTTCCTCGGGGCTCAGCTTTTTAAACGGTACAACATTACTCTGCCCATTCTGACCCTCTCTTTTTTGAGCAACATCATCTGCTAATTTTTTTACAAATTGCTCCCCTTGATTATACCCATTTCTATTAAAACTTTTAGGTCATCTCCCCAAAGAAGTTATCAGTAATTCTTGCTTCTTTGCTAACTGAATGGCTGCAGAGAGTGTATTTGGATTGAACATTTCTACCATTCTAGCTATTTCTTCCTTCAACCCACTCAAATAGCTCTACACAAAATACTCCTCAGTAAGATTTCTATTAGCACTCAACATGAAGGCTTTTAATTCCTCAAATTGCATGGTGTAGTTCAGAACATTCCCCTCTTGTTTTAGCTTGTTAAATAGAGCAATTAAATTCTTCCCCTCTACATTTGCAAATCTTTCCATCACCAGAGTAACAAACTCATTCCAACTTATATCTACCCTCTCTTCTATATATTCTAAGTACCACAGATCTGCAACCCCTTCCATATACATGGCAGCAGTCAATATTTTCTCATGATCAGGCATTGGGTTAAACAAAAAGAATTTATTACACTTCCTCACCCATTGCCTAGGGTTCTCCCCATTGAACTTCGGAAAATCAAATTTCGGCATTTTAGATCGAGAAGGATTATAATTACCTCGCTCAGACCTTGATTGAAATGAAGAATCCCCTTCGTCTCTGCTTCCTCCCTCCGGTCTTTTTTCTCTAATTTCCTTCCGCAACTCCTCAAATTGTTGTCTGAAGACATCCATCACCGACTGATTCATCTCAACTTGTTGTTGCCTGATTTGCGCTAGCTACGCCTCCAAATTCTCAATCCTCTTCTCCATTTTTGTTGAACCTCTAGTGTTATTTCACGGCATATGCCGACGTTGCGTGGATCGATGCTCTGATACCAATTGTTACGATTGGACTCGTAACCCTTGGCCCTTTTGCTCCAATTACCATATCCACCACGCTAGCTCAACTCAAACACTATAAACCTGCAGAAGATTTCAGGAATAATCGGAGTGCACGTGTGCAATTGGGTGAGACGATGAAGACGATGAACTGAATGATTGAGATAAATGGCGTAACTGCCAGTAACAAACAATTCACAAAAATGACTCTCGATGCTTTCTCTCTCTGCGTAGCTTCCTTTTTATACTTCCTCTATTGTGCTAACTAACATTTCAATTAGCTAAACACTATGACACGTGGCAATGACATATTAACTAAAGCACTAGCTAAGCTATTTTAAATGTTGATACGTTTCTTCCTTTCTTCAAATGCGACTCTGTGATGTGAACCTTCTCTTCTCTTCATAACATCCTGCAAACTTGACTCCAACATCCAATCACACATTTTCAATTGAAATCAGAGATATCATAATCAAAACGTCTAAACTTAAAATATATTAAAATAAAAAAATAGATAAATGTATCATTTAGTGTGTACGCGTTTTAACAAAAGTAGGTATTTAAAATTTAGCTCCCAAAAAGTAAGTTATATAGATACATCTATTCCTATATATATACAGATTGAAATATTTAAAAACCTAAATTTTATCTTATCCTATTAATAGGATACAAAATATAAGATGATCGTTTATAATGAGATATTGGAGATTACTTTTAGAAGATATAGAGTATAAGATGATTTGGATAACTCTAAATTTCTTGTGGATATATCCTTATTTTCAGAGATTTATATGTATCTTTGGATATATCTTATGAGTCCTTTGACTAGAAAATTATTTTCGTATAGTTAGATAAATCTTGATGGTATTAACTTCTTTTTCAAGTGTTTGGGTCATACTTGTCAATTCCGTCATATCTCTTTGCCTTTGACTATGACTATGTTCTCTAACTTTGGCTTTGTACTTTAACTATACCGGACTCTGACTATGGCTTCGGATTCTAACTTTGACTCTCTGACTATGACTTTGACTTCATGTATAACCTTATCTCCAAGTATGGCCTTATCTCCATATATGACCGTGGATCTGGAACGCCACTCAAATTTGACATATGATTTAATCCTATCATAACTTCTAAATCGGTTGGATCTTTGGTCTTTTGAGCTTTGTTAAGGATCTTCTCTTACCTTTAGGGATCTTTGTCCTAGTATACCATGTTATCAAATATATCTACAATAAATATAGAGATTTAGTAAAAGAAGGAAACAAATAGGTTTTAGGCCTTTACCCAACTTCTCTGTCCTTTATTGGTCGGATCAAGCCCAATAAAGGATGCGCATAAATTGACCCTAATCAACTACTCCCCCTAGTCTGGTGGACATATATGATTATCTAAATGGTGTTCGGTTCTCATTTAGAACTGACTCAAATCTAAAACGAAGTGGTTATGGTTAACCAAAAATCAAAAATTCGATTCCGATTGGTTCGAAACCAAAAATCTGTTTTTAATTTTAATTATTTTTTAATAAATTTAAATTTTTTAAATATTTATTTAATTTTGTTTCAAATTTTCGATTAACCGGAAACTGAACCGTAAGAACCAATAGGTTTTCGATTAACCAAAAATTTAAAACTGAACCATAATAACCGAAATCGAATTGTTTCCCATCCCTAAGTGGACATATGCTAACATATGTGATATGTATGTCAAACTAACATCTGTATCTGTGTACGAGCCAGAGGTCCACGCTAACTTTGTAAGAGACCTTTATAAATCTTATTAGAGCTGCATATTTGACTTGTAAAAATAAATTTTTATCCAAAGTGAGCTCAACTTAGGTAGAGGTAAAAGATTCTTGAACTATTTTAGTAGTAGTCGTCAAATTTGGTTTGACTTTTACTTGATTTAAGAGTTGTAGATTAGTGTAATTTCATTGGTGCATGTGAAGATCAGTAGAGCTTTAATCTTCAAAGAACAGATGGATAAGGAGAAAATGGAGCTGCTTAGTTAAGTAACCAAAAAGAAGAGTAGATGAAGAAACTAACAAGAATGAGAAGGAGAACGTGAATGCTCCCGACTCACACCTCTCTTGATCCCGAGATTCATGTCTTCTCCACTTACCATCTGTCATATTCAGAATCATAACTGTGTCTGTCATAGTCATAATATGAAAACCTAGCAGGTCTGTCAAAACACAATCACGACCCCATGATTATAATAACCGGCACTGTTACGGAAAACTTCAATCTCATTATACTTATCAATCAGCTACACCTAGAATAATTTTATACTTGCTATCAGGGAACATCATTGGATTGAACCCAAACAAAACATCCAGCTGTAAACAACAATGTCAAAGTACATTGTTGCTTCATTACAAAATTTGTGTCTACACAAGTATGTATGTATGTATGTATTTATTTGTAAACTGAACAAAGAAAAGGAAAAAGAAGAAGATATGTTGATAGCTTTAGCATCAACTTCTAAAAATAGGCACTATCATTTTCTATTTTAAAACAAGTATACATATATGGCCTAATATCTACTAGAAATCTGCTACCAAATTGCTCTCAATCTTGATCATCCACTTCATGAAAAGGAAGTGGCACTGTCTTCACAGCTCTAAATTTGCCTGCATTATTCAGATGCTCATTCTCCAACCTAATCAATAAACCCAAAAAATAAATCAGCCTTTAACATAAATCACATGATCTCTAACTTATTAAAATCAGAATCTCGAATATTTTTTCACCTGTAAAAATTCCACTGCCCTCTTCTTACAACCTCAAGCGCTGCCAAAAACAACATGGTAACTCTGTAGTCAACCTTTTCAAAATTATAGTGAAAAACTGTCTGCAACCAAGCTAGCCTGAGCACTAAGTTCAATCCCTGCAGCATGTAAACAGATTTTGTTCATTTGGAAGAATAGATTCCATGTCGAAAATATAATGCTTTTGTGCACTAACCAAAGAGAAATAGTAGATGAACTTGTGGCGGAGGATGAGCTCATCTCTCAGCCACGGATTCTTCGAATTGAACTGGAGTAAGCCCCAGTCCTTAACGAAGTCCCAGTAGAGCTGGTACACGGTTGCAGCGCTGGACATGATCACGACAAGGCAGAGCCATCCGACTGTCTTCTCCTTCTCATACGCCATTTTGGCTCCTGCAGCCAGCATTGCAGACACATACTTCCCTAGGTTGAGGAGATGACTCTTGTGCCCCTCATCAAACCAACGTCGGGCACACTGTGAATTATAACACGTCATTTAGGCGTTATTAACAACCTCAAAAATATCAAAGTCATTCAACCTCATAAGCAAGATTTAGACCTGCAAAGCTCTCCAGTAATAAGGCAGAAATGAAACTGCATAGGTCAAGTCTTTGTAATATGTTGTGCTAGTGCAGTAGTTGTAGTCTTGAGTTTTGTAGCTCTCTGTTATGTAGTAGCATGCTATATACTCGATGTTTCGGAGTGTCGGGACCTGACCAACAACGAAGAACCAGACGAATCAACTCAAAAAAAAATCAAGATTAATTCTTCTACATTAGCTTAATTGATTGATGAATGAGCTCAATTACCTGGCTACAAAGTTGATCAGCCATGAAGAAGTCCAGCATCAATACCTTGTACAAAGGTGATAACACAATGTTTCTTATCACAGAAAGTAAACGGTAGCGACTTGACTTGTATATTATGTTGAATGGACAAATCAAGACTATAATGAAAGCCTGCAAAAAAAATTTGATTAGTTAAGAAAAATGATCTCATTATTTGTTTTGAGATATTGTTATGTAATTGAGAGTTACCAGGAGGAGGAGGCCGGGGATGGCTTGGACTTGAGCATAGGAGTAGCCCTTTGCAACGAGTGATAAATGGACAAACAAGACTCCAACTACAGCAGCCATTGATGAGGTGCAGATCAAGAACACATCTCTGTACTTGAGTTCCTTTGTAGGGCACAGTTCAAAGATGAAGCTATAGTTTATTCGCGTCTTTCTCCACACGAAGATGTTGCATCCGAACAGGAAGAGGTGCAGAAACAATATGCTGAATATGCTGCAAAATTGGAACAAGGATTGCTTCTAAGACATAATGGTCTAAAAAACGACAAGCAATCCACAAAAAATAAAATGCGCACTTGCCTTAAAACGGGATAGACTGTTTCCATGTACACCGTGTCTGTCTTAGATCTATACATTCCTGTGATATGAGCCATTATGACATATCCTACAAAGAGTGCTACGAAGCCCCCAGCGAATAATCCTAGTTGTTGAAAGGAAAAAACAATGGATCAGTCTCTTTATTATAGAAAGCAGATCCACTCTATTTCAGGCTAGCCCTTTGTGTTTTAAAAAAATTTATGATCTGATAAAAAAATCTTAATCATGCATTCTTTATCATTTAGTATCTAACATTTTAAAATTATCTTGAAAGTTTTCTTTGTTAGGCACCAATTTTGCAGAACTTACCAATGAAAAAGGTGACAGCATGTGATTCTTTACGCAGAGTTGGCCTAAGATACTTCATAGCCTTTCTTTTGTCCTCTTCAGCAAAATGCTTGACAAAAAGCTCCTCAACCTCATCTGCTAATTTCAATGCCTGTCATGGTTGAAGAAAATTCGTGAGTGTGAGACAAGAAAATCTAGAATTCATGATTGAAAATCTAGGCAATTGCAGCACCTCGCATCCAATCTTCTTCCAATCACAATGCTTATGATTGCAAGACTATGCTTTTCTTGACCATCATACATTTTACAAAAAAAGAAAAGAAAAAGAAATGCAACTTTATAGCTATGTGGATCACCTTGTCTGAACTGTTGAAGAAGGAGCTCTCCACCACTCTTAAGTAAATGGGAAGAACTTGTTTGTTTGTCACCTGAGAAACAACGTGGAAGTTTTGCCTATCATGACAAGCAACAGTAGAAATAGTTCAAAAAAATGAGGATTGGCTATATGTACTTACTTTGTCGAATTTCTTCAAAATCTTCACAAAAGCAAGCATGTTCAAGTTCCTGAAATAATTTAAAGGACACAACTCAATTTATTAGAAACATATCAAGCTAAATTATAACAAGCAGAAATGTGCAAAGAATTTAAGATCAAACCTATAAGTTTTGAGGTATCCCAATCCTTTGTAGAGCTCAACAAATGCACCCCTAATCATTTTTTCTGCATGATGAAGCTTTTTCTTGTTAATATGCAGCTTATTTCTCTCTGGACCACCTTTCTTCGATGACTGATTCACCAAATCATCCCACAACAGATAAGTGATAGCTGAAAATGTACGGGCTGGATTTGTGACAGGAACGTTGATCCTCAAGTTCTTTCCTCGGCAGTTGATCATGCAGTTGGAGATGGACTTCAATTTCTTGTCCCCTTGCTTCATTCTCATTGATCTTCCAAGTTCACCAGAGTTGGAAGATTCGGAAGATTTCATATAATCTTTATCAAATTCTTCTGTTACATTCTCCAGTTCTGGCTCTGAAGTTGCTGTATACTTGACGGACTCTTCATCTTTTAGAAAAATAATTGAACAAATTTGATGAATAATGGTAGTAACAGAATCATGACATAGTTATCAATCATGACTAAATCGTTAGTACTAATGAATGACCAAATGCATTTCTACATCATGCAAAAAAACTTAAGAAACCTCCTTCATACCACAAGATATGGTGCCTGAAATCGACTCCTCCTCCTTCAATGAAGGCCCTTTAGCCCGTTGCTGCTGCTTCACCGCAGACTTGAGCTCAGTGAGAATCTCCATTTGCTTCAACAAAGATTCACCCCTCTCAAGGAACTCCTTTTCCTTTATCCTATAAAACTGGTTCACTTTGTTGAGTTGGAGATCCAAACAAGCAAAAAACTCGATTGCAGCATCCGTGTCAGCAACCTGCTCCAGCAGCTCAGTCTCGTACATGTCTGTCGTACTAGCCGAGGCTGAAAGCTTGCAGTGAACCTAAAAAATACGGTACAAAATCAGAATTAAAGTTTCAACATGAACAAACTATTAATACTGGCAGAGATTAATAAGGCAAAAAAAAGTACTTGAATGACCCTTGTCTCTCTTTGCTTATTATCAAGAAAAGTATGCTTTCTCAAAGAGATGATGAGATTAGAAAAGGAGCTCTTTTGCTTCTTGTTGTTGGTGTTTTGGTTATCGAGTGTGTGTATTTTCTTGACGACCTTCTTCAGCTGCCAGTAATCAACAAAGGCTTCTTTCCATTCGGGAACTAACTGCCCCTCAAACTGCTTTGAAAACTTCACCATTTTTGGACAATGCAGAAACTTATGTTGTCTGAATTAGTGTTTCAACTAGTGAGTGAAGCATTGAAGAGGGCTAAGATCCCATTATATATGGAGGGGAAAAGGAATCTTGGTTGATGGCCATGGAATGATGCTCAGACATCACATTCTGTTTATATCCTCTTCGAGTATCTTTTATCCTATGCTCGTTCCACTTGGAAGGTATAATGAATGGTTTGATCTCACCGGAGAATCGTTCTAGGAAGGCGCTGCTCTCGAACAACCTGCTGCTGTTGTGCCTGCTTTGAAAAGTTTGTTGCAAAGATTGTAGGAAAAGATGTGTGTATTAATCCATTTGATTTATTTTTTTTGCCATTTTTGCATAGGAGAACTTTGTTTATTCAGAAAGTTCTTTTTGCGCTTTCTGCACATCAAAATGAAGAGGTCATTGGTTGAGTCTTTTGCTAATCACACAACAACTGGCTCTAAATAGACCAGCTAGAAATCCACTAGATTTAAGGATAAGAAAAGGTTTGTAATAATTCTAATTCTCCACTTTCAAAAGAAAGGATTTTTGCTGATTGTTTTGGTCATATTATTTTAGTTAGGACCAACAAAAGTCCAAAAGCAGTTGTGAATATTATATTAGTGAGATTCTATTAATTAGTGCTACAACTAGTGATTATTGGTGATGAAAGTTCTAAGTTTCTATTCCTCGTTCCCTATCTATGTTGTGAAGGATAGCAACATTTTTTCACACGTGGGCGGACACACAAAATTTTCGTCGTGGTTTCCGTCGTCGTCGTCTGCCATTTTCATCACTTTGAAAAAAGTTTCGTTTCGAGTTGAAATTTCGATAATTATTGTGCACGATGATTCCTTATGCGTGCCACACCCGCATGATGAAATGGAGCAACACAAATTGTAGTCTCAAATTGGGAATTAGGAATATATGTTCTTATATCACGGTTGGCTTTAGTGGATTCTGTTGAGGAAGTTTCCAATATAGTTGAAACATGGCTTTTTGGGGAATTACATCATATTTTGGTGAAAGAGTACCTTGTAAAAGGTATAAAACCAGCACAATTCTTCAAATTCGAGAGAAAGAACATGTTTATTGCTCAATGAATTAATTACATCAAAGAATTTTGTAAGATTCATTTTTTCTTTTTTCAACTCTTGTGTTCAAATTTTGTCATGTTTTACTTAAACAGATTGGATTATTATCTCACGAGTGCATCGAATGGTGCCATTTCATACATTCGATTTGTATCGGTTTAGTTAATTGATTTCTACATGTGAACTACTCAACTAGAACCATTTATCTATTTTTCTTTTGTTTTAAATTCAAAATTATAAAAGATAAATTTCTTTATTTTCCAATATATCTTTTGGCGGTTTGGCAATTCTGAAATAGTCCATCGCAATTTGATACGTAAGAAAGGTGCTTAAAAAAAGCTGATATATTTCAATGATAAAAGTTAGGATGTCTCCCCATTTAAATAAATAAAATAAAATATAAAAATATGGCTGTAAATTCATTTTAGATGCCATATATTTTAAAATAAAATATTAGACCATATTCGCACCTGAAAACCCTGCATTCAATAATTTTCATCAAAATCGAAATCACAAGCTCATGTCAGATTGTTTGATGGTTAAAAAATCTGTCAAACAAATCTTCATAACCAAATCCAAATCATATATGATCCATCGCCTACACGAAAACACAACACTGAGTGTCAGCAAACAGGCACCATATATCTGAAACGCACTTGTTTTTGTGGCTTGGATACTTAATGAATTTTGACCCGTCAAATGACATGACATAATTTTATTTTGTTCATTGTTTATATAAGAAACAAATAACTATTACATTGATTTTGAAATCTTATAAGCTAAATCATACAGTCTTGAAAGAATATTATTATTATTATTATTATTATTATTATTATTATTATTATTATTATTATTATTATTATTATTATTATTATTATTATTATTATTATTTAAATTGGGAAAGGACGACGGTAAGAATTGAACCCTAAATTTATATGTCAACAAAGGGGGTCTTTACTGTTTGAATGTCTGAATGAAGACTGTATAATTACTTTGTTTAATTAAATCATTTGCATAAAGCTTCTTTGATTTGTCTTTCTTGTATAGTTTATTGGCTATTTATTTAGTTTTTTAAAAAAGAGCATTCCCCTAAATAATAAATAAGGTTTCTCCATGTGTAAAAACAAAATAATTAAAGAAAAAGGAAGCAAAAGACCCCAAAATCTTTTGAGCCTATTTTGCCAATCACAAATCATGGTCGACTAGGATGACATATATTTTCATGGTGTGATCCTCCTTTCTCACCCACCTATTATCTTTCTAACGGTCTTCTGAATTTGTAAATATTCTCAAAATAAATAAAATAATATAGTCTCTAATTTTTACAAAACAGAGTCAATTTGGATCGTGCATGTTGTTTACCCTGATTGATGCAATCAAAATGATATACAATTTTATTTAATTCAAAATATTTGTATATTTTGGGTGTTTAAGTTTTGACTAGTTACATTCTCAAATACTCAAACTTATTCACTTAATTTTTCACACAAAATATATATATTTGTGTTCATGAAGCCTTACAAGCCGCAACTGCTATCTTCGGTGTATACTAGGTAAACTCAAGTTCTTATGTTCATATGTAGTAGCATGTAAATCATACAAACACTTCATTTTTACATATTTCAATATTTAGAATTAAAGAGAATTCAAAATGATCCAAGACTATCTATTACTGTATTATAAAAATGTGTATTCTTAAATATTTTGTTATACTATCCTTATTAAAATATTTTCAATTTAAAAAATAGTTTAGTAATTTAATATGTGTATATATTTAATGTTGTTTATTTTGATATAAGATAAGATTTTTCTGTATGATTTTTTTAATTATGAGAAATGCTATCTATTTTTGATTTATATATATTATCATATTCATAACTTTTATGTGCATCTCACATGCCATTCAATTATATTGGCATATTGAAATGGAATCAAAGAATTCTAATCATACAAATAACATTGCATACAAAATAAGTTTTGATGTCATCATGAAAAAAATAAAATCTTCCCCTATATACATTTTTCTTGTATTTCATGAAACAATTTTCTTCAAATAATTCTTAAATCCACCGAATTCTCGAACTTCGATTATCAATCATTATTCGAATTTGTTCTCCCATGATGCCATGATCATATACTCTTTTGAACTGATAATGTTATAATGAAGATTGTGTATTCATCAAGCTTTAAGATAATTGCTAAAATTATGATATGATAAAGAGCATATGATTCTGGATTGAGGTTCCATCTATGCAAATCTATGCCGTTTGTATTTATTAATCGCAAATATTCATCTCAGTTGAGAATATACCACTTTAATGCCAAAAACAACTCATCTTAAAAATGGATTAGGAGCATCTTTATTCTTTTACCAAGCCTAATTCCTTGGATTTTGGATCCAGTCACAGCATATACTTCTTCAATTATTCTATTAAGATTCTTGGAAATTATGTATAACTTTTTCAAATTATTCATGTAAGTTATATTATTGAAGCATTGATGTAATTCAAACAAGTACTTTTCAAACATTTAGAGTCGTTCAAAAATTCGATGATCAAACTCGTATAATAATAATAGCCACACCTTGAAGTTATGCAAAATTGAAGCATATGCCTTTCCCTTTGCATATGTTGTTATACTCTTAATTATAGAGCATGTTGCATGTGTTGATTTTATTCTTCATAAAGTAGCAAGGACCACATAATATAGTACACTAGTAGTAGTAGCATATGTCTGCTTGATTGAACTTTTTTTTGGTGTCTTACTCTTTCCATGCAGGCACTAATAATTATTATATGGGCTAGTGTAAGTTTATGGATCGAATTTTAGATTATTTTTTAAAATTCCTAAACTTTCTAAAATGTAATATCCCACCGACCAGTCCGCTCGGAGTAAAGGGATACCACAGGTCACATAAGGCAGAAGAGAGTGAATAAATGAGAAAAGCTTACTTACATAATAATACACATACATATATATAGGTATCATAATGCGAGTCAGACACAACTACATACATACCACGTAATTCTAATTTAAGTAGACACGTTCAAAAAAGGGAAAGTACAGCTGATTAATTAAGTAATTATTATAAATTTTGACACTAGAGCAGGGTGGTTCAAACACAATCCCAGAGAAGAGGCCTATGCGTTTGTGGCTAAACAGCAAAAAGGGGAAAACAAACATTTAGCACAGTCATCATCTTACTCCATAGCCTCCCCTTACTCAATTTCAGTACCTGAAAATATAAAAATAGTTGGAGGCTGAGTAATTGATTTACTCAGTGGTCATGCCAAAACAATAGTTAAGTCTAGCATGCTTCGTTATACACAAGAGGCATTTAAAAGAAAGATTTTTACTCAATGTATAACACATATTTTTAGAAAAATATAATCCGCGGACTGAGCTATCAATCAGTTGGTGCCTTTCCAGATCATAGGGGAACATTTGCCCACTGATAATCTACACCAAAGTTGGTAATCTGGCCAAATTCCCCAACTCTGTATTTCCGTGTGCACTACCTTGGCTCGTGGTAGCCCAAGGCACAATTATTAACTTTGTGAGATCCGAGATCTCTCTAAGTGAAATTAGTATATCCGATTCACTAGCACCCAATAATTGTATAGCTAAAACATTTTAAGCATGCTGACATTTTCACTAAAATGCTTAAGTAAACTTTTGAATATGAAGCTCACCTTTCACCGAAGTTACGGAATCACAAGTCCGTAGTAAGTCAAATTGGAATTCCTACAATCACATCATACATCCA
The DNA here is from genome assembly GCA_036937905.1 of Salvia rosmarinus. Taxonomy (NCBI): domain Eukaryota; kingdom Viridiplantae; phylum Streptophyta; class Magnoliopsida; order Lamiales; family Lamiaceae; genus Salvia; species Salvia rosmarinus. Next base: position 23,954,197 of record CM072822.1, on the reverse strand, counting down.
AATAATTCAGGCAATTGCTCACAGAAATAACCCTACTGTTATAAATGCATATCGTGCATGCATTTTATTTACTATTTATTTAAGTTTCAAGATAATAAGGAAATTTTAATTTACTTTGATTAACAGGTAGCCTTATAATAATTTTAGTAATTTAGTGTGAACTCCTAAATTTACCAAATTTTATAAAGATGTTCTATAATTCATGATTGGTTATCTGTGAACTCCTAAATTTACCAAATTTTATAAAGATGTTCTATAATTCATGATTGGTTATCTAAAATTGTTTTAAGGGTCAGATTTTTCTCCTAACAGTTTATGTATTTGCATTAGAGATTTAATTAAGCATTATTCGTGAAATTCAGAAAGCTCACTTAACGAGCTCAGATCAGATTAATATTTTGCAGAGGTATTACTAAGGTTTGTATGTATATATGATAAATAAAGATGTTATTTCACATCATAACTATTGTCATTGGCTTATTACTGGGCTTAGCAGTTTTTCGAGTATGAACAGAGCAGCAGTTTTTTGTGATTTTTGAAAAATAGTAAACGGTCTCGGATCGGATTGAAATTTGGTGGACTATTTATCAACATATTTAGGTTGACGTGGTTAAAATTTGGTGGTTATTGGATTTACATAGATCTTATGATTGGCCTACGGTTATGGCTGATTTAGGGTGATTAGTGGTAATACTTTTTTTTTCGTTAATTGTTCTTGAGCTCATTTTAGTGTGTGCTAAGTTTAAGTTTCCTTTTCATGTCTTGAAATATATTAATTTGACCAAATATGGAACTAAATTTCACAATACAAGGCATGGCAAGCCATCATTTATTTATTTGTATTTTAAGATTTAATAAACACTATTCCACTTAATGTTCATGTCTAGTTTCAGCTTCGTATTCACATTCCAATTCCTTCTTAACCTGGGTCGCACAACTTAGGCTTAATCAAGTTTTCATCTCATGATTTCATACAGTATGAGATTTTACACCTTAAGAATTTACAAACTCATCAAGAAATCCACATGCAAGTCAGGTGAATCTGTTACCACCCTCTATACAATTCTCGACTAAGACTAGATTATGCACTTGAAATTTAAAACCAAGACCATTAGTAAGTCACCATGCATGCATGCATCCAAAACATACAGATGACGTACAATCACATTGCTCAAGTGTTAAAGCCACCACAATAACCCATCTCTAGTGCTGTGAGCTTATAAGTGCAAGAATCTATTTCACATTTATTCTACGAGCATGTAGTTAGGCCTTTTGGCAGACAACTCTATGAATTATTATTTATTTTAAAACTTATTTAGTTCTGCTCCCAGATCCGAACGTGTGCCTAGAAGTCATGAAATCTTGATGCATGTGGGATTCAAGTTTGGCCAAAGAGGAAGAAAAATGGAGACGGGCCGTACCTCGACTAGTGGTTACGGCTTAAGATCTTGGTTTATGAGTATGAGGAATCTCCCGATCTCTCGGTCTTCCTACTGACTATGACAACTCAGCCCTCTACAAGTCAAGTCTTAAGTTAGAATTTGATGAGACTCGAGCTAGGAAAATGGGAGAAGAAGCTCGGTTTTACCTCTACAAGTATAACGCTTGGCAAGGAGAGAGAGAGGTAAGAGTATAAATCTTTTCGCTGATGAAGAGGATGGCAGGGGAGTTGAGGACTCACGACAGGAAGTTTGTGGGCTTCCAAAGGCAGAGACAGAGAGCTTGGTAATACGGGGTGCCCTGGTCGACACCGGTACGAATGATGGTGGAAGATCATCAGGAAGATAAACTTTCCTCTAACTTCCAAGAGGATTGTAGGGAGAGCTAGAGTGAGAGAATAATGAGATGATATTGGAGGTAAAATGAGAGATGAGGCTTCGTGTTGAGGTAAATATGAGAGGGGGAGACTTGAGGTGATGCCCGACAAGATTTCCAAGTGTCATTGGAAGTTAAAAGGTGGACGTATGCATGGCTTTAGTGAATGAGCTATACTGCCTAGTTAATGATTGCTTATGATTGTGTCTCTACACTTCCTATCTCATGTACGACATACATACATACATACATATATATATACATACATATATATATATATACTTAGGGAGTTTCTTTATGGGTTTATGTGTGGTTAGTGGAAGATGATATCATTTGTGTGATGTCTTAGCAAATTTGAATTTTAACACATACGAAATCTCCATCCTTTATTCCTTAGGGCATCTCCAAAGGCTTCTTCAAAATAGCAATGGAAGCTATTTTGTTGTCAAAAGCTTCCAACCATGCTTCATATGTATGCTCTATTATTGAGCTATGTGAATTTTGCTGTAAAAATACAGCAGCAACTGTTGCTGCGCAATCTCCCCTCGCATCTTTTAATTTTTTTTTTTTTAATTTGTGTATGTTTTAATTTATTTTTTTGTATTAATAGAATATTAAGTTTTAATAATTGAGTTTTTAGTTTTAATATTTTAACTTTGAATTAATAAAAAAATATTAAGTTTAATAAACAGAGAAGAATATTCTTTTTCTACTGTAAAATAGAGTAGATGGTTGTGAACGAATTACTATTTATGCTTTAAAATAAAGATAGAGATGCTGTAAAATGGTACGAACCCTTGGAGATGGTCTTAACTTTGTTCTACACAAACACACATATGCCCAATTATGCCTTATTCATTTAATGGTGTACATATAAGTCTTATAGTTAATATACATGTAGACAAGGAATCAAATCTTAAGGCACATATTATATATATATATATATATATATCAAAAAGATATCATATTCCAAAATAATTATCAAGTTGAGATTCAAGTAGTTACTCAAGTTTCAATTAATTTCAAGGATCTAATTACGGGTATAAAGATCAAACCATTAATTTTTATTTCGGGGATCTAATCCATCATAATTGAGTTTCCTAATTTGGCACTCTATTTTTATATCGTTATCTAAATCCTTAAATTGAGCTTAATTTGCTAAACTGAAATTCCTAAGGATGAGCTCAAGTTGCTAATTCTAGTTAATTGGAATTAAATTCCATTTCCTGCTCGAATTATTATGCTTGCAAAGCTATAATAATTATAGAATAATATAAAATTATAATTCAGGAAAAAAAATCTTTATTTCTAAGCTTCTAGATTGAGGTGCATGTTTGACCTGGGATATTACATAAAATAAACTAATTTTGCCTCCCAATTGAGAATCAAGTATCGAAAAGTTTAATTCTGATGAAAATTCTAGCCAATCATATGTTATCGTGGATCAAGGTATGTTATCTTGATTAATTATGTCCTGTGAAAACCTTGTTGTTCAAATATATTTAATGCTTATGCTTGAGCAGTATGAGGCATTAATTTGAATAACTAGAAACAGTTAAACTTTTATATACATTTTATTTTTAATTGGATACTTATCAATCATTGTCGTCATAATCTTTTGAAGACTCTATGCTTTATGCAAAGAAAGGGTAAAATGTTTTTAGTAATTGGATTGGAAAAGTGGAAATGTGAAGAATTCCAAAAAAAAAAAAAAACAACGACGAGGTTATTACTTCTGGGCTTAGTGGTATTATGGGTAAGAGGGGATAGAGCCCAGAGCTATTACTAAAAGTGGCCAACTTAGATTCGATAAATTAATAATTTGTGCCATTATGGTTATCTTAACCTACATAAGAACTGACAATCAAATTCAATGAGGAAAAAGAAAAAAGACAAAAAGAGATAAAGGAAAAGAGAAAGGAATCTCGACAACAGTACTTTTCTTATTTACGATTTCAATATAAATATAAAGTTTATAGTAATTTTATTTTATACTTTAATATTAGAGATATGCCTGTGCAGCGTTAGTATGGTGTCTTAATTTATTTCTCTTATAATTGTTGGAAAAATGCTTAGTGAAAACTAGCGTTCAATGCGGATTTAATGAAAATAAATTGTAGATTCAAAATTTACATTTCGAGTAGTTGAATTAAATGTGTTTATTTATCTTAATTCAATTTTGGATGAATGGACAATTAATATATAAAGATTGCTACTTGAAATAAGAGTATGGATGGTATAAGAAAAATAAAAAAGTATAAATATGTTCACACTTCACACCATAAAAAATAATAAAAAATGTGTTCCACTATGTTAGTCAGTTTATGACAATCCCAAGTGTTTACATGCAAGTTGTCAAATATGATTGTGTGTGAAAATTAATATAGTCGGTATAGTTGAATCAAATTCACATTCTAAATCATATTAATTAATATGGTTATTATGGAGAACTTCTACATTTAGTCACGCTTATGACTGTAAATCACCCCAGGGCCCAGGCTACGCAGATTGATTAATATATATGGTCGTTATGGACAACTTCAACATATTGTCACACCTATGACAGTAAAAATGACCCCATGTTTAGGTAGATTAATAATATGGTCATAATTGAGTACTTCGGCATAGGGCAAACGCTGAAAAAATATCTTATAGGGGCTATGTTTCCTAAATTTTATTTGAGAATATAATTTTGCATAATAATTGGCACAAATTTTGGATAATTTCAAGATCATACAAGAACAAAAGAATTTAATAATTGACTTGGTGTGGGCTTAAGCCCCACCCCACCTATACATGTGTCCGCCCAATGCTTCGACATGTGGTTATGGTCGCACCTGTAACTATAGAATGACCTCATGCTATGCTTGATAATCAATTGATCGAAATTACGCACGAATTAGATTAATTAATATTGTCATTATAGTGTAGTTTAGGATCTCATTCTACTTGATCCCAAATATCAAGTGACATGTGGTGCAACATCAATATTTTGTGAATCGTTTTATTTTTAAGATAATTGTTATGGACATTATGTACATTTGTATATCAATAGGTCCTACAGATGAAGATTTTGACTCTTGTCCGATTGTTGTCGACTGTATGCCGAATTACAGAGCAATATTTTTACAAATCAAGAATCCAACTCTTACCTCAGTTCGGATTTGTTTCTACATTTGTTTCTCCTACATTTATAACCTCTTTCATTCTATTGTTATAGTTGTTTGAAAAAACCCAACAATTTATCTATGTTACTTTAACAGAATTGATGATACATCCCAAATAACTATAATTAAGGGTTAATGGTGACAAATAACCATTTTGCTTAGACAAAAATAAATAGCTGCCACAAGTTTAAGAATATATAAATCTAGCCACTTTTATGATAAAATAAAACAATATATTACCTTTTAGTTGTATTTTTATTATTCTCTTTAATTTCTAAAATTTATTGCGATGAGAACGCGCGATCATGTATAGTGAAGCCAATAATCCCACTCACGTTTTGGCCGATCGATGGATGGTGATGGTACGCTGGGAGTGGAACTTCCTTCTAAGAAGAGAAAGCTTCAGGCCATTGCTGGTTCGTATGATCCAGCTACATGATAGTATATTTATTCACGTCATGGTCGGATAATACGCAATGAGAACCCCGTCGGGGGATAGGTACATGTGAAAACTGTTTTTTTTAGGTTTTTATAATTTTCTAAATAAATGAATTACTTCCCCCGTCCACCATATTTGTTCATTTAATTCTATTTCGGTACGTCTACAAAATTCGTTCACTTTTCTTTTATAGACATGACCATATCCAAAAGTCAATATTTTCATCCACACTCAACCATCTATTTACAAAAAAAAATCATCCATGATTTCATTCTCCACTCACTTTATAATCATTGCATTTGTTAAAATTCGTGTCGATAAAAGTTAAGCGCATATTTCAAAGATGGAGGGAGTATATATAAGGGTGAGCATTCGGTCGGTTCGGTTGAAAACCAAATTGAAAGTCCAAAACCCAACTAACCGAACTGTTCAAAAATTTCAACTGAACCGACCAAACATTTTTTTTTTCAAACTGAACCAAACCGAACCGAATTTTAAACTTCGATTTCGGTTTGGTTTTTGGTTAACCGAAATTCTAATTACTACTTCAGTAAACTGAGTGCCAAAATCAATCCAGAAAATGATAAAATCAAAAATTTACAATTCAACAATCTAACCTTAAATTCAACAACATTTATAGCATAAATTCAACCATCAAACATTGACAACAATAAATTAATATTGAGATAAATTAATTTAATATTGTTACCGTTTAGTTTAATCCATATGTGCACATATAATTTTTAATAATTTAATTTAAAATAATTTATATATATATTAATAAAAACTTCGATTCGATTTAAACCGAATTCGGAATGTTAAACCAAACGATCCAAAAAAAATTAATTTTCAATATTTGCATTCAAACCAAAACTAAAACTGTTAAAATCAATCAAAATCGACCAAATTATCAATGTTAGATTTATATTCGATTTTGCTCATATTGAAAACTAAGTACATATTAGCCAAAGAAGAATTTAGAATCACAAGAAAGGACAACAATCACATAACTGATTTCCAAGATGCCGAACTAAGCCTATGAAAACCGGCCACGTGGCATCACAACACTGGGTCCCGCCAGTCCCACTTTCCTCCTCCAGAAATTCAAACGTGAAAGAAATCTCGAACTCAATTAACACTGTACGATCCAAACTGTTCATGATTTCCCCTTAAATAGTAGAAATCTTGTCTAACTGTAATCTCTGCAACTCATCGTTCAATATTCCAATCAGCAATTACTATAAAAACCTTAACAATCAGTTGGGGTTTGCGAATCCCTACTCTAATACACCTACACGGAGACATACTCGAAGATATACGTATATATACGTACAAACATGAAGCCTCATATACTACCCTTATCCGTCCCGAATGGCTCGCCGTCATATTCTCCGATGATCAAGGCTGCACCGGAGACTGCGTCGTCTCTGGCGGCCTCCGCCGCAATGCTGATCGGATCGGAACTTGATTTGGGCGCGGCGGTGACGAGGATCTTGATGCCTCCGACGCCGGAGGAGGACAAGAAGAATGAAGGGAGACCCTTGATTCCGAGGACTTCGAGCTACACGGAATCGGCGGGTTCGAATTCCTATCAGCAGCAGAAGAGGCGGCGGCGCGTGGCAAGTGATAACTCCCTTTTGACTATGGAGGACGGCGGCGGCCGCCGCTCTCTCCGGCAGGATGCTGGGAGAGATGCCTCTGATGCTTATCTGGTTACTCGGCTTGGATTTAAGTTGCTGAGATATGTTGGGTAAATTATATTGATTTGATTTGGTTTTTTAGGGTGGGGAATTTGTGGAGTTGAGCATCGATTGTCTTGTTAATTGCTGCATCATTATTTGATGTGGCATTTAAACCATTTGAGCTCCTTAAAAAATGAAGATTTGAATGCGATCAATTTCAAAACAATTATATCTTTTTCTGCTCTTTCAATCAAGCACAGCTTCAACGCACATTCTAAGCTTTTGTCCCTTTTTTCAGGGTAGGCTTCAGATTGATCACTAGATTTCTTGCCCTTGGCTGTTATTCTTTCCTTCTTTTTCCTGGATTTCTTCAAGGTTTGTATGTCTAGATATATGCCATGTCGACTGTCTAAAATCGTGTTTATAGTGCGTTCGTATGCTGGACTTTTGTCATTCCATGGAGCATGAAAATTGGTTAAACATGGCCTTATTTTTTGATTGTTCTATTGCAGTGGGATATTATTACTTCGTCTCTGACAGAGTACGTAGAGGTATAGTCTATGGCGACCTTCGCAGAAATAGGTAAGCTTTCACTGAGATCAGTTGTAGGAAAACTTTTTTTTTTTCGATGTTTTTCTGAGTTTCATTTCTCCTTTTCGTTGTTTAGTACGTGACTATGTATTTTTTTTAGCTCAGGCTTGATCTGTATTTGCCTAAAAATAGTGATGGACCAAAGCCAGTCATTGCATTTGTAACAGGTGGAGCCTGGATTATTGGGTATGCTTCTATGCTTAATTCCTTTTGATTAACATAGTACTTAATAACTCTTCATGAAAAGAAAAAAAAAGTACTTAAGAACATTGTGCTATGAGATTATTCAGCTTTTCAATGTATGCATGGATAATGTTTTTCCCTAGTAATCTTTGGAGCAAAATTTCACATTAGAACTAAGCTCAGAAATTATGAAAAATCGTTGCTGGAAACTGGGTCTAGGTTGCCCTAATTATGTAGTTTTCATCTTATATTGATGAGTGGAATTATAGAAGTTGTTATGTTTGTTAGTTGAGAATCATATCCTTTGGCCTCTTATCAACATTACTGACAAGCATATATGTTGATACAGCTATAAAGCATGGGGTTCTCTTCTAGGACAACAATTATCAGACAGAGATATTATGGTTGCTTGCATAGATTACAGGTAGCATCAATTTGTTCCATCATTATTTGTTGAAGCTAGTAAACTTGAGAAATAAGCTTTATAATTACTTAATTAGTTAGAATTCATGTAGTAGTTCCAGCGAATTCGAACTGAGATGAAAGTTCAGTTAGCCCAGACTTTTGCAGTATTTGAAGAATAGGCGTTCTAGTTCTCTGATTGAAGGTTCACTAACATGCAGTAAAACATAATTTTCATAGCACAAAACTAAATATAGTTCAATCTGATTGTTGCAGGAACTTTCCTCAGGCAACTATTGGTGATATGGTTAAAGATGCTGCTCAAGGTATCTCATTTATATGCAACAATATTGCGGAATACGGAGGGGACCCTAACAGGTATTTGTTTGTTTACTTTTCTTGCCAAAAGCTTTTGCATTTACCTATCTAACAAGATCCCCTTTCATTGTTTTGTTGATTCGTTAAGAGTATATGTTATGGGGCAGTCAGCCGGTGCGCACATTGCTGCTTGTGCTCTAATAGAGCAGGCGATCAAGGAGGCCAGTGGTGAAAAGACTTCTTGGAGCGTGTCCCAAATCAAAGCTTATTTTGGTTTATCTGGAGGGTGAGCATGTTTACTAACTTTCATGCTTTGCTAGAAACTTCTTGAATTCTTGAATCTCATTTCAATATCTTTAAATTGATAACATTCATCTTATTACTAAGACTATATTTATGATACCTGACTTGATGCTATATGATATGATACTTCTCTTCAGAATTCTTTCATTCAGCTCAGTCTATCTGTAGAAATAACAAAATTGATGTCCTTAAACATTCATGGACAGGTACAATTTGTTGAACCTGGTAGATCACTTTCATAATCGAGGTTTGTACCGCTCAATTTTCCTAAGGTATGGACTATTGCTCATTTGACTGAGTGATCTCTATCTATCTGAATATCTCTTACTCACCTCTCTCTCTCTCTCTCTCTCTTGGTCAGCATAATGGAGGGGGAGGAATCACTAAGAAAATATTCCCCAGAGGTAATGGTGCAGGATCCTAACAACAGAAATGCTGTTTCTCTATTACCTCCTATAATCCTTTTCCATGGAACTGCAGACTATTCTATCCCCTCTGTTTCCAGGTCTGAACCTCATTCGACTAACACAATATTCCCTGATTCTAGTTCACTGTCTGAATAAAGTAATATTGAAGCTTTGCTCAATTTTTCAGTTACTCTGCACTTGCTTATACTTCTTCTCTCTTCATGCTTCATATCATTACATAACATTGGATGATTTTTAACAGCACAAGCTTCGCTGAGACCCTCCGAGGCTTGGGAGTTCAAGCTGAGTCGATCCTTTATGAAGGAAAGACACACACGGATGTGTTCCTTCAGGTATAATGAGGCTAACAAGAGTATTGAGTAAAGCAAAAATGCAGCCTATACTAGTGAATTTTCTATCTATTTTTGAATCGGGTTTTTGTTTACGTTGGATTGATCATCTGCAAAAAAAAACTCAGGATCCTATGAGAGGTGGCAAAGATGATATGTTTGACGATTTGGTGGCCATGATTCATGCTGGAGATTCCGAAGCTCTGGCAAGGGATTCCACAGCACCTCCAAAGAGGCGGCTTGTACCTGAATTCATGCTGCGATTGGCCCGCAGTGTCAGCCCATTCTGATCATTCATTTCACCAAATTCCTAAGTCGGAGTTCAAGCTATCTTATGTTAGAAGTCTTGTATATGGTAGATATGTATCGTTTATGAACAAACATTAGCATATTATTGTGCCATTTGTTGTTGAATTCAGTGTAACATTCTTGATTGAGAAAATCTAGGTAATTTGTCGGATGCTGTTGTTAGTTTTGAATCAGAACAGTGTGTTTAGGCATGCAGTGAAACTTAACTGCAACAAACTGTAATATTTATTTTTGTTTCATGTCCCTCTGAAAAAGAGAAAAGGGAAAACTGCCATCTTTTTCTGAAGAGGCTTCCTAATATTTGCCCCTAAACATTTTATAATTATTCTTGTTTCAAACTTTCAATGGCTATTTATTGTTTTGGGAGAAACCACTTGTCTTGTATTGTTAGAAACGTATAGATATAGAAGCATAGAGATGTAAATATAGAGGTTGAATTCCTCAAAAATATTTTTGAGAGTGCAGATAGTTCAGACAGTCATCATTTTATTAGCCGAAGCCAAAGACGAAAAATTACATAATCACCAGCCTAGACAGCAGCATTGCATTCATAAACTTAAGCCAGAAGCCACATATGGACTGCTTAGTATACTTGCACACACTAACTTCAATATTTCTTCTCATTTCTTCCCTTTAGACTTGCCCCCTTATCCCTGTATACACAAACAAGATATCGTGATATCACGAGAATTAAGTTATTTGATTTCAAATGGTATTTCTTTTCCTCTTTTTTTCTTCATCTTCTGGTTTTGCTTCCTTGTTTTAACATTTTCCTTCTATTTGTATAGTTCCAAATTTACTAAAAAAACAAAAAAGAAAAGAAAAGAAAAAAGAAGTAAAACTTGCTTTCTTCCTTGGCTCCGGAGGCTTCTGCTCTCCCTTGGTGGGGCCCTGTTGGTAGCCAGAGCTTTCTTGTTGGGCGCACCGCCTGATTGAGAACCAACGGGTCTCTCCAACTTGAGTGATGCCATTTTTTTTTTCCAAATGCAAGAAATATGTGATCTCTACCTTGCTGATCTTGGATGAATTGAAAATCGATATTTATTTTCCCTCATAGTTTATGTATTTATAAGCCAAGTTCCCAAGTGTGTGGATAGAATGACATATTTTAGTAGTTGCAAAGAAACGACATCCTATGAATTGGAATCTTACGGGTAAAGGCCTCTTTCCTTCTCATGCCGCATCAGATGCTATATATGCTTGTATTATTTGAGCATAATCTTTACTGCAGAGAAAGAGGTTTCAATAGAAACAGATAAGGAATTAATGAAGTGTATAACATCAACTGTCTGCCAGATTTTGTCACAAACTGCAGAAAATCACATTAATCAAATAATGTTTCCCTTTTCTCCTCTAACAGAGCCATTTAGAGCAAACTATAGAAATTTTGGAGTCAGTAATATATATAAGTATGGATATAGAGAAGGGTTTCTGCATGCAAATAACAAGGAACTATTTCCATCAGCAACTACATAAATTGTTTTGATGGATGATGAGTTTTACTTGTATGCTGCTCTTCAACATGTCCCTCATGCCAGCAGCAATGCCATTTATGGTAATAAGCAGGGCATCTTGCAGTTTGTTGTTGTCGTCGTCTCGCCTCAACCTTTTCAGCATCTCCACCTGCAGCATGTTTATAGAGAAGCACATCTGTGGTGTAGATCCCTAACTGCCGTACAGCCATTTGTGGCATCCCAAACTTGGCCTGCACCATTTCTCCTTGCTCGATTGATCTTAGAGTACCCTGCCAATTCATGGAAGATACATTTGCCGTGATTGGAATTCGAGTAATAGAAGATAACAATACACCATGCTTATGGAGAAAATACATCATTTTACCCCACTAGTATGCATTGATTCAAAGTGTATAGTTGAAGCAAGAAAACGAACAAAGGTTTTATCTGATATTAACAATTTAAAAATGTACTTCCCACAAAAAAATTCGCGCTCGGATGTAGCTAGGAGAAACCAACATGATGATTAAACTAGCTAGTAAAACACCTTGAGAGATAGAGAGAAGGGGATTCTCAGTAGTGTAGAAGAAATTAATTTTGCCATGTAGTTGGGAGTGACTATATTACTAGTTGCTTCATATTTTATCCCGTATTTTGTGACTTGTTTTCAAATAACCAACGATTTTTCACCATACAATGGACAAAGAAATATCTTTATGAATCTTAAAGCTAATACACAAGTTATATGAAGAGATTCTTATAGACAGATTCTTTAAAACCCAGTGGAAGCTTGGTTATTGAAGGGTAAAGGATGAATGGTTATATACTAACTTGTATTGCACTTAATCCACAAACTACACAAAGTGCTTAATGCAATCAATTGAAAAGGAACCAACTAAAGTTACATACATTTACAATAACGTACTAACCTCTATAGTTGGAGGAATTATAGAACTTTTACCTTTCAACTCTCTTGTCAGGAATTCTAGTTTCCTATCTTCATCCCACTCACTATAGGCACCTATATCTAGATATTTGGTTATTGCATCCAGTGTTTCTGAATGTCTACCAGATTCTTGGTACATGAGGCATGACAATTAGCACAAGCAGCATGAGAAACAGATAAGTATTGTTTTGAACATAAACCGGGAACTACCTCGAGCTTTATTAGCACCATCCCAAAAGTAGCAACGTGCCTAATTAGGTCAGCAAGCCTGCCATCAACTAAGATCACAGACCCGGAACATTGGTGCAATGTTACAGTCACTACATTAAGATCTGCAAGTGTCAATAAATGATTCAGAATCATATTCACGAGGAAGTTACTCAAGAAGAAGTTCTAGCCGTCTCCGACTCTTGGAAAGCTGAATTGTAGGCAAATAAGAGAGAACAGCAGACAGAATTTTCAAATATAATTGTTTTAGATAACTACCCCAGCAATCAGTAAAGTTTTATCGAATTTATGAAGTGGGAATGAGGACAGATTGCTGGCGAAAAGAGTTCTGACTCAGTTTCAAGATAAGTGGAAGGAAAATTGATAAGTTCAGCCCCTTTTCTTTCACATCCCCCAGAACAACTCGGTAAGGAGCTATTCCCGGTATCTGGGAAGCGCTTGGCTCTAGGAGCTTCTGGAAACTGGTCCTTCCTATCTGAGATTCAGCAAACTGTCTCCTCTGAAGTAGAAGTTGACTCGAACTAGAAGACGATCCTCGTGGTGTCACAGTTGACAGGCGTCCAGTGTTTACTCTGAAGGAGTGCAGGTACACATTAGGATTTCCATCTCGATCACCCCCCATCCAGGATCCGAATTTTATTGGAGTAGGGGCTTTCCAGTATGCTGCGGCGTATGATGAATGAATATGATTAGAAGTAACAGACTAAATGGAAGATTTGAAGAACAAATGAGATTAACCTTCTTTAGTGCATTGCTGAACGGCGTAAAAATAATAAACGTACAGCTCTCCAAAGTGACTGCACGATATTTATACATGTCAAGTTATAGCATCTCAACATGTCCAAACCTGGCTTCATCAACTGGGGTAGGTTTGTGTCGCCTCAGCTCATCCGTTTGCCATATTGAAGCAAGCTTTCTCACCTAAAATATCGAAAAGACTCATATCGCATAGGCAAATGTAAAAACTGATATTGCCTTTTTCACACTATCCAAACTTTTAAAGAAAAGCAGCTAGCAGATCTTCTATCAACATCTCTCGATCTTCATGCTCAAGGTCAGGCCGATCATAATATTCTAAAAGATGCTGCAAAGAAGAGTACACTGTAAGTGCTAATCTTCAACATGAAAAAATGATGATAAATTTGGTTAAGCGGCATACTGCAATCTTGATATGTTTATATTGTAGGGTCCTAAGGGTTTATTTGAGTCGGGTGTGCTTGGTGTCAGGACAACTTCGACCTCCTGTGGTAAAAGACAATCAATATACTTCAAATAAATTATTGTAAGACTGGCTTGTAAGAAGTAAACACAAAAATACAACAATGGGAGACCTGCTTGAAAGCTGTAGCTGGAGAAGTAGTGCCTTGCACCAGCTGATTCAGAACATCATCACACGATTTTGACAAATTTGCAGAGCCTCGAGCCTTAGTTACTCCGCAGAGTAGGATGTTACGCTATCATTACTCAGAGGATAAAAATCTCAAGAATTAAGCACAAAGGAATTGGATCGAGTCAGTCTACAATAATTTTAGCGTCACATTATCAGAATTTAGAAATATATCCACATCAAATATTGCTGAATTTATGACAACAGGATTGAACTAAAATGTAGAGATCACATATTTCTTGCATTTGAAAAAAAAAGGAAATTAAAATAGATTTTGTACTGAAGTATCTTGGTCAATACGGGAAACTGAAAACATTTACACAAACGAAATCAATAATAAACGAACTGGCTTGCGCATGAGACTCGATAAATACAAACTCGACTAGATCATCGGTACAAAGTTATTCATCACATGTATATGTCAATCAGTTATAAGTACACTGTCACGTGTCACGCATACAACCATCTTGACTCAATCTATCCTTACGGTTTAATAACATGCAAGTAAACTCCTCTATGTATGCAAGTGAACTCCTCTATGTATGTTATCCTAACTTGACCTAACCGTCCATGAGGAACACCATCAAAACGTACTACCCAAGCAGCATTATGCCCAAGATAGACTCGGTATTGGCACTCACAACACTAAGACTACGTCAACTCGTCCATGTAAGTTATATTCTCAAGACACAGACGGATCATACACCGTATTTTAATCTTAATTTATTGGTGATATAGCCCAACACGATTAATTAATAGCCAGTTAACTAACCTAGTCAAATCATACTTTTTGGAATCAAACCTAACACTTCGAGAACACATATATGTAGATCATATTGTCCATTTAGACCTCTCGAGTACGTGAGTTCATGTTCATCTCAACTTGCCCAAACTAGTGTAAAAGCTTAGCTAGACATAAACGAGATCAATACGCAAATAATGAAAAGAAACATAATTAGTTAATTACTATTAAAATAGAAATTGATTGTTTGCCCACGACGAGCCTTAATAAAACTAAACTACGAAATACTAAGTGCATGGTAAAATATGTGAAAAGATGGGTAATGGGTTTGATCTAAGACGTAAAGGATTAATGGGTTTAATGAGTGTTCTAACAAGTGAGCAAATCATGGTATTTATAGAAAAATTTGTAGGTTGGACGCCAGGCCTTGGGCCTTGAAGATAAGGATGGGCAGCGGATTGAGTTAATCTTCTTTAGTCCATCAATTTGCTCTCGATCCTTACTTATCCAAAGTTGATTTGATTTTATCTTTTAGAAGCCCTTCGCAAGCCAAACTCTTGTGTTATCTTCAGTGGATAAGCTGATCTCCAGCGTTACTCATCCTGCTCTTGTCACTTCTTTTCCTCTCATTCTTCTTTGTCTTCTCTGTCGTCCTGGTCATCTTCTTCTTCTTCTTCTTCTTCTTCTTCTTCTTCTTCTTCTTCTTCTTCTTCTTCTTCTCTTGCCCTGGACCACCAGGCTGGAATGCGAATATGCGCGATACTCTTGTAATGGTCACGCTGTCTAAACGGAACAGCTTCCGTCTTAACTTCACTCGGATATCATCATTGTGCCCTAGCTGCGAGCAAAGCTTCTTGTGACCTAGGCGCAATCGTATCTCAGCTCATTCCCTGATCACATATTTCTTCTTCCGACTTGCCCATTTCCAGATCATCATGCCCATTTTTTGCACCTCATGCGCTGCCCTACGAGTGTCCTTTAAGAAACAAAACAAAGACAAAAAAATACAAAGACTCGATCTAGACCTGAAAGATAAGACACAAAACAACAAAAAACATGGGCTCGTCACACGCACATACTTTAACCATGGTTGTCCTCAAGCATGGACATGTGTCTTGCCCAAGAAGAAAGAAAGAAAAAACTCAAAATAGAAGACATAAACAAAAGATGCAAAAACAAACAAGGTCAGTACATATGGATTTACAAGTCGACCATCATCGTTGCGTTCATCTCATAAAAATAAGCAAGTAGTTTGTTCATGACAAATCATGCATTGACTATTAGATAAATCAAAATTTGAATTAAGCATACATAGGTTTTTCCTCACCAACACTCTTTACTCTTGTGTTTGAGCTCAGTGTTTACGCTCATGTCATCTTTTCATGTTGGTCATGTCATAGGCTTGCTTGCCCTCTGCTATCTCCTCCCCTTAGATAAAGTTCTAAATACTTAACCTTAGGTCTTTATTTTAGTTGTAATGGGGCTTAAAGCATAAGGTATGGAAAATTTTGGATTTGGGTTAAGTTCATCACAGGTTTCATGATCGACGTCTCGACCATGACGGATTTCGTCGTGCCCTCATCTCACGAGCCTCAGCACACACAACCTTTTTTGGACTTCTATATTTTTTATTTTCTAAATCCATATTTTCTTTCCTTTCTAGATAACATTTTACATTTGGCATTTTGTCCATCATTTTGGTTCAGGGTATCTACAATTTTCCCATTACGATCCTAATATTTCTCCTTATTTTTCTCCTTCTCTATGGTTAGCTCTTGAATCCCCTTGACCGAACAGATAATTATTTTCATGGCTAATTATTTCAGTGAATGAAATGAATTTTAAGGCTCAAAAAGGGCTCAACAAGGGGGAATAACAGTAGGTATGATCTTTTTGGCTCAGTGGATTTTATGACAGAAAAGTGACTATGTCCTAGAATTTTAACTATGTAAATAGGGGCTCGACGAGAATAAAACAAATTCTAGCATAATGCTTAGTGAAGATGTCAATATAACACACAAGAAACAAAATATGTTTTGTTAAAATAAAGCATTTAGGCTCAAAAACTCACAAGGTTTTGCTCAATTCAATTCGTCATCCTTACACACTGACACAGTCATGCTCAATATGTACAAACCAAACTACTTGCAACAATTTATGCTCGAAGATAAACATGTCAATCAGGTTACAAATCCTAACATGCTAACCACAACAAAACACCACAAAACGAATAACCCCCACCCACGCACTTTGCCTCGGGCAAAGTGGGTAAAACAGGAGCATCCAACAAAACACACACAAAGGAGAAGGTAGGCAATCCTCTCCACTCACACACTTTGCCTTGGGCAAAGTGGGTCGAAACCAACTCTTTTAACTCACAAAAGAGATAAAAACAAACACAACCCTCTCCACCCACACAGTGGGCAAAGTGGGAGGCAAAGTGGGTCGGAGAAAATGGCTGACAACACAGACACAAAAAGTACTAACGCAAAAGATGCTACACTTACAAACAAACAAACAAACAGATGGGTTTCACAAAAGGGTTGAGCTCCGAAAACCCTTCACCACATATTTTACAAAGCAAATATGGATGAGGGCATTACAAATTTTGGAGCACCAACACCCTAGGTCAACAAAACAGACACACCAAAAACGAAAAACAAAAACCAAAACACAATAAATAAAAACAAAAAAAAGGAGGACAAACTTATTGGGGAAGCCGGATATCTGAATCTGACGTTTTTTAGGTAGGCAATGAGGGCATCATGTTTTGCTTGTTGTAGTCTTGTTTGGGCTAGTTGGGATTCTACCATCTGGTCAGATGGTCTCTAATTTCCTCCAAATAAGTCTCAAGCATAGTGAGGCACAGGTGTTGACTGTCTCGATGTCTTGGGTGGCTCGGTGAAAACGGTCACGTCATTGTTCGACATGATGTCTTGTATGCGCTCGAGGGTCAAAAAGTCTAGACGTTCCTCAGGATTAGGTGTGAGTTGATCTTCTTCCGTCCATCGACTTACCTCGATCCTTGCTTATCCGAAGTTGATTTGATTTATCTTTTGAAAGTCCTTCGCAAGCCAAACTCTTGTGTTATCTTCGGTGGATAAGTTGATCTCCATCGTGGCTTGCCCTATCCTCGTCAATTCTCTTCCTCTTTTTCTTTGTCTTCTCTATCGTCCTGGTCATCTTCTTCTTCTCTTGCTCTGGGCCACCAGCCTAGAATGTGAATCTACGCGGTACTCTTGTGATGGTCACACCGTCTGCACAGAGTAGCTTCATCTTATCTTCACTCAGATATCATCATTGTATCCTAGCTGCGAGCAAAGCTCATTGTGACCTGGGTGCTATCGTATCTCAGCTAATTCCCTGATCGCAAATTCCTTCTTCTGACTTGCCCAGTTCCAACTCCCCATGCCTAGGGGTGTGCATCGGTCGGTCGGTTCAACCGATCGATCGAAATTTTAAAATCGAAAACCGAACCGAACCGACTTATAGTTTCGGACCACCCGAAAATCGAACCGAAAAAACCGATCGGTTTCGGTCGGAGCGAAAAAATCGACCGAAACATATATTATACATATATATTTTTAAATAAACATATTTTAATCCTAATTATTTAACTAAAATATCAATTAATTATTACTCCCTCCGTCCCAGCCCAATTGGCACATCACTTTATGCACAAATATTAAGAAAAATGGGTTAAGAGGTTTAATGGTGTTGGTCCCACAAGATTTAATGCTAATAAAGCCTAGGAGAGAGAAATAGGTGGAGATAGAGGCCTAGGAGAGAGAAATAGGTAAGAGTGATTAAGGGGCCTAAACCTAGCCATTTTTGGCATGTGCCAATTGGGCTGGGACGGAGGGAGTATATAAAATATATAAATATATAAAAATAATATTTTCAGTTCGGTTCGGTTACCGACCGAACCTAAAATATAAAACCGAAAATCGAACCGAAAATCGATTTTAATTGAAAAATTGAACCGAACCGAAAACCGACTTATTCAAAAACCGAATCGAACCGACCGAAATCGATCGGTTCGGTTCGGTTCGTGCACACCCGTACCCATGCTCATTTCCTGCTTCGTGCCATGTCCTACAAGCATGTCATTTCAAACACAAAACAAAGACAAAAAGATAAAAGACTTGATCTAGACCTAAAAAACAAGACACAAAAAAGCACAAAACATTGACTCGTCAGTCATCTTAAACAGCTATGCAGAGAATTGCTTGTCAATAAGCTCTGCTGTCCTCAATTCCTGCCATCCTCATGTTGCATACACTCTACCGGCATCATTAGTATTTGTAGTTGCATGTAGGGATGTCAACGGGCGGGTTTTACCCGGACCAGAACCAATAAATTAGTATTGGTTACGGTTGCAGAACCGCCCAAGAAACATCGGATCCGGACGGATCCGGACCATCAAGTTATGGTTCGGATCGGGTATTACCGTTAATGGCGGTTACCGTTGGGCTACACCCATACTATGCCTATTCTAATTCGATTTCGAAACCATTTACTAGGGCAATTTTGTCCATTCACCCACTCAATATTGGTTAAACCCTCTCGCATTCCTTGTTTGCCCTCTTCTCAACGACCCAAATATTTCATTCGTAATATTTCATTCCTCGAAAGATATTATTTTAATTACATAATATATATATAGGAAAAGTTTTGGGTTAAATCGGCTAATTGTGTAATAAATCAAGGTTCACATATTTTATGACATTTTATAGTTATAGTAAATATTAGAGCTGGTTACAAAAATAAATATCAACAAAGTTATAAATATTTTATTACTATACGAGTTTGTCATTTCATGATTAGATAGTGCCACAAAAAGTTTATGATTTTTAAAAGCAATTAATTGCTCTTTAATTTTATCAAATTGGTATACAATGTTTCAATATTTTAAATAAATAAAATTTTTGGTCCTAGTCTAACTCAAATCTATTACTACATCCCAATGATATTCATCATATTGCGCTCGATGTATTTGTTATTAATTATTTAAAATCTCAAAATCAAATATAACAAGAGATACGCTCAAATATGCTCAAATTTAAAAAAATTAAAAATTAAAAAACTGACTGTCGGACCGAACCGAACAAAATGGGCCGGTCTGCATGTCCGGGTCAGCGGTTCTAGAACAGGCAACCGAACCATTACTTTAAAATTTAATGAACTAAGCGGTTCGGATCGGTCAAGTAAAGCATGACATCCCTAGTTGCATGCATGTGAGCACGACATACTTGAACAAAAACTTCCCTCCTTAAATTGATCAAGTACTCTAAATTAAGAAATTTAAAAAGTAGTTCATATATCATCTGACAGAGTTAGTGAGTACCGAACACCAAACACCACATTCAACGGATTTCTGAATAAAAAACGAAAATGAAGTAATAGATATAACCTCGTTTGTATTAGAAACCACGGAGCTACACATTTACTGCAGTCGAAAATTATAAGAATAAGCCAGATACCGGTGTGACAGACATATAGATGAAGGCGAAAATAAATCCACTACTAAAAAAGATGCACAGTACACTCTCACATCGCACTATGAAACGACTATGTAGCAAAGATGAGAAGAAGAGGTAACACAAACTCTCCGCGAACAAATACCAAGTGTGAATAACTAAACATCAGAAGAAACAACACAACAAACGGATGAAGCAGATAAATGCGGAAAATAGAAGCTGATAACAGAGGAAAGTAGCAGAAACCTGTGCGACAGCTCTGGTTAGTTCGAGTTTTTCCATGAACTCAGGCCCTAATTCTCGTTGAAGAACATCACTAAGCAGGTTTCCTAGTAATCTCTGCAGTCATCTTCAAACCCCTGAAACGATATTTCATCCGCTATATCATCCGTAATGTCCATCATGTCTCCTCCTCCGGCGTAATCGAAATTCTAGATGAGTGCAGTATTTGTATGCAATGAGACATTAATATTTCACATGCACTAAAAAAACATTAATATCTTTATTTTCCATTAAAGTGAATGAAACATTGGATGACCTCTCACGGATTCCGGAATCCGTATTGGGGGTTGTAATATGTATTATGAAAGAGACCTTTCCTTTTTTTTCTTTTTCTATTTTCTATTTTCTAATGATCTAATTTTATAATTTATTTTTATGAATCCAGTATCTATATAATATATTAAAAATGGGTTAATATAGAGGATAGATCATATAGTACCCAAGCCCCCAGATAGTATGTAATACTCAATCTCATCCATTCATCTCATAAATCCTATGGTTGAGATTTTTTCGGACTTTTTAAGCTTAATTTCGCTGATTTTGGCTTCATTAAGGGTAGATTAGTAATTTGATTTGTTATGTGATTGCGAAAACAAGCTATGCATTTAGTTGAACTGAATAATGCATTCAAATGAACAAAAAATGCATGCAGTTGAACACAATAATGCATGCGATTGGAAGCTCGCGTCCAGCGCGCGAGCGTGCCTAGCGTGCGCTCACCCGCGCGCCCAGCATGCACTCGTGCTCGCGCGGGCTCCGGCGCTAGCTCCAGCGTCCGTTGGCCTGCATTTTTACGTTTTGTTCAATGCATTGATATGTTTTGATCAATGCATGGACGTGCTTTGTTCAATGCATGAACGTGCTTTGTTCAATGCATGTTTGTGTTTTGATGCAACATGCAGTTTTATGTTTTATTCAATGCATTGTCATGTTTTGTTCAATGCATTTTTATGGTTTCGACAGAAAATCTCTCATTCATCCTTCTATGTCAATTCCGTGTCTCTTTCGGCGATTCGGCGAATTCACCGTGAACCACCGCCATAGCCATCATATTTCTCGATTCTTCAATCATCTATCAAATTTATCTTCTATTTTTTCTCAAAATCCATCAATTTTGTTTTCAAATTTTTTTTCTTCTTTTTCTTTCTTTCAAAATCTATTGTTTGTTGTTGTTTGTTTATATTGTTGATGTTCGCCGGTGCTGCCGCCGTCGTCGCGGCGTCGTCCGTTGCCGTTGCCGCCGCCATCGTCTCCGGCGCCGCCCGTTGCCACCAA
This sequence comes from Salvia rosmarinus, assembly GCA_036937905.1. NCBI lineage: Eukaryota > Viridiplantae > Streptophyta > Magnoliopsida > Lamiales > Lamiaceae > Salvia > Salvia rosmarinus. The sequence continues at coordinate 23,932,437 of CM072822.1, read as the reverse complement.
GGAGGAGGAGAAGAAGATTGATTTGATTTCTTCCCATTTGTCCTTGGAAAATTAAAAGAAAAGAAAGAAAAGGAGCTGCCATGTGTCGAACATGTGATGCGTGCCACGTGTTCAAAATGTGTGATCAGATTGAGTCTACTATCTTGTCGGGGCCAGGATCTACGGATATAATCCTATATATATATATATATATATATATATATATATATATATATATATACTGGACCGTGAGTCCGTGACACAGAACTCAAATAAAGCACACGTATATTTAGGAAACATAGATTTATCGGATAAATTTTAGATGACCTCAAATGAATAAACTTAAATGTATAATATTAATATTAAAAAAGGAAGATGTTCAAAATATAATTTACGAATGTCAATTTGTTCTAATGTAAGTTATCTGAATCATACAATCTCGTCGAATTTTATTAGCACCGATTTCATAACCATTTCTTGATCCTTCGGTTCACATGCAATCTCAAATTTTATTTTATTATGCAATATAAGATTGAAAATGACATATTTCTTGTTACATTGGTGTACGCAATCATCACAGGTTGCACGGGGTTCATAGGTTGGAAAAATTTGGGATTCTTATATTGCAATTATTTAATTTAAGGTGTATGTTATTGTCCAAAAATAATAATAATAAATTTTCCACTCTTCCTGTCACAATCCATGCTGGCAAGCTCCAATAGCAAAAGTAGTTTTAGTAACAATCTTTTCAATGAGATTACAATTTTTGTTATGATATTAGTGATATACTCATTGGTATCACAATTGTCTTATTCGACGTTTATGAAAAATGTATCACTTTTCTTTTTATGATAATTCTTCTTATTATTCAAACTCACAATCACTTATTATTTACCAAAAAATCATTCTTATAACTGATCACGACCTAACACATAGTGAGACCATTTATCAACTCAAATAACACATATCAACAATTTTATTAAAATTCATGTCGTCTATAAATGATACACTTATTGTAGATGAAGGGAGTAGCGGCGAAATTTTAAGACGCTATTAAATCGTAAGATGGAACATTCACATATTCATCAATGACAATAAAGCGGCATTTCTGAAATCATAATTGAGTTCGCTACTATCAAAACCAACTAATGTTGTTACTAAAATATAAAAGAGAGATGCTATAACCGAAGTAGAGGATTTCATGTAGATGACTCCATTTGATTTTCTTGTTGACTAGTTCTTGATGGTAATTTTATATTCCATTTATTTTGTTGCTTCGTAGAATCTTTGAGATTCTAGAAACCAATCACTAGAAAACATACTATGAATATCTTGAAATGACTCTCTTTGTATCTCCGTGTGGATCGAATGGACGTTGGGCTCTCCTTGGTATAATCTACTCGCAAGGTTTGTAATGTTGTAAACTATACAAATGTGTAGATATTCTTCAGATATGCACAACCGAGCAAATACTTCATCATCTGTTAACAATGATTTTATTATCCGAACATATCGAGATGTGGATAAATAAAATAATTGATAATCTGTGATCAATTCATTGGACTATAACACGTGATTGATGTAGTATATGAGGTTATAAAGAGAATGGTATGGAATTTGGATAATTTGTTGATACCCGTCAACATACATACAATCACTGTCAAACTCTCCACCTTAATTCACATCGATGGATTTTCAATTGTCCATCAACGTAAGAAAGAAAGTAATAAATTAAAATAAAATTCTCAATCAAAATAGAATTTCAAATCATCACAATGAATCAAATTATCTATGTATATTTTCTTTGTGGTTCTGCTTCAGTTGAAAGATACAGTTATTGGGTTTATTTTAAATCGATAATTTTATAGAGGAAAGCAACAAAGTGGTGGGTGTTCTGGGAGCATTCAAGTGAATTTTATTGTAACTAAATCGTGCTCAGCTCATTTACTATAGGAAAAGACTATTCAAGTTAATTATTGTACGAGATTGTTGTAGCAACATTTTATTCAGGTACATCTTACTTTCAATTTAGCCTGATTGAAATAAATTTACATAATAAATAGTACAAGAGTTTGATGTTACAATAGATGATTCAGGTACATTATAAATTCAATTTCACGTGAATGAATTGAATTTACAAATTGAATTTATTGTAGGTGGTACAATAATTGAGAGACAACCCACGTAAATAGTAGAATTTATGCACTTATAAATAGGAAAAAAATATGTTATAGTTAATTATATAAGTAATAAAAATTGAGAATCATGATAAACAAACAAAACTATGTTGAAATAAATTTTAAAAACCCAAAAATCGATCGGATCCGATCGACCGCACATCAACCGGATTCTTGATCCGGATGGAACCGAGCGGTAGTGTTAAACAAATATACAAAAAGTATCTATACGAAACCGATCGAAATTTCGTTCGGAATGTTTCCGCAAGAAAAACGACCAAACCTGATCGATTCCGATCGAAATTTTGTTTGGATTTCTTCATAGGCATCGGGTTCGATCTTTCTTTAATTGTCGCACACTAATTTCAATTTGTCTTCAACAAATTTATCAACAAAAAGTGACTAACTGACGTCCTTTATATTAAAAACCAAAATAATTTTATCAACATCTAAGTATATATTTGTCCATTCAATATAAACCTACCTAATTTTGTATATTTTTATTAATTTGGATACTTTTACATATACCTTATGAGATACAGGTGTTTTAATTTCTTCCCCTAATTACTAATTTATCAACGGTTTTCACGTACAATATTTTATATATAAAAAAAATTACTCGTACACTCTCCTCACTATTATTCATTTAATAATGGTTTCCACGTACAAGACTTCTAATCAAATAATTATTGTGGTTTGAATGTCACGAATCAGGGACCCGCACCAATGGAAATAATTATACACCTAGTAGTTGTCCCTAGGGACATCCCAATAGTTAAGGTGAGTTTCTGTGATCGAGAGGTCACAGATTCGAATCCCACCAAACGTCTCTATGAGTTTGAGTCTGTCACACCTGGTTTTCCAAGTGTGGTTTACCTATTCTGTGTGGTTTGCAGGCTATTGCATAGGACCGTGAGATTTATCCAGTGCGCACCTAAGGTAGCGGTTGTGGGTTCCCCATGATACCAAAAAAAAAAATTAAAAAAAATTATACACCTAGTAACAAAATCTCGCCGCCATAAACAATAAATTTGATGCTATATTTGGCTGCAACATAGGGAACTTATGGTTATACGCTCTATAGATAGGCTAAATCTATTACAAGATTATCACGATTTTTTCAAATTTATTTTGAATGATTAATTTTGATGAATTAATACTTAAAATATGAAAATATAAAAATATACTCATGAACAACTTTTCCAGCACACGAAAACTGGACAGGATCGTTGAAAATTTTCACCATTATCCCAAAAATTTCAATTCTGAGAATTTTTATGCAATTTTTTTTAATCCACATTAATTTGTGACGGCTCCAAAAATTTATGAGGATAAATTTGCATAATTTTCCAATAGTTTGAGTATAAATCGGTCAAAATCGATTGTTCGGAATAATTTTAAAATAATAATAATAGTTTTAAGAAGATTTGACTCTATAGCCCTGCATATATTATAATTAAGTATCATAATTATCTATGCACATATTCCTTCCATTTTAATAATTGTGGTTCGTCTTCCCATAAAAAGTGCCTCATTCTGAAAAAAAAAATAGTGTGGCCTATAAAATTGACTTAAATTCAATAAATCATACTATTTTATATATAAAATATAACTCTTCTTAATGTATGTATTAAAAAATAACTAACCATATTTATTAAGATGGAAAGAGTATTATTGTAATTTGATTGAATTGAGCTTTTGAAACACTAATAAAAAAAAGTAAATGTGCTGCACATGTAAATTTACCTGCCACGTAGTTATGAAAAACTCCCAGTTGCAGCCTATACCTACCACGTTCATATATATATATATATCTTAGTGATACTACCAATACCATATTGTGTATTCATCAACCAGCAACACTATGGCATTTATGATTAGCACTAAAATTCTCCCAATCGCCAAACCTATTTTTCCTTTTGACAAATATGACTCCAATTGTTCAGAAATTTTACGTGGTGGCGCGACTAATAAGCGCCGCCACTTCCGCCGGTTACACATGTCGACATCGTCGTCTGCGGCGGTGGCAGCGGAGGCGCAACCTACGCTAGAAGTTGGGGTGGAGGTGTTCCTGTTAAAGGGAAATAAAGTGCTGATGGGCCGCCGCCGGACCGCCATCGGCAACGGCTACTTCGCTGTTCCCGGCGGCCACCTCGAGTTCGGTCAGAATTAATTCATTTTCTTTTCCTTATCTTTTTTCTTTTCCCTTTTATTTTTTGATAAACTGGTAAATTTATGATTAATATGGTGATTTTATCTTACTGCTACATAGGAATTGGAGTGTTGTGGTGGAACTATATAAATGGAAGGTTTAATGATAGTGAAGAATTATTTGATGTTTTTGGAAAAGAAATTTGCTTTGACCAAAATCTAAAAAAAGCTGAAACTGTTCGAGAAAGTTTTTATCTTATTTATATGTCAATTTAAACAAAAATGCGGATTGTATCTTAAATTAATTGTCTTTTGAGCTACACTTCCTCAGGTCAATCCTACGTAGAGATAAAGATTATTTTTTTCAATATAAATAATATTTTTTATTAGTAATATAAAAAAATAAATAATATTTTTTTTATTATAAATAATTTTTTGGATAGCTCTAACTAAGGTCGATCACATGAGAATTTTTGTGTTGTATTTGAGTCCAGGATTTTGATTTTCGAAGATCTCAAATAAGGATTTCGATAGCTCCATATAAAATTAAGAATGATTGATTTTAAATCCACTTATCCAAAACTGATAATCCAAATAATGATCATAAATTGACGAATATTTTTATTTGAGAGTAAGTGGGAGAGGGAGTTTAGATAACTGATCAAAATACGAAGTGTAATTCAACTTCACAGAAATCACTCAAAATCAATGCCAACAACCGTCGCTAGTGAATTTTTTATAATAATTCTGGGACGGTCAATTTCTTGCTATGGATTTTTAATTGATGATTGAAATTAGAGTAGTCTAAATGGTGTTCGGTTTTCGGTTAGAATTGAATCGAAATCGAAGTGATTTCGGTTAATCGAAAATCAGATATTTGGTTTCGGGTCGGTATTCGGTTTCATAATTGAAATTTTTGTAGTTATTGGATAACCGGTTCGAAATAAAAAAAAAAACCGTTTATATTTTTAATTAGTATATAATTAACTAAAAAATTCTAAAAAAATAATTTTTAATTATTTTTAATAAATTTTAGTTTTTTGATTATTATTTTAATCAATTTTAGATTTTTTAAAATAATTATTTACTTATTTTAATTATTAATTAGTTTTTATTTGATTTTTCGGTTAACTGAAAATCGAACCATAAATCTATTTTTGGTTAATCGATAATTTAAATCATTTCGATTTCGGTTCCACTTTTTAGATAATTCAATTCCGTTAACCGAAAAATTCAATTCGATTAACCGAAATTGAACCGTTTCTCACCAATAAATCGAGAGTAATTAAGTACTTATAGTAGTTAACTGAAGACATTTTTATCATACCAACTCTAATTATGCACCCAAGTACCCAACCACCACAATTTAACATTTAGAAAATATTCATAATTTGTATATTGATTATTAAGCATAAATAGGATATTTTGGATGATATTCTTTTGGGTGTAGAAATGATTAGAGTTGAGAAAATTTTGGTGCCGAAATTGGTGCAAATCCACAAAGAAATTGGTTTAGTAGCGGTTCCGATTACGGTTCCAAACTTGTTCAGACACAGACTGGTCTAGATCTGACCCGACTCGATATTTTTTTAATATTTTTTTGTAGTAAACTATGTGTTTGTCTTATGTTTTTTAGATATTCCATTACTGATTCATTATCATTTTTATTAAGTTATGAAAAAACAATCATATAAATTGATAATCATTTTAGAATTTTATTAGATCCGGACCACCCATAATTTGATAGTCCGGATGTGGTATCTAGTGAGTTGGTTCCAAAACTAAAATTAATACTTACTTATTGGTTCTGATTCAGGTAAAACTCACCCTCAAACCTAGTCTCATCTATTGCCAAATTCAGTTGGAAGTAATACATTTTAGGATTTTCTTTTAGTTATGTTTTAGGTAGCTTGATCTTGTTCAAATTATCAGGGGAAAGCTTCGAGGAATGTGCATACAGGGAAGTGAAAGAGGAAACGGGGCTAAAGATTAGTGGAGTTGAGGTTTTGACGATTACTAGCACTGTCATTTTCGAACCGAAACCGATGCATCTAGTCGGAGTTATCATGCGCGCGGCGCTTGCAGATCCGAATGAGGAGCCGATCAATGTGGAGCCTCAGAAATGCGATGGGTGGAATTGGTATGATTGGAACCATCTTCCCACTCCATTATTAATAACACTGAAAACGGCAATTTCAAGAGGTCTTAATCCTTTCCCACCTAATTAGTGTATCATCATCTTTTAGAGATGATAATATTTATTTCTCACAAAAACTGATGATATTGGTTTATGCAGTGTGTAAGTGGTTATTTAAGTCACCGAAGAAATAATCAAGCTTTAGTTGGTATAATTTTCTTTTTAGAGGACTGTCATTATGTGATGATTGAGTTCTAGAACTTTATCTTTATAAGGAGGAGATTTATGGTTTAGATATTTCCAAAAGGATATGAATAATCAAATTCTCAATGACTATAGTTTCTGATCTATGTCAACTATTTATTTTCTGCAGTAAGTAATTCAATTGGGTATGAAATTCTCTGATTCATAATTGGTTTTCCGATACATGTTTCAATTCATACGTGGAAGCCTTTTGTCTTAAATGGAAAAAGTGAAATCTTATACCAAATGTATATTGTCTTTACAACAACTTCCAAAAACTACAACTTCCAAAAACTGAATGAAACACAATTGAAGTAGTAGCATCAAACAGTTTTAACAGCTTAAATCGACTAAAATACTCAACCCCAAATTCGAGTTCCTGTATTCAAATGCAACATTATTCAATCAAAATACAAAATTAATTAAACTCAAATTTACAAAATCACATGCTATAAGGAATTAAGGACCACCGCCGAGCTAAAAAAAAAAGCAGAAGCATTTTTATAGCTTTATTTTTGTGGTTTAATTAACTGATCTATTCATCCAACTCTTGATAGGCTGGGCTTGACCCACACTTGGCCTTGAAATCGGATTTATCCCACTCCAGTTAGACATGCGGAAGGAATAGGTGATCAAAAACTCAAAAACAAAAAATTGGTTATTTAAATACTCACTCCGTCTCCGTTCTATCCAAGATGACCTGTTTTTCTTTTTGGATTGTCCTATCTAAGATGACCTGTTTCATTTTTATAAAATAATTATATCTTCAAAAGTTGTAGGACCTACCTACTTTTTATCACTTTAATCACTTTATACCCTTCTCCTAAATAACCGTGTCGAAAAGAAATTGATCGTCTTGAGTGGGATGGACGAGTATAAAATAATGTCGAGTTCAACACTACTTTTACAAAGTTTTGACAAATCTCGCCATTGTATATATTACATTAAAATATAGTAGGATATTTCAATAATGAATTCTTGTAATAAATTAAATTAACATTCTTTATTTTAATTTTTTAGATATTAATTATAACATATTTTTGTACTATTTATATAATAGATAGTTATGTAGCGGGAATATAAGATAATAAAGTATTTAGGTGCTCAAGAAGTGATAAATTTTGTGATGGTTAAAATCTTTAATAATATTATTATAATTAGTTTGGGCTCAACAATATCCTTTCGCTATGAGTTAGGATATGATTCCTATGGGAAACGGGAGGGCTTAGTTGATCCATGATTTATGTTTCATCTTTCGTTTCCTTTTCGTTTGTTTCGAATCAAAGAAATAATATTTAATGAGAGATTATTGAATAACTAACAAAAGTATAATTTTAATCTTTCTTTAATTAAAATATGAATTTGGTGTGAGTTTCCATCCAAAACTAAAGGGTATCACTGCTCGATTGCCGTTAGAGTTGTTACGATTCGATCATGTTATTGATTAACAATAAGGGAACTCAGTCATGTAATTAGGTTGTGTACATGGTATAGTGATAGAATAGTTAATGTTTGAGCTCAAATATTTCGGGTTCGAGTTTATCATGACACGATTTTTAAATTTTTGTATTTAATTGACAAAAAATAATAATTCATGTAATTAGGTTATGTTAAGAAATAACACACGTATAGTAATTGTATATGATCAAGGAATACGATTGATTTCCCTAAAAGAATGGAACATGTATATGATCAATAATCAAGTTTGTATGGTAATTGTATTTTCATCAACAAAAAAGGGGAAATATTAAAAAACATGTAGAAGGAAGAAATGATGAAACTAGATAGTACATATATATAGAAAAAAAATCAAATAAAAATATATTTTTTCGTAAAAACTTACTAATAACCAATGCACTTTATGTATAAAATTAATGCATTTTACGTATAAAATGTTCCAACCTAGTTGTTCTTCTAAGTCGCTCGTAATTGTATGAGGTCCCTATAGAGCGGTAAGGTCGACCCAAGTCATATCTCTCAATGAAGACTTAACAGGGCTACGGTTCTATGTCACGCACAAAAACAGAAAAGAAACTAATGTCCTAATATAAGGGGGGGCTGTCACGGAACGGACGAAAGTAGTAAAGAAAATAAAGCAGGAAAAGGCTGTACTTAGACAACAAAATGAATTAACAGATACACGGAATTGGAGACGATGTTCTAGGATTCAAACTCTATCCTCGCTATCAATGAGCCAATGAGCGATGCACGGTGCAGTAAACTACCAACACTCTCTCACATAGCGTTCAACATAAACTAGTCTCTCGACCCTGTCTATGCTAGACTCGAAATTAATGACAGCTAGCCTCTCAACCCTGCCGTCATCGACTACGAATGATAATTAACACAAATGCACACAATAGCAACACCTATCCATGTATTAATCACTCAACAACAAACTAGTCTCTCGATCCTGCTAGTCATCAAACTTATATTTAACATAATTCTGATCTCGCATTAATTAAGAATCAAACATAAGCACATAATCAACCTACACTATTCTTTCATCTCAAATCAATTTATACAGATGGGAAATCGCAAATCATCAACACAACAATCACGATTCAAGACAAGAACAATTTCAACATTTATTTCATTACAAATCGATAATTCATCTCATGGTAGAAATTATTCCTATAGCAATTACATAGACATAATGAAACGAGAAAAACTTACAAATCATTCATTGACAAATTTGTCATCCAAAAATTCGGAATCGCCCAATCCCAATATTAATCCAAGCACAAGAATTAAAAGAAAAGAAAAAGAGAAGAAAAAGGAAAAAGGAAAAGAAAAATCGCGTGTGAGAATCGAGCCCTTTTTAAAATGAGGTTGTTTCCCTTTAAATAAAACCCTCAAAAAGCCCATTAAAATACGCCGAAATGGGCCCAAAAAGGCCCACCCAGCGTCGGACGGGACGCAACGAGCGTTGGGGGAGACTCCCTGGAATGCAACAGAGAGGACACCCCAGCGTCGGACGGGGTGAGGCGGGCACTGGGGGAGTCCCACTAGAATTAAGCCGAGGGAGTGCCCACCGTCGGACTGGAGCTGGGCAAGCGATGGGGCTGTGTGTTGGAGCGTGGAGCAGGGGCACTGGGGCACGGAGGTGTGGCGCAACGCTGGATGGGCTAGGGCGTTGAAGAAGGATCAAACGCCGGATGGGGCGCTGGACGACTCGCTGGAGCTACGCGTAGTGGTGTGCATGGACCGAACCGAATCGAAAAAACCGACCGAATCGATCGGTTTCAGTCGGTTCGGTTCGGTTTTTGAGGAAGTCGGTTTTCGGTTCGGTTCAAAATTTAACTAAAATCGATTTTCGGTTTTAGGTTTTAGGTTCGGTCGGTAACCGAACCGAATCGAAACTATTATTTTTATATATTTATATATTTTATATAATAATTAATTAATATTTTAGTTAAATAATTAGGATAAAAATATGTTTATTTAGAAAAATATATATATATAATTTATATTTCGGTCGGTTTTTCGGTTTGACTGAAACCGATCGATTTTTTCGGTTCGGTTTTCGGTCGGTCCGAAATTATAAATCGGTTCGGTTCGGTTCAAAAAAATTCGTTCGGTTCGGTTTTTGATTTTGAAAATCTCAGTCGGTTTGTCGAACCGACCGATCGATGCACACCTCTAGCTACGCGGGCGCTGACGCTAGGCGACGTGAGGCGTGGCGCTGGAGTGGAATGGAGGTGGACGAGTGCACGGGCGCTGAGGATGCAACGCCAGACGGGGTGGAACGCACAGCGTGAGGCGAGGGACGGACGCCCAGCGGGCGCTGGGCCTGGAGCGCCGGACGGGGTGCACGCGTACGCACGTGCGCGACTTTGATGATTCGCTTCGTTCTCCCTCGTCTAAACTCCGAATTACGATCCAGTTATGCCCACATACTCTTATCGAGATGCTCATCAACATACCTTAACTCTTGGCAGATCCATTTCGTCCTATTTAATGTCGTTTTCTACAAAACTTCGAAACAACCCAAATAAGTCTGAATCGATAAATACTAATAAAAACAACGATAGAAATAGAACAAATCACCAGAAATGTCATGCATAAAAATACCAAGAATAAGCACAAAATCATACTAAACATAAAGTTACTACACTATGAAAACACTGATGAATAGTTTTTTTACCAGTACCGATTAATACAATCATTTTATACGTAAAGTGCATTAATTCGTAGATTATAACATACGCGCACACACACACACATACATATATATATATATATATATAGAGGAGGGATCAAATAGTACCCAAGCCCTAGATAGTATATAGTACTCAATCTCACCCACTCATCTCATAGATCCTAGGTTGAGATTTTTTCCCGATATTTTAAGCTTAATTTCGTTGATTTTCGTAAAAGTAATGGTAGATTAGTAATTTGATTTGTTATATGATTGCGAAAACAAACTATGCATTTAGTTGAACTGAATAATACATTCAAATGAATAAAAAATGCATGCAGTTGAACACAATAATGCATACGGTTGGAAGCTCGCGCCCAACGTGCGTGCGTTTTGTTAAATGCATTGACATGCTTTGATCAATGCATGGACGTGTTTTGTTCAATGCATGAACATGCTTTGTTCAATGCATGTTTGTGTTTTGTGGCAAATGTAGTTTTATGTTTTGTTCAATGTATTGTCATGTTTTGTTTAATGCAGTTTCATGTTTTGTTCAACGCATTTTTATGATTTTCGACAGCAAATCTCTCATCCATCATTCTCTGTCAATTCCGTCGTCTCTTTCCCTGATTACCGGTGAATTCACCGTGAACCACCGCCATGGCCACCATATTTCTCGATTCTTCAATCATCTATCAAATTTATCTTCTATTTTTTCTCAAAATCCATCAAATTTTTTCTCAAATTTTTTTCTTCTTTTTATTTCTTTCAAAATCTATTGTTTGTTGTTGTTTGTTTATATTGTTGTTGTTCGTCGATCTTGCCATATAATCATCGTCACCGTCCGTTCGCCATTGTCGCTGTCATCATCTCCGGCGCCGTCCGTTGCCACCAAGGAGGAGAAGAAGAAGACTGATTTGATTTCTTCCCATTTTGCCCCTTGCGAAAATAAAAATAAAAATAAAATAAAATGAGCTGCCACGTGTCAGCTTGTGGTGTGGCCACATGTTCAAAATGTGTGGTCTAGATTGGGTACTACATACTATCTGGGGACCGGGTACTATGGGAACTCAACCCTATATATATATATATATATATATATATATATTATATAGAGTGAGGTTCAAATAAGAACCAATTTTAACGTGAGAACTAAGAACTACGAAAATTCTTCTGAACAAAATGAATATGCTATGAAAGTTAATGAATACTGTTGCGAAAGTTAATGAATCAAAAATTGAATTTTCACCGGTTCGAATCCCATGAGGGCGAAAATTCTTTTGTTTTTATTCATTAACTTTCGCGTAGATTCATTAACTTTCATAGCATATTCATTTATAATGTTCTCACAATAAAAATGATTCTCACGTTAACCCTCCCCTATATATATATATATATATAGACTTTGGTTCAAATAAGAACCAAAATTATCGTAAAAACATAGAACCAATCATGATGGTTGATTTCAAGAGATAAACGGTTCTGATTAATAGTAAGTTATGGATAGAATATACGTTAATACATAGTAATAGTTGGGCTTAAAGGTTAACAAAGTAATTTTGGTACACGCATATAGCCTTACCGTTTTTGATGCATAATTTATGGGATTATGGATGATGTTAGTATGGCATTAAATCTGATACTGAATTTGTTAAATATGGAGTTCAATATCTATATAGGTTTTATTGCCTTATTTATTTTATATCTATATTTTATTCATCAAAGCTGTTACGGTAGATTTTTTTATGATGTGAAATATATTTTATGTGTAGTATATGCATGATTCGTCATATTTACACTTAATATTCAATATATATACAAGCATATTCATATTGAAAACCGTCTTCGTTCCGTTATTAATGGTTTACAGAGCTATAATTATGGCATTATTTGGATGATGCAGATATTATTCACATCGTGTCCAAATATATACCGATTATATTGGATTATTCGGTTTATATGTTTTATCTTATTCATCAACTCCAACATCACTTCAACATCAATCGCAAATTAGTCACAAATTTGATTATCGATGGACACTTCAGTAGATGGTTGGTTATGTTTCTTCCATTTGTTTCTATTTTATGTAGTTGCTAAATTATTATTTTAACTTCTTATTATTCAGTTGGGATACATTCATATTCATATTTTATAAACGATGCCGTTGTGTTATTCATGATACATTCATATTGCAGTATTTTTATGTTGAAGATTTTCTTCATGGTTATTCAAGTATACACTGATATTCATATTATTTTACATCGTATTCATGTTTTTTAATGACACATTCATAATAACATAAAAGTCTGAATTGCGAATTTTGAATATGTCGTAGATGAAGTAGCTGTGGAGAATGGTGTTATCTGTACCCCAGAATGTGATGATTCATTGAGACCAAGAATAGGTATTTATTTTAGAACTATTGAAGAGGCAGATTGTTTTTATAAGGAGTATGGCGCTGCATGTGGGTTTAACACACGCAAGAGTACATTGAAGCGTCTAACCGGCGATGATGTTCGTATTAGGTACTTAGTATGTACTCGTGAAGGTAAAAAATTTAATGTATCTGGTTGTGAGGCTTTAAAGCGAAAACGTAGGAGGTCGTCGTGTAGGTCCAGTTGCATGGCTCGGATTGCATTGAAATTTGATGCGAGTTTTGGATCGTTATATATAAGTTCATCGAGGGTCATAATCATGAGATGGTACCTCATGGGTATCGTCATCTTATGAAAGTTAACGAAAGCTTGATTACGACCACCAAATATTTCTTGCAAAATGTGCAAAAGCTAATGTTGGTCTTTGCGAAGAGTTATCGTATTTATAAGCAATTTACGGGGATCTTGAAGATGTTGGGTGTACAAAGAGACTTCAAAACATGTCTCGTGATATTAAGTCTTTTGCGGTTGGAATTGATTGAACTATTGCTTGAGAAACTTGGGCGATTCTGAGAAAGACTCCGTTTTTCTTTTCGTATGCTATTGACTCGGATACCAATTTAACTAGGCTTTTTTGGGCGGATGTTGTGGCTGTTCAAAATTATAAAGTTTTTGGTGATGCGGTGTCGTTTGATGCAACATATAATACCAACAAGTAAGTTTAATGCAACAGTATAGTTAATTAATTGATACAATAAGCAATTATCATCTTTGTATTATTATTTTATCGGCTTTTATATGAGTGTTAAATATCTGAAGTATGTTTACATTATGAATATTACGTTTGTAAAAACTGAATAAAATGAGTTAATAAAATAATTCAAAATATATCAGATATTGTATTTTATCAGATATTTTGCATTATTGTATATGCTTGTTCTTATTGTCACGGGTTATAATATGAATGTATATGCCATACAGGTATTGTATGATATTTGCCCCGTTTACTGGGAAGGATAATCATGGTAAGTGCGTCAACTTTGGAGCTGGATTACTTGCACGTGAGGATACAGAGTCTTACGCTTGGTTGTTGAATAAGTTTATTGAGTGTATGGGAGCTGCACCCAAGATGTTGATAACAGATCAGGATCTTGGTTTGAAATCGGCTGTTGAAAAGATACTTCCCGACACACCTCATCGCTTTTGTATGTGGCATATAACCAAGAAACTTAGCGAGAAGTTGCCTGTGTCTTTGAGGGATAGTGATGATTTCATACAGAAGTTTAATGATATTGTATGGAATGATTCTGATGAACCTATTTCCTTTGAGTCTAAATGGTATCAACTTATGTCGGATTATGGATTATTGGGTCATAAGTGGTTCGACGATATATATGAGATGCGATCATACTGGATCCCTGCTTATTTTCGTGATTTTCCAATGAGTGGTCTATTTAGGACAACATCATTATCAGAGTGTGAGAACAGTTTTTTTCGGCGTTACTTGAACACGAATTCAAATCTTAGTGATATGTACATGTTATTCGAGATTGCAATTGAATCTCAGCGTGATGATCATGATAAATTAACATTGGCTGATAAATCATCATTTCCCGATATGATTACCAAGCTTGAGATTGAACGTCATGCTGCATCTGTTTACACTAATAACATATTCTTGGAGGTTCAGAAGGAGATTGAAATCGCTGTGATGTTCTGTAACATTCAAAAAGTCTCTAAATCAGATTCTGAAGCAACATATTATGTGGATGAAGACGCCATAGGAATGTTCAATGTAACAATGAATGTTGCGAATGATTTTATTTCATGTCCGTGCCTTCTTTTTGTTCGGAATGGATTGATTTGTAGACATACTTTTGCGGTTATGAAGTTCAACAAGTATAAATCAATACCAGATAAATATATAGTGAAAAGATGGACCAAGGAAGCATGCTACATATTTGATGGTGTTGGACGAATAGTTATCACAAAGGTGTGAGTTGTCAAACCGGATCAAACGGGGATTGTTTACATTGGCATGTAAGTGTATTGGAATCGTTGAGGGGATGTTAATCTCACAAAAATCTGATGGATATGCTTGTGGAGTTCTGCATCTCATGTAGAAGACGAATTATCCATGTCATCATCAAAGGGAAGCAAAGGTTATTGAGCAATATTATGGTTCGTCTGCTCCAAACCATATTTCGTGTTGCCAACCAAAGTTTCAAGACAAAAGGTAGTTGTAGTAGGATAAAGTCAAGGAGGAAGCCACTATTTTAAAGCTAACAAGCCCATGCGTCTCAGAGGAAATGTAACACATCACGGGCATCACGATTCTAGGAATTGTCCGGTAGTTGTTGATGAAAATGAATAAAGCAGTTTAATTGATAGGTTTAATACATGTTTATTTCGACGTTCATTTTCTATATATGGTTACATGTTATCGATGGTTCTCATTGGGATTTATGATATATAATGTGTTTGAATTATACATTTTGCTAACACTATTAAGGATAGGCAGTTAAAGTCGTCAAAGTATTTTTACTTTCGAGTTGTCATTGTAGTCATTTTACATTTTATGTATTAATTCATTTTGTTGTTTTGAGTTTATTTATTAAAACTTTTATATTTTGATAAATATTCGTTTAAATTTCAACACGGATGCATTTTATATTAAGACAACAAATATTGCGAGAATCATCGTTGTTTGTTTTCCAAATTATATACAACTTTGCTTAATGATCCATATTCGGTATAAGGTTTTTTCAATATGTATACAACCATATTCATATCCATAACTGATGTTGTTCCGTAATTCATACTTTACTTTTTTGTATGCGATTCATTCGTAATTTGTAAACTTAATATTCATTACGGATGCGATAATATGCATATCAATTACTCGTCTTATTAATATTAACTATTTATAAAACCATATTCATATGTGTTGCGATTAATGATTGAGATTTAATTACGGTTATGTTTTTTCGATATATATTTATTTGTTGACTGTGCGTAATTCGTCACTTATGTTATTAATATTCAATATGTATTAAACCATATTCATATACATAAACATTGTTGTTCCGTGATTCACATATTAATTTTTTTATGTCATTCATTCGTAAAATATGTACTTTAATAATCAGTACGGATGCGATAATATTCATATCCGTTGCCGTGAGTTGTTGCGTAAACGTTGATTATATAAGCAACAAATATTGCAGTAATCACTTCAACATTTATCCAAATTATATACAATTTTGTTTAATTATCCATATTACCTTAGAATGTTATGTATATTCCATATATATTTATGTAGTTTATGCGCGTAATTCATAACTTGTGTTATTAATATTCACTAAGTATAAAACCATGTTCATATCCAAAACCGATGTTTTTCCATAATGCATAGATTAATTTATGTATGTGATTCATGCGTAATTTAAGAACGTAATATTCATTAAGGATGAGATAATATTCATATCAAAACCGTGTGTTGTTTGCGCAATTTGTTGTTTATGTAAACAACAAATATTGCAGTATTCACTTCAACATGTTATCAAAAAAAAAAAAAAATTGTTTAATTATCAGTATTCCGGTAGAAGAATATGTATATTCGATATCTATATATGTCTTGTATGTGCGTAAGTCGTCACTTGTGTTCTTAATATTAACTATGCATACAACCATATTCATATCATTAACCGACATTGATCCATAATCCATATTTTAAACGTTCTGAATATTTAGTATGTTATTATGATAATTAGTTAATTATGACAAAAACATAGAACCATTCATAATGGTTGTTTGCAAAAAAATAAACGGCTGTGATTGGAATTAGCACAACGATTGCATGAAATAAAACAATTCATGCAATGAACATTTATAGATTTGCCAGCACAAAAGTTATAATTAGTTCTATAATATGATACTAATCACAAATACGAAGATGTAATTGACACAAAAAATTAAATTATTCTGCATCCGACACCATATAGTCAATAATTGTAAATGAAACATTATGAGTGATCAAATAAATTGAGTAAAAAACTATAAATTAAAAGTAATTAACATAATAGTGTCAATTCGGATAATAAGTTTCATAAAACATTCAGCAGTTATTGTCACATAGTGCTTCACAATAATTGAGACCAGTTATCTTCACCCCAATAATGCATCTTCAATCTTGAAGTTTGGAGTGTTGAACATCTCGTTGTAGTAACACTGTGCACTTATTGTCACATCGTGCTTCACAACATTTGAATCCCAACTCAGAAGAGCTACGCAGTATCGTGCTCGAGTACCTTGATTCTTTGATGATTTTGCCAATATGCCTCCTGTCCAACTATGTTGAGGTTGTCCCATATATGTCTTCATATGTCGCATCATGTAGATAGCTGTGTCTGCCAAGTTTTTACTATCACCCCACTTGAGACAAAAAAATTACGGGTTGTGCTTTACGGACTAGATTCCCTTTATGTGTTTGATTGTGATAGCTCAAATAGTTGCTCAGATGGTTACGCTGTAAATACATATAAAACATTATTTACGAAATAATAACATAATGTTTATAAATTCATGCGCATAAAAAAAAACTCACCATATCCAACACAATCCATCCATACTTTTCTAGATCACAGTCTTGATGTGTTTCATTTTGACTGTCGATAATTACAAACTTCCCCATCCGTGCATCAACAGAAATCAGGTAAAACATATTCTCTTGGCACACCGGAAATATGTACTGCGTTTTGTATATAACGATGTTTGTTTAGCAACGAAACATGTAATATAATAAATAATGATCACATACCATGTTTATCATGTTATGGTCGGTTTGGTCATAATCCGCCATTTCTCCGCCAAGGTGATAGAAAAATAATTCCTCTCTTTCTCGGTACTTGGCGGCGTTTGATGGTTGGGACATGACATTATTCATTGTGGATTGTAAAAAATTATTCATTTTATTTATGCATGAAATGCAATAATATAACGATTATTTCTATGATAGATATAGCTTACACATATTTTAGTTGACGCGAAGAAACGAACTGGTGATGAGGGTGCATGAAATATTTCTTTATGGTTCAAAAACCTACTCCAAGCATCAATCACATTGCATCCAACCATATTTCCTTTCCGAAGGGTAACCATATCAAATCTTCTTAGCTCAATTCCACCATAATCAAATAATAATTCATCTCTGAAGAATAAGAATAATAATCATGTCAATCAACGACTATATTATAATAGCGGTGTTAGGATTATATAATAATCAATTCACAAATACATACTCCTCATCAGCATAGTTATGCATTGCAAATAATGCAATCTCTTCTTCCTCCTTTGATAACTTTTTGCTTGGATTTAATTTCCTTTGCATGTATGGTGAGCAAATAAACTCAATTGACCGTAATATAGTCCTATTACTGCACCGACTTGCACGTAACCCACCTCCCACAATGGTATCCTGCAATACGAATTATTAATATAAAAAAAATAATATAATTTTTTTTATATTTACAAATTACACACCTTACTCACTGTTAGGACATTATTCGGATGCACAACAGCTTTAATTCCACCGGATAAATTTGTATTTTGATACACCTGCTAGTTTATATTTTCAACAAAGTGATTAATAAATGACATATATAATTAGCAGTTAAATATTTCATAGTTATACCATTGTATGTGTGGGTATGTTCTCTTTGTCGACCCGCAAGAGGGGGAACCCAATGTGGGTGTTTTGTGGATGAGGCTCTATAAATGTGTTAGCAATCGTTTTGCACCCCTTAAATATCTGGGTATTGAAAACATTTAAGTCAGTTTTAATGTCACAAAAGTATGCACAAATTATGCATTCATATAATGTTACAATATTCTAAATGAATTCTTATGTGTTCATTTCTAATAGGATTATATGCACAAATTTATTATTTAACAACATACATATTACAAATCTTACGTTTAGGATATTATTGTGATGCACAACATCTTTACTTTCCCCGGATACATCCTGGATCATGTCAACATATGAAACATTATTATTCATAATATTATCATTATTGATACATATGTAAATTTAAATGTGCACCTTCAATCTAATGGTTAACGGCAACATATGATCCTTTGACACGATTACACAATGCGCAGTTATATTCAATTGAAAACAGTAATAATTCATTTAGAAAAATGAATATATTCAAAAACAGTAATAATTCATATGGCATTGATGCATCTTTAACAATGAATATATTTAAAGATGAGTAATTCATACAAAATGAACAAACACAAGCTGAAACATCACAACATACATATTACACACCTTACTCACTATTAGGACATTATCGCGATGCACAATATCTTTATATCCACCTGAAATCTCCTGGATCATGACAACATATACACGTTTTTACATATATATATTAAATGATATTATTCATTTCAATACCAATATTTATGCAGATAAAAAGGAAAAAATATTCATTTAATCAGGTATTGATACATCTTTACTTCCCCCGGATACATCCTGGATCATGTCAACATATGAAACATTATTAATCATAATATTATCAGTATTGATACATCTGTAAATTTAATATGTGCACATTCAATCTAATGGTTAACGGCAACATATGATCATTTGACACGATTACACAATGCGCAGATTATATTCAATTGAAAATAATAATAATTCATTTAGAAAATGAATATATTCAAAATAGTAATAATTCATTTGCATCGATGCATTTTGAACAATGAATATATTTAAAGATGAGTAATTCATACAAAATGAACAAACACAAGCTGAAACATCACAACATACATATTACACACCTTACTCACTGTTAGGACATTATCGCGATGCACAATATCTTTACATCCACCTGAAATCTCCTGGATCATGACAACATATACACGTTTTTACATATATATATTAAATGATATTATTCATTTCAATACCAGTATTTATGCAGATAAAAAGCAAAAATATTCATTTAATCAGGTGCATAAAAACAATTAACAAACGTAAGATGTAATTTAAAAATATATCAATTTTAATCATCAAATCCATTTGCAAATATTTCAAACCATCAAAATTACCTGGATCGTGTCAGCATATAAATTTTGATCATATTACAAACATATCCATAAATTATGTTCACATGTTACGTTGTATTATGCATTTAAGTTTCAATCGGATTCATTTATAATCAACATATATTATATTTAGGTATAATAATAAAGTAGGTGCAAACTTAAAAGCAACATAATTGCATATGGAAAGCCATGTTTTACAACATTTCATAATATCAAAACATTTAGAATCGCTAATATAAATCAATGTATTGCAACCATCATCCATAAATTTGGATTAACAATTTTTTTTTCCACAGCAACAACCTAAGCACAACAATAACGCGAACTTATTCGCATTTACGTATATGCATAAACAAGACTATTACACACATTATTCACAATTAGGACATCCCAACATACATATAACAAAAGATGAAACATCCCAACATACATATTACACACCTTATTCACTGTTAGGACATTATCGCGATGCACAATATCTTTACATCCACCTGAAATATCCTGGATCATGACAACATATAAACGTTTTTTACCAATATATATCAAATGATATTATTCATTGTAATATCGGTGGTTATGCAAATAAAAAGGCAAAATATTCATTTACTCAATTGCAAAAAAAAAATCAAACAAACAGAGTGAATTATGAGTAATACTCCATAAGACGTTTTGTCATGTATCTTCATACACATAACCAAACAAAAGCTGTAAAATTACATAAATAAGTCCAAAAACAAATCCAAAAGATCACATATTACATTTCATTGGACATAACACGTGCACATTTCATTGGTCATAACAACACCCAAAAACAAAACAATTACATCACATTGTACTTATACACATAATTCCAATATAATTGTTATCAAAATGCCACCTTGTTCACCTGAACCATTAACCACAAGTTCAACCACATGAAGTTCAAAATATTATTTTTACAACCATATCGAATTTACTTCTTTTTTTTCCTAACATACGTTTTCTTAAGCTTACTGGACTTCATAAGAGTTTCACTCACCTCCTCTTTATCAACCAACGTACTGCACTCCACATTTACCATATTGATCGCACCAAGATTAGTTTGTTCTGTTGATCGTGTCTCCTTTGTCTTCTTTGCCGACTCTTTCAAAATCTCGTCATCGATTTTCTTTTGCACCAAATCGTCACCCCAGTATTCATCATCATTATCTTCAAAAGTCGGAAAAGTCCGATCGTGTCCACCATACGCCGGCGATCTTGGGGATGTAGGACGAACAAATATTGAAGCATTCTCAGCTGCAGCAACTGCTTCCTTGTACTCATTGGTAACCATCTCGAAGTCCGGTGCAGCCTCAATCAGACAGAGAATGGTGTCTCTAGTTTTGTGATATATCTCTAGTTGCTTCATTATTTGAACTGCGCAACTCTCAGCTTCTGAGTCATTGTTTTCTGGATTCTTAGCACATGCTTCATTTGGACTAACTAGTGCCTTCATATCAGTCGGAATCTCTACAGGGTCATTTATGTGACCTACACCAAAGCCCCCGTAATTTATCTCTTCCTTTTCCCTCATCAATAGTGTCGAGCTTGCCCAATTACAGTATATAGGCAACCTCCTGTTCAAAATATCATATGTGATACTAATTCTATCACAGTAGAATAACTGCAACATCAAAAATATTTATGACTGTTAGTTTATTAAATACTTCAAAAAATGAAACACATTCAGGCTTTAATACAAAAACATAGAATGCATATTAAATGTACTAACCACAAGGAACAACACCGGTCCGGTGAACATTTGTTCAGTGTCTATTTGCCAAACACGCTTTCCAGAAATCAAGCTCCGCATAACATAATCTGCCCAATTCCATTCTTGTATTTCACCCATGTTCACCAGACACTTCATTATATGTGGAACAACCTGTCCACTTTTCGGACTCTCTATTAGAGTTGTACATACTAGTATTATGAAGTGACGTCTGAACCATGAACCCCCATCTTCACAATCTAGCATCGCATCAACAATCTCTTTCACAAAAATGCCTTTTTTCCCGAATATTAGCTTCCATTCTTCATACAAGGATGTGGACTCAGTACGGTCCATTAAGTATATCTTTCTGCTTCCATTCGCGAATCCATACACTCGACGTACGTCATCCTCCGTAACAGTCAAACTCCGTCCATTACCAAATTGAGTTCTCTACTTCTCCAGTCAAATTGATTGACAACCCAATAACCTAGATAATTGGGCAACCTCTTTATATTCAAGTTAAGCAAACTCCCAAATCCCATTTCTTCTACTGTTGCACGTTGTATTGTGTTCAACCTTCGAACTGCGTTGAACAGACATTTAGGGCTTGTGCGCGTATACAGTGATGGATAATCAGTTCTTGGCTTCACTGATAGCTTCGTGTATCTCTGCTTTTTTTCTTGGCGAAGTGAAACCACAACTTCATCATCCTTGTGTTTTCCAACCTTTGGCTTCTATGAGGCAATATTTGTCGGTATATCAAAATCAGTGTCACTATTTTCCATAATAGTAACACCTACTTTCGGATCTTTTGAAGCCTTGTTTGATTGCGGAACAAGCTTCCTCTTTGTAACAACTACAAATCGTACATATTAGTCATTATGAAAATACTACATACTCATAACAATATTTATATAATATTAACTTCAGCATGTACATAATAAAAAATCAGCATTATAAATTACATCAGATTCTGACACCATGAACTTCATTTTAAAAACCATTAACATTCATTAAACATATGCTACGTAATTTGTTATGTCGTTTAGTTTCATGTTAAATGTTTAACATCAAATATCGTTTATATATATATAAAATATAAATTATTTCGTCGGATTTGATACCCGGTTTATTGTTTGACCGAACAACCCCTTTTGAAGAAGATGGTTTTGTAGTATCTGTTCCTGCATAAAAATACCGTTCGAGGTATAGCTGCAATTATTAATTGAAATGTACAACATAATTCAAAAAAAGAATATTCACTATCCATTTAACTAACAAATCAGATTCATTCATATAAACCATACACATAATAAATACAATATATGAGTTTTTTTTGGTTTGTTTATTATATAATATATCTGAGATACTAATTTAATTTAATAATATTGTTTAACGCTATACTGAAACATTCAGTACAAAATGTGCAATTTTAGATCCATTTCAATGAACTAGTGTGCCATACCTTATGTGTATATATCAAAAACTGATGTCCATTTACATAATTATGCATTGTCAAGTTTATCAACATATACAACATAATCTTTATAAAATATGTTAATATTCGGATTTTATACCAGGTTTATTGTTCGATTGAACAACGCCTTTTGAAGACGATGCTTTGGAAGGATCAGTTACTGCACAAAAACATAATATTAGGTCATGCAAACTATGAAATTAATATTCGGATCCGATACCTGGTTTATTGTTCGGTCGAACAACGCCTTTTGAAGATGATGCTTTCATTTTTTCTATTCATTCATAAAATTTCCAAGATCAATAAAAGTTTTAACTAATGTCATAAATATACATATGTATGCATATAAATATATAAATTATTCATTTGTTCAAATCAGAAAATACATACTCAACAAATATATAATGATACAAAAAATATGTTACTATATCATTTGTTCTACATATATTTTCTAAATTCTTTTGAATGGTATACTTATACATTGACTTGACAACAAACACATATTCATTACTTTATATATTTTCTACATCCATTTACATACTTATATTTTCTACATCCATTTACATACTTATGTTTTCATTTTCATATTGCAATTCAGTTTCATCATGTACAATATGACTTACAAAACAAACACATATTCATTACTTTATATATTATATCACAAATTCTTATATTATTTTTTCGACAGTCATATATATATTTAAAATATGCAACTATATAGTGATGATATTCTTATTTATTTACCTGGTTTATTGTTCGATCGATCAATTCATTTTGAAGCAGATGGTTTACTAGTCTCTGTTAATCCATAAAATTTCATTATAAAGTTTGATATAATATCATAAATATACACATAAATGCATTTAAAAGCATCGTTATTCATTTTTAAATCAAGAAATTCATACACATCAAACACACATTGATAAAATAAGCTATAATCGACATATGTTCAAAATATTCATTATATTAAACAACATATACAAAGAGTAATATGCCGATGGTTTACTAGTCTATGTTCATTCATAAAATTTCAATATAAAGTAAATTTTGATCTAATATCATCATACACACATAAATGCATTTAAAAGCATACATTATTCATTTTTTTAAATCAACAAATGCATACACATCAAACACATATTGATAAAATAAGCCTATATATCTGACAAATGTTCAACATATTCATTATATTAAACAGCATATACAAAGAGAAATATACAGATGGTTCACTAGTCTATGTTCATTCATAAAATTTCAATATGAAGTTAATTTTGATATAATATCATAATACACACATAAATGCATTTAAAAACATACATTATTCATTTGTTTAAATCAACAAATGCATACACATCAAACACACATTTATAAACTAAGCCCATAATAATGACATATGTTCAAAATATTCAATATATTAAACAACATATTCAATATAAAGAGACGACATATTCATTTTAATAAACAACCATTCATAAAAAACAGAATATTCCAGTTACGAATATTAAACAACATTCAACAAATTTACGAATAATTTATACAACAACAAATGCAAATTACCAAATTTATAATACAATTCAACATAAAGCAATAACTCTTTTTGGGACCACTTCAATTCATAAAATACAGAATATTTCACTATAAAATTCATAAAAAAACTATAAGTTAACACAAACAAGATTGGGACCACATACTTTTTTACAAAATAATGATACAACAGTAAATGAAAAATACAAACTTTACTGAGTTGCTGTTATTTTCAAACGAACTAAAACAACAACCAAATCATTGCTTTAATGTCGAAACATACAAACTCAACAAAATGTCATATTCATTCACTGAGTATAACAAGTACTTTGAAGAAATTTTAATTACCGTAAAAAATTGGCTTTCTTATTCATTTCACATAGTTTACAGGTATACAAAAAAAATTGGGACCACACCCATACCGGTATATACAAAAAAGGGCAAACAAAACATTTTTCTATTCAATTAATATTTCAATACAAAAATGAATACTACATATTATTAACAAAAATTTCAACGATTTGAATCGAATGAATCATTTTCGCGCATAAAATTTTGTTTCACCATTTGGACAACAGTAAAAAATAAAAAAATTATTCAACATTTGAATAACAAGAACCACTAAAATATTTTTACTTTGTTGATCAATTCTTCTTACCTTCGCTTTTTTTAAGTGAGTTCCGATTTTCTCTCGGCGCCATTTGGAATCAATAATGCAGATTGAGATTTAATATTCTGAAGCTTTCAAATGCGTAAACCCTATATGTTGAAACGACGAGAATGGTTTTATGGAGTAAGTATTCATTTGGAATACAAAAAGACTCATTAATTGAATCAGCAATAAATGCTGCGTATAAACCATGAGTGATACAGATTTGTAATTGATTTTGTGTATCTTGCATACCGGGATTCATTTTCATGTAACTAGAAATTTACTTGATTACCCTTCACCATATTAATGGAATGCAAAGAGGTAAATACCGTGATATGTTTTAATATCAGATTTGGACGGTTGATGGATGTTTAATCAATGAATATAATTAGTTCTATGTTTTTACACTAAGAGTAGTTTTTATGATAACCCCTCCATATATATATATATATATATATATATATATATATATATATATATATATGGGATGGATCATGTGAGATACAAATATTGGTGAGAAATAAAATGTTGCATTGAGCGTATAAATTTGTTGCACCAAATTCAACATATAAAGTGTCGCATTGAACATAGAGTTGTTACACCGAATTTGATGCAACAAATTTATATATTTAGTGCAACAACTTTATACGTTCTGTGCAGTATTCTTATTTTTCACCAATATTTACATTCTTATGTTATATATATACATATATATATATATATATATATATATATATATATGACTATTGTACTCATGGATCTTCGCAGCATGCCTTACCTCAAGGATTTTATTGATTTTGTTCTTAACTAGAAATTTAATTGCTGCCCATAAATATATATACTTGTCAATTCTGTATTTTTGTTATTAATTTGAATGGCCTTCAATATCTAAGAATAAGGTATATAATTTTTTTTAACTTCAATTTTATGTTTGTTTTTTTTTAAATATTTTTCTACTTTTATTCTGATATGTTTTGTTGGTACTGTCTATAACATTGTTTCAGTTTCACAAGTACGACTTTTTTTTTTTTTTTTGATATCATGGGAACCCGCAGCGCTACCTTAGGTGCGCAAGACCGGTAAACCCCACGGTCCCCTGCAATAGCACTCAAACCACAGGATAGATAAACCACACTTGGAAAACCAGGTGTGACAGGCTCAAACCCATAGAGGCGTTTGGTGGGGTTCGAACCTGTGACCTCTCGGCCACAGGAACCCACCTTAACCATTGGGCTGTCCCTAGGGGATAAAAGAAAAAAAAAAGAAAAAAAAAACGCCAATTTTACGATCTTTTCCTCCACCAAATTAGTATATCATCACCGTTTAAAGATCATAATATTTGTGACAAACAACACAATATATACGATGTCGGTTCATCTAGTACATATATGGTTACATAAATCTCTATTTTGTCAATAGAGATTCTAGAGTTGAATTCCTATCATCCCTCTTTCCCAAAAAATAAATAAAATATATAGTTATGTAAGTCGTGTTCCGATTGTGATTTGCTAATACGAGAAGATGGGGCCATTTTACGCGTGCAGCGTGCCCTTAGATTTAGAACCCATATTAATTGAAAGATGAATGCCAACCAATTATTTTCCACATGCATCCACAGCAACTGAATTTCTACTAGGTATCTCAGTTTATATAATTGGAAGACTGTTTTGTGTTAAATGGAAAAGGTGAAATCTTAATTCAAATATATATAGTCTTTGCAAGAACTTCCAAAAATAGAATGAAACAAAATTGAAACTAGAAGCTTCAATTTACTACAATATTCAACCCCTTGAAATACAACATTGTTCAGTCAAAATAGAATTTGAAACTCAAATAAGGACTACTGTTACACCCTTGAAAGGCCACTGCCGAGACATGCCGGGACCGTGCGGCATGGCTCGGGTGAGCGGCGCTTGGAGCTGAGAAATGGCACCACGCCGGGTGTCGGGGCGGAGCGACACGAGACACGGGGGGAATTGTCCGACGGGAGTTGGCATTCTACCGAGACATGCCGGGACCGTGCGGCATGGTTCGGGTAAGCGGTGCTTGGGGCCGAGGAATGGCACCACACCGGGTGTCGAGCGGAGCGACACGAGACACGGGGGACTTGGCCGATGAGTGTTGGCATTGGACCAAGGACGTGCGGGGCACGTGAAATGAAGTCGGCCTTTCGGTTGGCGCGAGATTGGACGAGGCCGGCGATGGGCGTCTTGGGCCGAGGCGAGCATGTTAGCGCCTGGGCAGCGCGGTAATGTCTTGGTGCGGCGGTTACTCCACGCGGCGGCGTGGGACGCGGATTGGGATGCGGTTGCGGGCGTGGTGGGCGTCTGGCGGTGCTACGCGTTGGGTAGGGATCGACCCACAGCGCGGGCTCTTTGTCGATCTGAGGTTGCGGGCGGTTTATCGAAACCGCCCACTACTTGGCGGTTGAGCCAGTTGGAGCCAAAAGCGCATAATCGGCGGATATAGGCGGTTATGGGCGGTTTGGGCTAGTGGTGGGCCTTGTCCACCACATATAGGCGAGTTAGAGCTATGAGCTGCACGAGTTGATGTGTGCAAGCCAGGCATTCCTTTGTATTTGTGTTGAATAATATAAGGGTTGGGCGTGAGTTAGCCCGTAAATGTGTGTGTGCTTTACGTTATCTATCCGCTGCGTAGTAAAGCTTGCTTGCACGTAAACATAACTCGGGGAACCTCGAACTTGGGAAGTGTGGGAAACACGAGAGTTCGGTGAGGGGAAAGGGCTGGTCGATTGTGGGTGACAATCGGCGCCATTACGGGCAGAAATTTCTAGGTGACGAAATACCCGTAACAATTTGGTATCAGAGCCGTTGAAAAACTTGGTGCGCGCGTGCGTTCTGCGAAGGAAAATCCAGTTACATTGTGTGGGACTAAGTTACGTGTTGGATTAGATGCGCGGAAAGGTAAGCGAGCCTTGTTCGTGACGAAGGAAGTCGCTGCGAAGGATGGTGACTAATCAAAACACTTGCTCTTGTGGAACGTGTCGGACGGTTGGAGAAAATGGTAGGCGAGCCACCAGAGACGTCGGTGCAAGTGTCGGTTTTCAAACGCATCCGAGATGCGGAAGAGGCGTTGGAAAAACTCGGGAAGACGACGGGTGAATGGCCTTCGTTGCTTGATGCTCGGATTGGCTTGTGCGATGAAGAGTTGGCTAACTTGACACAAGCAATCGACATCAAGGTTGAAGGAATTCTCGACGACTTGCAAATGATAAAGCGGGTGCTGCGTGGTATGGATGAGCGGCCTGAGTCAAAGGTGAAAGTGCCGGAGCCAAAGCCGTTCGAGGGAGCTCGAAGTTCAAAAGAGCTTGAAAACTTCTTGTGGGATATGGAAAATTATTTCAAGGCATCTCATATCCGGGAGAACGAGAAGGTTTCGATCACAAGTATGTATCTCGTTGGGGACGCCTTGGTGTGGTGGCGGTCTAGGGTGTCGGCGGATGAAAGCGCGG
The DNA here is from genome assembly GCA_036937905.1 of Salvia rosmarinus. Classification (NCBI taxonomy): domain Eukaryota; kingdom Viridiplantae; phylum Streptophyta; class Magnoliopsida; order Lamiales; family Lamiaceae; genus Salvia; species Salvia rosmarinus. The sequence goes on along the minus strand of CM072822.1, from coordinate 23,903,267 downwards.
GGCGAGATGAGATCGGAGCGTGGGAGACCTTGAAGAAAGAATTGAAGGATCGCTTCTTGCCGTGCAACTCCTCGTGGTTGGCGGGCGGGCGTTGCGAGTTGAAACCTGGGGTCGGTTCACGAGTGCGTGAAGGAATTCAGTTCCTTACTACTTGACGTGAGGGATATGTCCGAGGAGGACAAGTTATTCAATTTCTTGGCCGGGTTGCAGACGTGGGCACATGCCGAGTTGAATCGGCAAGGCGTTAGAGATTTGCAATCTGCCATAGCGGCTGCGGATGGTCTGATCGACTTTCGAGTCGTGGGAATGGTCGAGTCAGCGGGCTCGAGCAAGGCTAAGGACAATGGGAAGAAGGCAAAGGGCGGATGGAAGGGGAAGAATTCCATATTCGACCATGCCGGCGGAAGTGATTCGGAGGAATCGAGTCATGAGGCCACCGAAAGGCAACAGAAGCGGGGATGCTTTCATTGCAACGGTGACCATCTAAAGAGGAATTGTCCGAAGTTAAAGGGGAAATTGAATGCGATTGTGTCGACGGATGAAGATGAGTCCGTGATGCCTCGGATGGGATTGCTGCAGTTAGTGAATTCTCTTGTTGTTGTTAATGAGAAGCGGTGAGGTTGATGCGGTGGAGACGAAAGTGTGGAAGATGACTTTGGCCGTGAGTTGTCGGAGTGCATGGGCGGTTTATGCTATCGGCGAGCCATGGATGCGAGATGGTGTGATCTTGAGTCGATGATGGGCGGGCCTAAGGCGGCGAGGCGTCGTCTAACTTAGTCCGCGGGTTTGTTACACCTTGAAGGCCCTGCCGAGACATGTCGGGACCGTGCGGCATGGCTCGGGTGAGCGGCGCTTGGAGCCGAGAAATGGCACCACGCCGGGTGTCGGGGCGGAGCGACACGAGACAGGGGTGTCCGGCGGGAGTTGGCATTCTGCCGAGACATGCCGGGACCGTGCGGCATGGTTCGGGTGAGCGGTGCTTGGGGCCGAGGAATGGCACCACGCCGGGTGTCGAGCGGAGCGACACGAGACACGGGGGACTTGGCCGATGAGTGTTGGCATTGGACCAAGGACGTGCGGGGCACGTGAAATGAAGCTGGCGCGCGGATTGGCGCGGGATCGGACGAGGGCCGACGATGGGCGTCGCGGGCCGGGCCGGCATGTTGGCGCCGGGGCAGCGGTAATGTGCGGGTGCGATGGTTACTCCACGCGGGCGACGTGGGACGCGAAATGCGGGCGACGTGGGGCGGGATTGCGACGGCGTGGGCGCCGACACGGTGCTACAGCGTTGGGCGAGATCGACCCACAGCGCCGGGCTGCTGTGCGATCACGCGGTTGCGGGCGGTTTATCTGGAAACCGCCCACTACTTGGCGGTTGAGCCAAGTTGGAGCAAAAGCGCATGTCGGCGGATATGGCGGTTATGGGCGGTTTGGGCTAGTGGTGAAGCCTTGTCCACCACATATAAGCGAGTTAGAGCCTATGAGCTGCGAGTTGATGTGTGCAAGCAAGACATTCCTTTGTATTTGTGTTGAATAATATAAGGGTTGGTGAGTTAGCCCGTAAATGTGTGTGTGCTTCGTTATCTATCCGCTGCGTAGTAAAGCTTGCTTACGTAAACATAACTCGGGAACCTCGAACTTGGGAAGTATGGGAAACACGAGAGTTCGGTGAGGGGAAAGGGCTGGTCGATTGTGGGTGACAATCGGCGCCATTACGGGCAGAAATTTCTAGGTGACGAAATACCTGTAACAACTACCGTGGTAGAAAAATAAACAGCAAGATTCGACCCCAAAGCATTTATGGTTGAGAATCACATTAGTTGGGGTGACGTCAGTATTAAAAGATACAATGATGAGAAGAGTGTTTCCCATTTTCATTTTAATATTAGTTATAAAGTATTACAAACGATCCCTACCCCTTTTTTTATTACTAATTTTTAGAGAGATTCCTGTGAGGAGCCGATAGGTCTGACAATACAATTATCGCTTTTTGGGTAAGTATCATTATTGTTGAGCAATGTCGTCGCCGCCACCGAAGCCAGTAGTTGGGGTGGGGGTTTTTCTGCTAAAGGGAAATAAGGTTTTGCTCGGCCGCCGCCGCACTGCCGTCGGCTACGGCACCTTCGCCCTTCCCGGCGGGCACCTCGAGTTCGGTTAGGATCCGCTTTTTCCCTTTTATATGTGTGTGATATATAGGTGAATTTGCTGTTAGTTTACCCCTTATTGATATTAATTTTGAAGTAGTCAGTTTTTTGTTGTTTGAGTAATTCTTCAATCTCACGAAAAAAGAAACATCTTTTCTTGTGTGTGTGTCGGTGACTTTTGTTGTTGGTTTGGTTATAGTCAATTATTAGATATGAGCATCAATAATCCATATTGATTTGTTTTTGATGAAATACGTTATGGTAGTGGACGATGTTACATTTTAGTTTAATTAGGGGAGACATTCTGGGAGTGTGCGGCAAAGGAAGTGAAGGAGGAAACGGCGCTAGAGATTAGTGGAGCGGAGTTGTTGACCGTCACTAACACCGTGCTTTCGCAGCCCAAACCAACGCACCTGATTGCGATTCTTATGCGCGCGACTCTTGCAGATGCTGATCAAACGGCTACCAACGCCGAGCCCGATAAATGCGACGGCTGGGATTGGTACGACTGGGACCATCTTCCCACGCCGTTATTCTCGTCGCTTGAAACTGCAATTCTACAAGGTCTCAATCCCTTTCCGCCCAAATAGAGTCATGAGATTTCATCTCGTTTGGTGTGTGTGGATCCAAAGAACTTTTCAAGAAATCGCTTGTCTGTGAGGGAACACAAACAATTATGTAATACATTATTTTATGATAAGGGCTGAAAGTTTATTCGATAAGTTCTACGATTTTTCAATTAAAAAGAAGGTTCTTGGGGGCTTTACTAACTACGCCTACGCCGCTGCTTGTATCAATATGTCTTGGATGATGATGGGATATGGCCCAATCGATTAGGCCCACTAACGGCCCAAGCGAGCCGGGCTAACGTTGATAGCGGGCCCAGCGGTTGAGACCAAGGCGAGCCCTAATCGGCTCCCAAAACCTAGCCCCAGAACCGCCACCCTCGGCCAATGGAGGACCGCCCAGGCCAAAGTAAGGCGCCACCCTCGGCGATGGAGGCAGCAAGTCGGGCGCCACCTCCACGTGGCGCACGTAAGGCGAAGTGTCCCTGCTCCGCCGATGGAGGGCACGAGGGAAGAGTCGCGACCAATGGAGGTTGAGCACGCCTTCAGTTGCAAGCTCGGGGTTGTATAAATAGAAGGAAAATTGACAATAGAAGGGTTGACAACTTATCGAATACTAAAAGCTTGTAACTACAATCACTGCACTCAAATTATAGTGAAAGTATTGAGGAAATTCTCCTCCGTGGACGTAGATCTCATTAACGATCGAACCACGTAAAAGCCTTGGTGTTCTTTATTGCTTTACATAAATCTCGCACACTCACGTAACTAGATTTATCATTGGCGCCGTCTGTGGGAAACTATCTGAACAAGAAAGCTTCGTTTCCCTCTACAACTTAATGGCAAGAACACGCACAACCGTCGTCCACGCTGGCAACAACCGTCTTGAGGGCGACCGGTGGTCACTCGGCGTCACGGGAAGGAGATCGCGGGCGCCTGGCGCTCACACTCCACGAGGGCAACATGGAAGCGTCTCCATACACCCTCGGGACCGCCTCCCTAACGTGGGGAAGATGCCGACCTCAGCGAGGACGAACAAACAGCTCGTTCGTCCCGAGAGGTCCTCGGCCGAGCCGTGACCGAGTTCCTCAGCGCCAACCTCGCCAATTTCAAAGCTTCCTCAACGAGAGGACAAAGGCGGGCCCTCAAGGGCTCCCGAACTGAATACCCGACCGCCCGAGGTCGCTCCCTCCGAAAGCCCGGCGCCCGCCTCGGTGAGATAGCGAGCGTGCATCACACCGGCGTGCGGAGTCGCTCACCGCGGCGAGCCGCCGCGCCCACTCGCCGAGCCGATCACCTCGGACGAGCCGCCGCCACCATCGCGGGCCGCTCACAGCGGACGAGCCGCCGGCACGATCGTCCCTCGCCATTCACGGGCGGCCTCGCCTCGTCATGCCGACCGGGCCGAGCAAAGCAGGGAGGAAGAAAGGCGGTCGAACTCCCTCGGAGGGGCGATGGCGCCGCTATCGATCCCCACCCTCGAGAAAGAGATGGCAGCGATCTCCGGGGTTCGGCCGATGCAGGAGAATCATCTCCCTTTCTCCGGGAAATTCTAGACACGCCCGCTTGCGCCGATACCGGCACCCAATATTCTCGCCTACGATGGCACAGGAGACCCTCCGACTTCCTTTTCGCCTACACTACCAACATGGCGAATCAAGGAATGGAAAATTTTCACATGTGCAAAATCTTCCCCGAGGTGCTAATCTCCAACGCCCGACGCTGGTTCACCTCGCTCCGCCAGAACAGTATACACTGCTTCCAGGACCTTATGGATCAGTTTAAATGGCGTTTCTATCAGAAGATGCCACCCCAGCAGCCTTCCTCCGACCTGCTCACAATCCGTCAAGGGCGGGATGAGACGATGTCGAACTTCGTCTCGAGGTTCATCAAAGAGTCGCTCAAAATTGGCGACGACAACGATCTCTACATCATCAGCGCGTTCAGCGGGATCCGACCAGTAGCGAACAAAGAAATTACAGGGAGAAACCAAAGGCGGCGAGTAAGCTTTGGAACACGGTGGACAACTTCGTCGAAAGGAGACGAGTCGGATCGGAAGAAGAGGAAATGGGACGGCGAAGCCCAAAAGAAAAAGTCGGATGACCGAAGTCGGTGCTGATCGCGAGCGCCTTGACGGGATCAAAGAGGACCATCGAGTCGAGCTCGGACCTCGGCCCAACCACAGGCGGCGAGCCCTGCTCAAATCAAGGCGGAAATATTCGAGCTCCACGCCGAGCTCTTCCAAACCCCCTCCTATGAAATGAGGATCCAAGAAGAGGTCCACGGAGGTATTGTGACTATCACCGGGGTATGGTCATGATACCGGGATTGCGAAACACAGGCTCGCGGATCGACGAGCTCGTCAAGGTGGAGCCTCAAGAAATACCTCGGCCGGTGGGCGGAAGCGAGCGCGGGGAAGAATAGCGGTGGCAACAACTGCGGACCGACCTTGACGACGAGGACGAAGGTCCCAATGTTATGGAGCAGGTCTACGTTATAACCGGACTGCCTATCGGAGCGACGAGGTCGTCGTTAAGAAACGAAGCCCGGAGGCCGGCCACTGAGGAGCCAAAGAACAAGCGACTCCGGAACGGCGAGGACATAGTGTTCTCCAAGGAGGATCCGGTGCCCAAAATCATGCCGCACCAGGACGCCATCACCATACAGGCCGTGGTGGGTAACAAGAACGTCCATCGGGTCTATGTCGACATCGGGGCCTCCGTCAGCATCATCTTCCGGAGCTGCCTGGACAAGCTCGAGGTCGGAGGTATTCAGGTACTTCCCGCGCCGTCCCATTCGGAGCTTCGCGGAGGTGGTCGGCCCCAGGCGTCATTATCCTTCCTTCTGTGGGGCGGGCTCCGGTGTCGGTCACCAATGCCATCAAATTTTTCTGGTTCAGCCCCTCTCGATCAACATCATCTTGGGAGAGATTAATCAGACGCCATCAGGCCGTCTGTTCGGTCTACCACCTCACCGTCGAGATTCTCACCCGGGTGGGAGTGCTTAGCATCCGAGGCGACCAAGCGGCGGCAAAAGAATGCCTCGAGTCTCCACCCAAGATGAGGCCTCGCCCGGGCATAGCAATTCTGAGAACCTCGAGGCCGGCGTCCGGGCGACTTGACCGAGAGCCCGACTATCGGCACGATCCTCAAAGGTCGTCCAGTCGGCACGAGGGCCCAACCCCGACATCCGACGGCGTGTCATACAACCACGAGGAATATAGGGGCGTGTTTGCGTGGTCCCCGCTCGATATGATCGGAGTGTCGCCCGAGCTCATAACTCACCGCCTCAACATCGACCCGGCTACCAAGCCAGTCCGGCAGAAGAAAAAGATATTCGCGGCGAGCGGCCGGTCATAAGGGACGGGTGACTCAACTTCAAGGCCAAGATCTTGTTCGAGGTCGAATACCCGACACGGATGGCTAATCGATCGTGGTCCAAAGCGGGGAGGGTGGCGCGTAATGCGTCGATTATACCGACCTCAACAAGCCTTGCCAAAGATTGCTACCCTCCCGACATCGACAAGAAGGTGGAGGCATTGGTGGGCCACGAGATGTTCAGCTTCCTAGATCTATACAAAGGGTACCACCAAATCCTGATGAGCCCGGAGGACGCCCCGAAGACCGCATTCATCACCGACTTCGGCGTCTTTACGTACCGAAAGATGCCTTTCGGCCTGAAAAACGCCGGGGCTACTTACCAGAGGATGGTGGATGCAACATTCAAAGACCACATCGGGGAGATCGTCGAGGTCTACGTCGACGACATCGTAGTCAAAAGTCAGAAAACGGAGAGCTGCGCCGATGACCTCGGCACTATCCTCCAACTCCTCAGGTCGGCCAACCTCAAGCTCAACCCCCAGAAATGTACATTTATGGTGAAGACCGGCAAGTTCTTGGGATGCTGGGTTTCTCAAGAGGGCTTGAAGGTCAATCCCACCAAGGTGAAGCGGTGCTCGACATGCAGTGCGAGGACCATCCGTGAGATCCACAAACTCACGGGTGCCTAGCCGCCTCGGTGATTCTGCCTCGAGCCGCCAAGAAGCTTCCTTCTTCAAGATCACGAGGAGAGCTCGGACTTCGCTGGCGGGAAGAACACCAGTCGCCGTGACAGTTGAAGGTACAGGCCGACCTGCCGACCTGTCCGCCCGAAGCAAGGTGAATTCCTCTCTATACTTGGCCGCCTCGGACGAGGCCATCGATCTTGATATTAGTGCGAGGCGGGAGGGGCGACAACTCCCATCTACTTCATTAGCCGAGCTCTCAAGGACCGGAGGCGAGGTACACCACCGAAAAGGTAGCACTAGCCACAGTGAGCATGCGACGCCTCAGACCCTACTTTCGTGCTCATTCTGTCCAGGTATTAACTGACCTACCTTTGAGACAAGTCTTGTCCAAGCCAGAGTCATCCGGACGCATAGCAGTGGGCCTGGAGCTCGGCGAGCACGACATCTCGTACTCCCGGGCCGGCCATAAAGGCAGCTCGGCGACTTCCCGGTGGAAGTCAAATTCACCGAGTCGGCTCTACCGGTGGGTCGCCCAACACCCGCCCCCACAGAGGAGGACTCCGTCCCTGCACCGCCCTATAACTGTTGGCAGATGTACGTGGACGGAGCTTCATGCAAAATGGGCAGCGGAGCAGGCATTCTCCTCCTCGGACCGGACAACCAAGAAGTGACCTACGCCCTCCGGTTTACCTTCCCAACCACCAATAATGAGGTGGAGTATGAAGCGCTGATCTCAGGACTCCGCCTCGCAAAGGAATTGAGAGTGGACCATGTCCAGATCTTCGGGGATTCCCAGGTCGTGGTAAACCAGGTCCTAGGCAGATACGAGGCCAAGGAGGACCGAATGAAGCAGTACCTCGAGAAGGCAAAGGAGATGCTGGCCTCATTCAGGTACTCCAGCATTCATCGGATCCCAGGCGCGAAAACAAATGAGGTGATGTTCTCGACAAGTTAGGCGCATCATCAACAAGTCCTCCCGTGGAGGAGGTTCATTCGAGCATAGAGGAGTCTCACATCGGCATCATCACCGAGATGGAGCCGGCGGATGTCTCCCATAAAGGCTACACGGAACATGGCGCACTACCTCAAGATCGGCTCGAAGCGAAAGATGATTGCAAAATCCCGTAGTACCTCGTACACGAGGGCGCGCTACCCGAAGTCTTACCTTCAACCCTCCCGAGGTGCCTCGGGCGGAAGAGGCCGACTCGTGCTCAATGAGATCCACGGAGGTCTTGTGGAAGTCACATCGGCTCGCGAGCTCTCTCAAAGAAGACGCTGAGGTCGGGATATTACTGGCCCACCCTTGTTCAAGATTCGGTCGAGCTCGTCAAAAAGTGTCCGAAGTGCGAGCTCCACTCCACGGTCAAAAAGCTACCCCAAACCGATCTAAGCGGCTGCGAGCTCGTGGCCTTTCATGCGGTGGGGATCGACATCGTTGGTCCGTTCGACCGAGCACCGGTCGGCCGATGCTTAGTCGTAGCCTCATGAGACTACTTCACAAAATGGGTCGAGGCCGAGCCACTTTCGAGCCTCACGAGCAGGAGGATTCAGACCTTCGTGTGGAAAAATATAGTCTGCCGCTTCGGCATACCGCACATTCTGGTCTCGGACAACGGCACCCAATTCGTCGACAAAACTTCAAGGTGGTGCGAAGAGCTCCGGATCGATCACGCTTCACCTCGGTCGCACACCCGCAAGCGAATGGTCGACCCAGGGTGACGAACCACACGATCGTACAAGTATCGAAGAAGAGGCTAGACCGCCTAAAGGCGATTGGGCTGAAAATCTCCTCAAGTCCTCGGTCCTATAGGATAACACCTCGGACCTCATGCAGAAACCCCATTCAGCTGGTCTCACGGCACCGAGGCCGTCATCTGGCCGAGATCGGCGCACTGAAGCCAGCGCACTCTTCCTCCGTCGGGCCGGGAGCGAGGAAGACTGCGTGCCAACCTTGGCGCCTCGAGGAGAGCGAGCTCGCTTCATAAACGAAGCCAAGTCTGAGGGCCGGTGCGCAGTACTACAACAAAGGGTCAAAGCCTCCGCCTCCAAGTAGGCGACCTCGTCCTCTGAAATAATGAAGCCAATGGGCCGGCGTCTTAACAAGCTGGATCCGACATGGGAAGGCCCATACCGCGTTCACGAGGACCTCGACAAAGGGCTTACAAGTGGCTCGCCTATCCGGTGCACTTATCCCCCGAACCTGACACATTACTCATTTAAGGAGGTATTTTACATAGCTTCGATTTAAGATCGGCATCATGTTAGTCCCTTAATTGTTTTGCCAAAGTACGATGTTGATTACATATTGAATAAAACATCTGTTTTCTAATGAATATTTCACTTGCCTCATACATATGTGAACATCTGTTTGGATACACCACATTTAAACCTTCACAGGGGCGCCTACGAAGATGAAAATCCCACCAAGTAGGGTAAGCATCTGAGACTATCCATTAAGTTGGACATCTACATGCAAAGCATCTGAGACTACCCATTAAGTTGGGCGTCTACATGTAAAGCATCTGATTACCAATTAAGTTGGGCGTCTACATGCACGCGACATCCGGACCGATCTACTGAACTTATACCCCTTTATTTGGGAAGATATGCACTACGGTACAAAGTCTAAATGCATTAACGACTACAAACCGAGTTCCAAGCCATATACAAGTCAGCCGGCTTGAGCTCGTTTATACCCCTTTATTTGGGAAAATATACATACAGATCTGATATAAATATATTTACGACCAAAGCGAAGTCCTAAGCTATGTTTGTACCTCTCAAAGGGAAAATGTACACTTGACGAGTCGACATACTAAAGTCTACGCTATACACAACCTCATTCGGGCTTAGGGCTCGCCTCGCCAGGACTTGCAGTGCACCAGTGCACAAAAAATCTCCGGGCCGGCGGTGTATGCAGAGCGAACTCGATGCCTTCAACCCGGTCGATAAGGCGGAACCACCACGGCCTACTCCCGGCGCTCGGTGCGGACTCGGAGGCATCGGATGAAGTCACGACTCGTGTCGCCTTCACCTCTGGGACACTTGAGCGGCAGGCGCCAATCTGGCACTTCGGGAATGGGGATACACCGAGGTCACACCCGCCCCCGATCGAACACCGGCGGGAGTGCGATCTCGTCCCCTACCCGCCGCTTCTTCCCCGCCGACCTGAGGTCCTCGGTCGCCTTCCACCCTCAGAGGATCGCCCTTCTGAATGATCCGCTCTCAGCCGGACCCATCAACCGGAGCACTTCGGCATGATCGGAGTAGCCGCCCTCCTCCACGGGTTCTTCTATGATCGGGCCAGCGGAGCCCGCTGTGGCCTCGCTGCGGGGCCGGGGCATGCGTCGTTTACGGACGATCTCATACATCTCCATATACTTCACGATGGAGTTGACACAGTCTTTGAACTTCTTCTTGGTTGGGCCCTCCTCATCCCTCAGCACCATACCCTCTGCCAGCAAGCTCTGAACTCGGTCGTCAGCTTCGGATATGGTAGTTCCACCAGCTCGGTGGATTGCCTTCTCGTACTCCGCATGCTCCTCCGACACCCGAGCTAGCCTCTCCGCAGTCAGTTCGAGTCGCTCCTCACATTGTATCAAACGCCCTTGGATAGCGTCGGCAGATAAGTCCGCCCCCTGGACTTCGTCCTGTGCGGTCCTCAACTTTAGAGCCTCGTTCTCGGCCAGGAGGCGGGCCACTTCCCGATCAGCCTCGTCCAACTTCTTCTTCAGGTCGGCGGACGACGTCGAGCTGACATCCATGGTGACCAAAACTTGGGTCAGCTCGGCAGACCGGCTCCTCCAGAAAAGCACCTCTTCGTCCTTCTCAGCCAAGGCGCCTCGGACCTCTTTTAACTTGGTCAACAATTCATGATCAAGTCCGAGCATTCAGGTGTGGAGTACTGTAAATAAACAAAACAACACAAATTTTAAAATGTTGCGTTTATTACTCAAAAAATGGGAAATTATTACAAGGACCCAGGGTCCTATCGACCCCGACGGTTCAAACTATTACATCAGTCCACTGACCTCAGGCCTATTGCCGGACTCGCCGACCTCCTGATGCTCCTGCGGTTGGCCACCTCCAAATAGGGAGCTCCAACACCGCCTCCGCCCACCTCCTCCTCCCTCCGCCCGGCCGGCCCGTACCTCGGCAAGGAGCTCCTGAAGCTCGGGATCTTCGTCCTCCTTGCCTTTGGGCGATGACCTCGGCGATCGGGAGGGTCGGCGGGCGCTGAGCCTCCAAAGCAGGGAAGGAGCCAACCTCGGAGATCACCGGGCGTGGCGCTTGTTCGACTCTCCGAGGTCGACCTCGTTCCACCCATGCTTGACCTTATCAGTCGGGCATGGCGACCGCCACTTCCCGGTGATCGACACCACCTTGGCTCGGCCACGGCGGCAAGATCGGCAATAAAAGCCGAGAAGCTCTCCGACTCGATGAGCTTCTTGTGCAAAGGCCCTCGACAGGGTCCTCGGTCGGCCACCTCGCACCCCTCTCGTCCATGAGCTCCTTCTTCGCCCGGCCAACTCCTCCTTAACCTCTTGATCTCCCGCGGCCTCCAGTGCCCAAGCCCTCTTCTTCAGGCGGCCTCAAGAGGCCCAGCCTCCCGGCCTCGGCCCTTGCGGCCTCGGCTTCAGCCAGCATGTGTCACGGCGGTCTCGGCATCCGCCCGCGCAGTAAGCTCCGCTCCAATACTCATACCGGCTGAGCTCTCGGCCAGCCCGGCGGCGACTGCAGCCTCCCGGCAACACGCTGCAGGCCCCATCACCGAGCTCCCACCACGAAAAAGCGGCCAAGTTAATAACGGATCGCGGGCGTCAAATCTAAATGTGGAAGAACTTTTGTACCTCGGGGAGGTGCGGCCAAGTTTGAGGCGGTATCCCAGACTCAAGGCGGCCCCGAGGCCGAGACTCGATCTTGGGTGGACCCTTTGAGGCCCACTCATCGATTGGCCCATCTTGTCGACCTTCTTCGGACCCTTGGTAGGTCCAGCCCGCTTGACTTCTTCTGCGAGCTCGCTCGCTCGGCGATCGTGAGCCCGCCTCTTGCCCAATCGGCTTCAACGCATTCTGTAAGAAGAAAATCGTATTAGCACAAAAAAATCGAGCGTATAAGGACTAAGAAGATGGGGATGCCCTCACCCCGTCAGCACCCGATCCCGACGCTTTCGACCAGTAAATACTCGACCGGCCTTCTTGGTCGTCATCGGTGTAACTTATGGATAAAATCTCACCAAGGCTGCTCGGCACCTCCTCCATATAGCCCAAGGGCTTGATTTTGGTCCGCCACCGTCTCGATGCCCCACTCATACCTCGGCTGCCCTCACCCATGAGAAAAAATACCTATTTTGCCGATGGGACACTTTGGAGGGGCTGCTACCTTAAATTTCAGCCGGGAGACAGATAGTACACTCTCCTATGGTCTGACACTAAAAAATGCATCGGTACCTCGAAGGAGAACTCCCGGCAATGCCATAGCAAAAAGCCCCGGCCCCACCACCGACCTAAAGGAATTGGGGTCAATTAGCAAATGGGGATCGGAAATACTCTTGAAGGCTAAGATAAGCGGGGCGAGAGGATACCTAAGACCCGCCTCAAACTATCTACATAAGCGGTAATAAACCCTCCGGAGAACCATCGCCTATCATCCGGCTGCGGCGAGCACCACCACGCATCCTCCGGGATCCGGTATTCCACTACGACTTCAAAAAGTTCCTCGATGTCGGCCCGACCTCGCCACGCCCACCATCACCCATCCCATACCGAGGATACCGACGGAACCCTAAAACTCGGTCCTATGAACCTACCCGGCCATTATAGCACATATAGTCTTTTACGTCGGGAACTCACGGCGTAACCCGGCGAAATGGAACTTTCGGGCGAGAAGATGAAGAAAACATACTTACTTTTCACGCGAGTATATGGCTCCTTCGAGATCGGGATCAAGTCGAGAAAATTTCTCGAATTTTTCTCTCAAACAAGGCGTCGAAGGGAAAGTGAGCAGTTGCCTCGTTTGGGCTATTTATAGGACAAAGGCGCCTAAAATTGCCGCTTTCAACTTGACACGTACCTACACGTGATTGGATGTGGAGTCACGCGCACGCCGTTCGAATGCCTAATTACCGCTGGCGCGTATGGCGTCGCTAGCGTAAGATAGACCGCCATCGACCTAGCAATCATCATACGGACCCGACGTCCTCCGGATGGCGGCGCCTCGGTCGCGCCTCGTCCTTCTCACAAATAACAAGGGATCGGATCGGACCTCGGCGTCTATCAGCGAGCCGCCCGCTTCACGAAACGTCTACATCGGATCGAACTCGCCGTCAGCCCCGGTTTGGTGCCGCCCAGGCGCACCTCGACATCCTGAAAGGGCGGTCTCTCGTGTCGGACATCGGCGCCCACCACAGAGCAACACCACTCGGATCGGACCTCGGCGTAACCTCGCGGAGGTCGATATTCAGTCGGACTTGACTTTCTTGATACCACATCTTTTTCAAGCGGCGGACAGACCACCCAACTCGATTCGGCACGGATCGTCGAATAAACCCTCACATCAAAAAGACAACACCTTCACAAACAACTCACCGAGCCGCTTTCGCACCTCGGCGAAGCTTTCTTCACTCCACCTCGGCATCGCTGTCCCTCGACTATTCGGGGGGGCTATGATGGGATATGGTCCAACCGATTAGACCCACTAATGGCCCAAACGAGTGGGCCTAACGTTGATAGCGGGCCGCGGTTGAGCCCAAGCGAGCCCTAATCGGCTCCCAAAACCCTAGCCCCGAACCGCCACCTCGGCGATGGAGGACCGCCCGAGCCAAAGTAAGGCGCCACCCTCGGCGATGGAGGACACGCCCGAGCAAGTAAGGCGCCACCCCGGCGATGGAGGACACGCCCGGGCAAAGTAAGGCGCCACCCCGACCAATGGAGGACATGCCCCAGAGCCAAAGTCAGGCGCCACCCTCCACGTGGCGCACGTAAGGCGAAGTGTCCCTGCTCCGGCCAATGGAGGGCACGCCAGAGGAAGAGTCACGACCAATGGAGAGGTTGAGCACGCCTTCAGTTGCAGGCTCGGGGTTGTATAAATAGAAGGAAAATTGACAATAGAAGGGTTGACAACTTATCGAATACTAAGAGCTTGTAACTACAATCACTGCACTCAAATTATAGTGAAAATATTGAGGAAACTCTCCTCCGTGGACGTAGATCTCATTAACGATCGAACCACGTAAAAGCCTTGGTGTTCTTTATTGCTTTACATAAATCTCGCACACTCACGTAACTAGATTTATCAGATGAGTTCTTCAGGAACAAGTTTGGAAATTATTGAGAAATTGCCGGCAAAGGGAGATAAATTTTTGTGGTATGCGGCATCAATAATTCTCATTATTATCATATTGTTCTAGAGCCTGTTTTTCTCTTTAGGTTTTGGGCTACAGCTTCCAACAAAAATGAAAAAAAAATTAAAGAAAAATGTTTTGGGGCTTAGCTGTAAAGTTATATTTTCCAGAAATTAAGTTAGGGTTATAAGAATAAAACAGTGTATTTTTATAATTCTTTTAAATCAGCGGCTAAAATGAGTAAAAAGGGGCTCTATATAAATCACTCTAGATAAAATTCTAATATGTGAGATAAATGGAACTCCCAGGTCCGTTTGGACCATTAAATCTTTTGCACTGTATTGGGCTTAAATTACAGGCTCACCAGTATAAGAACGAATGGGCCTAATTTAGCTATGTTTGATTGCATAATAATTAGAAATTTGAGATTCGGTTCGGTTTGATTAGCAAAATCGAAATTTCGATTAACGAAACGAAATCACCCAAATATACTAACCAACCGATACCAATCGGTTAATCGGTTAACCGATTAACCGATTCGGTTAGTCGATTCGATTATCGATTAACAAAATTAAAATTAAATTTTAAAAAAATAAAAAAAATAAATATACAAAATTAATCGAAAATAACCAAAATAACCGAAAATAACGAAAACCAAATTAACGAGATTATTTCAAATATTACGAAATTATAATATAAATTAAATAATTTTAATTAATTTCGTTAATCGGGTATAACTGTCGGTTAATCGGTTATACCGATAACCGAAATTCACTTGCAATGGGTAACCGATAACCGAACCGAAACCGAAAAAATCGATTATCGGTTAACCGATAACCGACTTTTTCGGTTTCGATTATCGGTTAACCGATAACCGATACCCGTTTAAGCACCCCTTGCAATAATATTATATTGACCACATAAATATATGAGATGAAGAAAGCCGAACTTTAATGATTGGTTAGATCTTCATTCCAAAAGATTAAAAACTTACTAATTTTTGGGTAGCTGGTGCAGGTCATGATTAGTTGATCCATAGAATTCTGAACCTATGTAAAAAACTATCTTATTAATTAATATTATGAAACCTCAACAGTCAAATGACTTAGGTACCATGAAGCCCTAAAATTCAATGATTTTTGTCATTTATGAAGGGGCGGCTGCATAAGATATTTCTCTTTTTAGTACTTTTATTTTGAAAATAATAATAACAGTCATAGATCTTGATACGATCCTCGTTGGTATGAAGGATCTAACGACACGCGAACGAAAGATTTTGAACGGAACCGATGAAAAAATCCCAAAACCTCTTAATCTAACCCAAGAAGTGGTATATGTCAGTATGTCGCCTATACCCCAACGTGATGTTGATGCAGTAACTCGGGGACGATGAATGACACACAAACGAGGTATGAATGTCTCGTTGATACGTTGATAAATGAATTACTTGAAAAATCTCAAAAAATTCGAAGAACTAATGAAGAGAGAATATAACTCATATATATTGAAAATCAAAAGCTGAATATTTTCGTATGCTTACAAGCCTTTATATAGGCTTAAAAATGAATCTAATCCTTATCAAAGAAGGAGACCTTATCAAACTAGGAAACTAACTAATATAAGAGACCTAATTAAACTAGGAAACTATTTAATCTAACATCTAAATGGGCTGCAAAAATAATTAAAACTAAAAACGTGGCCCACAATATCAAGTAATGGGCTGAAATATCGGACTCCATCATTCCCCTCATCTTGAGAAGGATTTGTCCTTAAATCCAAGTCGTCACCTATATCAACCGATGACTTTTCCTTATTCACCACCCACTTCAAATCACTAGCCCTCGCAAGACAAGACTTTTGGATTACTCATTTCTCCTTACTTCTATCACTTTGCCCAACCGACTTCACCAACTTCGACTCATTTTGCAATAGCACTTGATCCTCATAAACTTGTTTTGGAGTAAGAGGAACAAGTGACACTTTCTTTTGATTGAACTCGATGGAGTATTTGTTCGTAAAGCCATCATGCTTCACTTTTCTATCAAACTGTCACGGTCGTCCCAATAGAATATGGCTCGCCTGCATCGGAATCACATCATAAAGAACTTCATCGTCATACTTTCCAATGCGAAATGGAATCTTCACTTGCTTCGTCACCTTGACAATGCCACTATCATTCAGCCACTGCAACCGATATGGCTTGGGATGCCTCACTAATGGTAGCCTTAACTTCTCAACCATGGTCATGCTAGCCGCGTTGGTACAACTCCCACCATCGATGATCACGCTGCACACCTTATCTTTGACATGACACCTCGTATGAAAGATGTTCTCTCGCTGCTCTGTATCACTCACTAGATTCTGTACGCTCAAAGCTCTCCTAGCAACAAAAATGAGTGCATCAGGTGCTTCAATTTCTTCAACATCGTAATCCTCCAAGGCTGGCATCTCTGGATTAGTAGCCTTTCCCTCATCATCGGTCACCACCTCTCCATCACCCCGAATGATCATCACCCTCTTATTCGGACACTCTCTAGCAATATGTCCAATTCCATGACAAGTAAAATACTTCAAATCACGGTTTCGGGTACCGTCATGTTTGGCTTGAGTTGTGTAACTCGTAGGATCTATTCTTGGCTTTTCAAACGGCCACTTCTCCCTCTTCAGATGCTCCTCATTCTTCCATTGGTTCCCTCTTGATGAAGAACCACTAACATTTTGGGGCTGCCTCCAATTGGACTGATTCTGCTTCATGTTACCGTCATTACCCCTCCTCTTGAGTTGGTTCTCAATCTTTATGGCCATGTGAGCCATGTCCTCCAACTCGACATAATGCTACAACTCCACTCCATTGCGAATCTCTCAATTCAATCCAGCCAAAAATCTTGCCATAGTCGCCTCTCTATCTTCAACAATACTGGCTCGAATCATAGCTATTTTCATCTCCTTGAAGTAGTCATCCACACTCCTCGGCCCTTGCCTCAAATTTTGCAATTTGTTTTACAGCTCACGGTAATAATGATTAGGCACAAATCGCTTCCTCATCACAGCTTTCATCTCTTCCCATGTTTGGATAGGTTGCTCTCGATTCCTCCCCCCACTACTCACCAACTGATCCCACCAAACAAGTACATAATCAGAGAACTCTATTGCTGCTAACTTCACCTTCTTGAGCTTGGAATAATTATGACAATCAAACATGAGCTCCACATTTCTCTCTCATTCCAAGTATAATTCAGGATCATTTTTCCCTTGAAAAGAAGGGATGTTCATCTTGATGCTGCTCAGATTGTTATCTTCTCGATCCCTTTCTCCAGGTCGTCTTTCGTCAAAATCTGAAAACTCGTCTTCCTCATTGTCAAATTCAGCCTCTTCGTACCTATTATCTCGACGAAAATTTCTGCCGCCTCTGCTTCCTCTTTGTCCTCCACCTCGTTGATACGCAATAGGATCTTGCCGACGTCGCTCCTCTCTACGAGGTCTCTCCTCAAGTGAAGTGATTCGATCATGCAGCTCCTCCATCTCTTTTGTGATTATCATTCCCAATTCAGAACGCAAGGCATCCATCATGAATTTGTTTGACGATTGATAGAATCATCGTCGTCCTTATGACATGACTCATCTGACTCCACCTTCTTAGACATTGCTGCAGAAACGTTAGAAAGAAAAAATTACAGGAACCTCACCAACTCACGAACGCTCATGTATCACTCAAAATGAATCACTCAGCGCTCGTGTATCACTTAAAATTGGTTTTTCTTTTTCTTTTTTTTTCACTCTAATAATATCACTAGTCTTTTACCACTCAAATTCTTCTTCAAAAGTCTCAAATCCTCTCAATCCACCAATGAATTCAATACCAACAAATCAAATAGGACAAGAAAGGAAAGACACGGAAGGAAAGACGAAAAAAAATAAAAAACGAAGACTCAAAAATATGTTGTGCAAAAACTTGTTCAACACAACCTATACTACCCAAGGAAACCCAAAAAACACAACGAGGTTTAACGAAATTTCGGAAAAAGTACACACAGAACACGCACCAAACGACTCTAAACGTACTAAAGAACATAATGACCAATTTTTCTCGAAACAGGATTCAAAAATTTCTATATATATATATATATATATATATATATATTTATTTATTTATTTATTTTCGAAACCTCACAGAACGTGGATGCGGAAAAAATCTCAAGAACGAAAAAAAAATGATACGGATATTGATATGGATAATGATAGCCCAAATGATATGGATAAGTATGATATGAATAATGTATGATATGGATAACGATATGGATAATGTATGATATGGATAACGATATGGATAATGTATGATATGGATAATGATATGGATAATGTAGACGCTGAACTCTATTCGGATATGGCAGACGCTGAATTAAACACAGATGAAACGCTACCCACGTCACAACAGTCGAAACGAAATGAAAGAAACCCTAAATACTACCCTTGACACAAAACGAAAGAAAGAAACGAAACCTGGACGACGAATGGATGGACGAACGGATGAACGAACGAACGGACGGAACGGATGAACGAACGGATAGACGACGAACGAAACGGATGAACGACGAATGGATGGCTTTGATACCAAATGATACGATTCTCGCTGGTATGAAGGATCTAACGACACGCGAACGGAAGATTTTGAACGGAACCGATGGAAAAATCCCATAACCTCTGAATCTAACCCAAGAAGTGGTATAGGTCAGTATGTCGTCTATACCCCAACGTGATGTTGATGCAGCAACTCGGGGACAATGAATGACACATAAACGAGGGATGAATGTCTCGTTGATACGTCGATAAATGAATTACTTGACAAATCTCAAGAAATTCGAAGAGCTAATGAAGAGAGAATATAACTCACATATATTGGAAATCAAAAGCTGAATATTTTCGTATGCTTACAAGTCTTTATATAGGTTTAAAAATGAAGCAAAGTAGGAAACTAACTAATATAAGAGACATAATTAAACTATGAAACTATTTAATCTAACATCTAAATGGGTTGCGAAAATAATTAAAACTAAAAACGTGACCCACAATATCAAGTAATGGGCTGAAATATCGGACTCTACTAAATTTGTGAAAAATCAAAAATATATTAAAACTATGTAATGATTTTGTGCGGTACATTACAACACATTCTTTTTGGGGATTAAGGTTTATTGGCTCGATGTAATGTTTGTCATCATTCTTTCAGACCGAGCACTAATTTGTTGACATTTCTGGGCATCTTTAATCAAATTGGAGAAATTAAGGTAATTTTCTAACTGCTGGTTGTAAATTTCATCTCTTGAATAAATAGGAAAAATTGAGCATAGAAAAAATAAAAACAAAAAATAAGAAATGTGGATACAAAATCCATCGTCAATGTTACTAATTTTAGGGACTCATATATCTTTATGCTAATTCTGAGTTGTTAAATACTCCTTTTTAATGTAAATGTTATATTTTCACTTTTTTTTGCATTTTTATAAATATTCTAATTCAAAATTTGAGAGTAAATTAACAATATTTTTCATATTTGACCCCCTTTTAATACTCTCTGTAATTTAGTAATTAATTATATGTATGCATATATCATAGTGTTTAATAAAATTATAAATGTAAAATTTTCTTTTTTCTTGATGATCGATCTTATTTTCGTAAGGGAAATAAATGCGCAAGAACATCAATGATTTACGTGGTTCGATCTATGAATGAGATCTACGTCCACGGGGAGAGAGAGAGTTCGTGTATTGATAATATGAGGAGTGATTACAAAGAGTGTAGATCAAGTGATCGATCTGAGAGTAGATGATCTTTCTCTTCTATCCTGCTCTATTTATAAACCATCAAGTTGAGTTCGACTACGATTCAAATAGAGTTTGACTCTAATACAAATAGAGTTTGACTCTAATACAAAGTCTTCTCTCATAAGGATTCTTTTAGCTATGCATCCAATCTTCTACGCTCCAATTGCGATTAGAGTTGTGGTTGGTCGAGGAGTCTTCTTGGGCGAACTCACATGGGTCGAAGCTTAATGTCGGGGCCCATTTATATTGGGCACGATGCTTGGGCCTAGTAGGTTGGGCTGTATCCTATCATATCCCTCCAAAAGGCGTAGAAGTGAGGTCGTGATGGAGGGGAGCGATGATTGACGATCGCCTCGCCGAATTCGTAGTCTGGCGGGGGTGCGCGTCTGATCTGTCGAATGTGAATGTCGCTTAACCGCCGAGGCATTCTGCAAGTCGTATGTCGCTTGGCTTCGTCCCATGGGCGTTACGCGAAGTCGTATGTCAGGCTTTGCACAGTAGGCGTCGGCCGAGGTCGTGTCTTCTTGTTTGTATATCTTACCGGGCGTTTTGCCGAAGTCTTGGTGCTCGACTTCACCTGACGAGGTGTTATGCCGAGGTCTTTTGGCTGGCTTCACCTGACGAGGCGTTATGCCGAAGTCTTTGGGTTGACTTCACCTGACGAGGCGTTATGCCGAGGTCTTTGTAGGCTTCACCGACGGGCGTTATGCCGAGGTCTTGGGCCGGCTTCACCGACGAGGCGTTATGCGAAGTCTTTGGTAACTTCACCGACGAGTGTTATGCCGAGGTCTTTGGTGGCTTTCACTTGACGAGCGTTATGCCGAGGTCTTTGGGCTAGCTTTCACTGTCGGCGCTATGCGTTATCTTTGGCTAGCTTTCACCGCCGAGCTTCTGCCGAGGTCTTGGCGGCTTACCGACGAGGCGTTATGGCGAGGTCTTCGGCACCGACGGGCGTTATGCCGAGGTCTTTGGTAGCTTTCACTGTCGGCGTTATGCCGAGGTCTTTGGGCGGCTTCACCGACGGCGTTATGCCAAGTCTTTGGGCCGCTTCACTGACGGGCGTTATGCCAAGTCTTAGGTCGCTGGTCTTTACCTTGCAAGTCGCATTTACTTGGCATCATCTTGCCGGGCGTTATGCAAGTCGCATGTTGCTCGCTTCACCTTGTTGAGCGTTATGCGAAGTCGCATGTTGCTTGGCTTCACCTTGCTGGCGTTATGCGAAGTCTTCCGGTGGCTTCACCGACGGGCGTTATGCCGAGGTCTTTGGCCGGCTTCACGTGACGTTATGCCCAGGTCTTTGGGCCGGCTTTCACTGTCGAGCGTTATGCCGAGGTCTTTGGGCCGCTTCACCGACGAGGCGTTATGCGAAGTCTTGGTGACTTCACCTGACGAGGTATTATGCCGGTATTTGAGTTAACTTCACCGACGGCGTTATGCGAGGTCTTTGGGCTAGCTTTCACCGTCGAAGCGTTATGTCGAGGTCTTTGGTGGCTTCACCGACAAGCGTTATGCGAAGTCGTTGGGCCGGCTTCACCTGACGAGGCGTTATGCCGAAGTCTTACGTCGCTCGGCTCCAATTGGCGGTCGAATCGCGTCGCCTTGCGGTCGAATATGTAACCGTGCGGCGAAGGCTCGGGATCTTGGCGAAGAAGGCGGGGCTCGGCGATGGCGGGCCGAGCGGTGGCGAGCGAGGCGGTCGACTGTGGAGGGCGGTGAGGCCTACGGAGGCCGGGCGGAGGCGACGAATCTTGAGATCGGCTGCGGAAGGCCGAGGTGGAGGCGGCGAATGCCGAGGCGAGGTCGGCTGCGGAGGGCCGGCGAGGTGGCGAGGCCGAGGCGAGGTCGGCTGCGGAGGCCGAGGCGGAGGCGCGGGGCCGGGCGGAGAAGGTCGAGCGAGGCTGCGGAGGCCGAGACAGGCGAAGGCCGAGGTGAGGCTGCGGAGGCGGCCGTGTCGGGAGGCCGAGAAGGTGAGCGAGTCGACCTCGTATTAAACGAAGGTAGGGGTTCCTTTTTTGGCAAGAAGTATTGCTAGGGGTGGTCCCCTCTTCCCCGAAGTGAACGGAGGTATAGGTTCCTTTTTTGGCAAGAAATATTGCTAGGGGTGGTCCCCTCTTCCCCGAAATGAACGGAGGTATAGGTTCCTTTTTTGGCAAGTTTTATCGCTCGGGGTGGTCCCCTCTTCCCCGAAATAAACGGAGGTATAGGTTCCTTATTTGGCAAGTTTTATCGCTAGGGGTGGTCCCTCACGCGCGTTTGAGTTCGTCCTCGTATTAAGCGAAGGTAGTCGTCCTCCGTCGAGGGTATTTCGTCCTCCTTGGAGGTATAGTTAAATCTCAGAAGAGGTATAGTTCATCCTCCGTGAGGTATAGTTAGTCCTCGAAGAGGTATTGTATATTAGGGAGATGCGGTATGCATAAGTGACAAATGAAATATCAAGACTCGACTCCAAGCACGTAAAGAAAAAGATTTCATTAATGAAAAGCGACGTAACAAATGTACCTCAACTCCGAGTACGAGGTCGCCTACTTGGAATTGTCGGGTTTGTACACGGTTATAATAGCTTCTAATATAGGCGAGGTCTCTCTCTTCGATTTCACCGGATTACGCTTCTCCTCTTCTTCTTCGCTCGCCGAGGTTCCACCTGATCCGCTATGCGCCTCAGCCCGCGAGTCTCTCTTCCTCGACTTTTAGGCTCTCCTTATCAACCTCGATTTCTACGGGATTCCTTCATGGAAGGCCGCCATCAGTCATAGGAACGGTTTCAGAGTAACCCGAAAATCTTATGGTCGATTAAGTCCCCTAAAATTTATAAAAGGTTTTGAATATAATTTGGAATAAATGGATATTATTTAGAAATGAGTTTTATTATGATTAAATGAGATATATGATTATTATTGTGTGTAATTGGATGAAATTTCATTAAATGGAAAATGTTCTAAAGAAAATGTATTAAATATTGTTTATGTGATATTTATTCTCGAAATAAAATGAAATGATGTTTAAGCTATTTAATGGCTTAAATAATTTTATTTTATTTTTATCTAGTTCCTATCATTTTCTTTATGAATTAATAGAATAATTTTTGATTATTTGTATATGAAATGATTAAATCTATATTCATATGATTTGTAATCCAATAATGGATTTAATCATTTGGATATTCATATTAATAAGAAAATGGAGTTTCTACTATCAAAGAATATTAATTTCAATGTTAGCAATTTTAGAAATATTTATATGTATTTTCGAAAATTGCTAATAATGAAAGGAAATGAATAAAAATCTAAAATAAGCTCTTGTCGAATCATTTTCATTCTTAAAACCATCTTCTACCTCTTTTCCCTACACATTTCGCACACACACACTAAGAGCACACACAAATTTTCTTTTTCATTTTAATCCATGTTTTAAACATGGAATTGATTGGAAATCATTCCAAAGAAGGTAATTATCTCATTTAATCCAAGTTTTTGTGATTTAATTGGAAGAATATGATCTTTTTATATGTGATGATTTTCGAAAATTAGGGGATTGGATTTAAGATTGATTTGTTTGATTTTTGTTATGTTTAATGATTTAATTATGTTTATGATGCATGAATAATATGATCTATGGTTTTAATTCCTTAAATTATGAAATTTGGTGAATTAAAGTATGACTTATGAACCCTAATTTTGTATGTGAATTATGTGTTATAAGTTGATTAAATTGAGTTTAGATATGTGTAATTAAGTAAGAATAAACATGATTTGATTAAAGAAATTGAAAGAAATTTAAAGAATACATGATTCCATAATTTTCAAAATATGGAGGTTGGATGATCTATGAGTTGTTGATTTTATTTGATACATTTGATATGATTTTGAAATCTAGAGTATAAATAATGCACAATATGAATTTACAAGAATTTAATTCATGCATGAACTTAGTTTTCCTAATTTTCAAAATGAAGGGAATGCATGAAATTTGATTTCTTGATTTTATTTGATGTATTTGATATAATATTTGAGATCTATGATAAAATAATACTTAAGTTGAATTTATAAGAATTTATGGACATGAAATGTGAAAATTAGAAAATTAAAGTTTAGTACAAAGTTATGATTTTATGTGATGAATTTGCTTAAGGTTTGAATGGATCATGGATTAATGATCATTGTTGATGAATGAGTATAAAAAAAAAAATGAGTTGTGATATTAAATGAATATTAGATTGTAAGGTTTTCGAAATTTGCCGATAAACGTGGTTAAAGGGCATAGTAGAACTAAGATGTAAATGAATTAGTTTGAACATGTTTTGCATTATTAAGTATATATTTAATCATATGGTGATGATTTGGGGAGTTTGGGATGAATTCTGGTTGATTTGGTATTGAAATGGCGAGTTAATTATAAATGTTACTCTGCCGAAATTTTGTTAGAATTTGTTTATTAATGAGATGTTATAAGGATTTAATTGGTAAACTTATGATAAATGTTTAAGTGGAATGAGTTCACTTGATTGTCTTGAGTTAAAGTATGATTGTTGCATTGATGGAATTAAGTATAAGTTGCTCAATTCCTTTAAGTATGGTTTGTTAAGTAAATTACTAAGATTTAAGTTTATTAAAGAATTAATCATGAAGGGATGCAATGGCCCAACCTAATTCTAATTTGATAAGTTAAGCTGGATGTGATAAGTTCCAACGAATAGAAATGATGTTCTCGCCTAATTCTCGATGAGCTTTTATGCTAATCTACGCTGATTAAAGGATCAAGTAAGGATAATGGAAGCATGAAGGATCAAGTGAGAAGAGAAATTAAATGAAAGATAGAAAGAACATTTAACCGAATGATCATTTGCGTGGGTATAAGTATTTTCTATAATAATATGCTTATGCTTTTAAATGTTTTCAAAAGATATGATATGATTATGCGTGAAAGATGACATGAGATTTATGATATGCATCGATTTGAAAAAGTTGATTGACTTGCCAATGTTTTGAGCGAGCATAAGCACGATGCACTACCTATCCACGGAAAGAAAGAAAGAAAGAAAGAAAAAGAAAGAATTTACCGACGTCGGTATGACTCGTGCCCTTCGGTCCAACTCGGTAGCGATCTCCTCAACACGTATGGAGGGCCCCATGTAAGATGCCGTTTTGGAAATCTATTTATGCCGAGATGATGAGGAGGTCGTCTACATCCTCGACTTTTAGGCTCTCCTTATTGAACCTCGTCGTGAAGTCGCTTAACGGACTCGTCTCGGCTTTGCCTCACGGTGAGGAGGTGTTTGTTGGTTATATATTCGCTATGATAAATGATCATGCGTTTTGACTCGGCTTCGGAAGAACCTTGATGGAAGGTTGCCATCGTTGGTTATTCTACAGATTTTTGCGGTAGGAACCAATGCTTCACTTTTTAAATCATTCATCATGGTTGTTAATACGAATTTTGAGGTTGATTATCAAAAAAATTGCTTTCTAAACCCCAAGTCACCGCTTAATAACTTTGATTAGGTAGTCGGTCGAACCACCGTGAGCGTTGTCGACTAGTAACTCGGGAAGAGTTTGCACATGTGAATTGTGTGCGGCGTTGGTTGATCATATTATCTTTGGACTGCGAGAGGAAGTTCGGGTCCCTTAGTCCGTCATAGGCGATGCTCGGCACCCGGTATTTGTCAGGGAGTGGAGTGTCGAGTATTTCGTTTGAGAACGGGGTGACTATATTCTCGTACTCGTCGAAGCCGCCCTCCGGAGAGTGGGGCGGAGTTCGTCGACCGAACTCGTTTTGATGGCCAGGACCGACCTCGCGGCGGTCACGACGTCCTTTCCCACGCTGTTCGTCCCTTGCGCGGTTGGTTTGGGCCCCAACTCGTGCAGAGGTATGAGCGCCCATGACTTGGATGCTGGGGGATCCACCTCGTTGCGGTGCCTCGTGTTTAGACGAGGCTTCGGCGTTCCTTTCTTCGGGATGCGGCCGACCTTGTGCTTCGCTGAGGTATTGGAGAAAGCTCTCCTTGTTTTTCTCAAGAAACCCCTTGACGGCGTCGTCAAGGTTCATCTGCTGAGTGGAGGTTCTTCTTGGTTCTTTGTGCGACCTCCCCGCTATGGTATTCTTCTTCTTCATGCGGGATGGGATGGCCTTGCTCGTCGAGACTTTGGACATGCCCTTGAAGTCGGTTCTCGGCCGGGCTCTTCCAAGCCGAGCTCGGCGTTACGCGCCGTTGTTGCGGGCGACGACCACGGATGTATAACCACGGTATTCATCGTTGTGATCGATTCCACAGTAAACAAAGTTGATCAAAAACACGAATTTCGTATCCCAGACGGCGCGGTGATCGATCTTATTTTCGTAAGGGAAATAAATGCTTGAGAACACCAGGATTTACGTGGTTCGATCTATGAATAAGATCTCGTCCACGGGGAGAGAGAGTTCGTGTATTGATAATATGAGGAGTGATTACAAAGAGTGTAGATCAGTGATCGATCGAGAGTAGATGATCTTTCTCTTCTATCGTAGCCTCTATTTATAAACCATCAAGTTGAGTTCGACTACGATTCAAATTGAGTTTGACTCTAATCTGAATAGAGTTTGACTCTGTCTAAAGTCTTCTCTCATAAGGATTCTTTTAGATATGCATCCGAATCTTCTCGTCTCCAATTGCGATTAGAGTTGTAGTTGGTCGAGGAGTCTTCTTGGGCCAAACTCACATGGGCCGAGCTTAATGTCGGGGCCCATTTATATTGGGCCTGATGCTTGGGCCTAGTAGTTGGGCCGTATCCTATCACTTGATATGTATAATTTGACGGTCGAAGACACTAAAAAAAATTAGAGAGAGTAAATTTTATTTTAAGTTGTTAGTTTCATTTATAGTACCTAGACACTAAAAAGAATTGAGAGAGTGAAATCGGTTCGGTTCGGTTCGACCGAAACCGACTGTTGCACACCCCTAGTTGAAGGCCAAACAACTTTCAATTTGTAGTTAGTATATAAGTTGGGTTTTGTGTTTCTCATTCATGTTGTAAAAATAAGGGGAGAGAAATGAGAGATAACAATTAGAAGCTATTTTGTGAGATTAGAGATCTTATATGGCTTGTAGTTTCTTGGGAAATTCTTTGAGATATTTTGTTTTTTGTAACTTCTCCGTTGATCAATAAACACTTGTTGTCATTTCCGTAGACATAGATCTCTAAGATCGAACCACGTAAATCTCGTACATGTTGTTATCGTTCTCCATTTACTTGCTGCTAGGGTTGGCAATTTTCGACACGACACGAGAACATGACACGAACACGCACGAAATTAACGGGTTAGTGTTCAGCCTTATCGTGTCGACACGATAAGAACACGATAATTTTGTGTCGTGTTCGTGTCGGATCCGTGTCGTGTTCGTGTAACCCAATAATTTTCGTGTTGCATTCGTGTTCGTGTCGGATCGTGTCGTTTTCGTATAATTCGATAATGTTTATATATATTTAATATTAATTTAATTATATTTTATATATTTTTATTTTTTATTTTCTAATTTTTATTTAAATTTAATTGTTTAGGTAATAGGTAATGTGTCAACACGAAAAAATCGTGTCATATTAGTGTCCGTGTGGGTAATAAGTGTCATTGCATTTAAATATCGTGTTAGTGTTCATATCGGACGGATCCTTAACGAGTCGTGTTCTTGTTTGGCGCTTGTCGAATCGTATCGTTATCGTGTCGACACGATGACGACCCGACACGCACGAATTACCAGCCCTACTTGATGCGTTGTTTTCGTTGTTGTCGGCACATATTTAAATCCCATTGGTGTACTTTGACATAGTGAAATATAGATAAGCTAAACATGTAATTGATGGACGTTCACATCATTGTAGTTCTATTAATAGAATTCTTGAAATTTAAATTTATTCATACTGCAATAATTCTTTGTTTCTCCACTTCTATTGTGATGATATGAAATTAAGACCAATTGCCATTTAAGTCTGAGGTTGATGGCAAACAACTCATTTGATGTGCTCACATATTTACTAATTGTGTCGCCTCATCTAACTACATCCTATCCCAAAAAACACATCAACTCTTGCACAATTACTCACTGTCTCCACTGACATTGTAGCTAGGGATGTCAATATGGGTCGAAGCCCACGGACTGGCCCGAATAACCCGATAAAATTAGAGGGTTAGGGTTGGATTTTTATAACCCGAAAAAAACGTCAACCCGAATAGCCCGAACCGAATAGCCCGACAACCCGAGTGGGTTAGCCCGAATCTGAGCGGGTTGGCCCGATTAACATCCCTACAACTATACAAGAAATTATAGAAGATATTCATAGTGTTGTTAAAAGTTACAAAAAAAATAGTGAATTAGCTATTACGGAATATGAATATTCGAGATATATTAAAAATAATTTAGTTGTGAGCATTATTTTCTAATTTTGATATTGTAATATATTTTAAATAGTATTATATTGAATTAACTTATTAAAATTTTCTAGATATTAGTTTTAATTCCGCTATAATTGTATTATATTATTAGAGATCATTTAGTTACATGGAATGCGGACATTAAAGCATATTAGAAAAAAAGAATTTAATTATGAGCACTATTTTTAATTTTTATTGTTTGCTATTCAAAGTTAGTATAATAAGATTAAAAAAAAAGAACTTGTGGAATGTATTATATTTATTTTTCAATTATTTGTTTTTACTCTAACGCTTAATATAAAATATTTAATATATATATATAAGCTTTCTGGCCCGATGGGTTAGCCCGAAACCCGAGAGTTTAGGGTTAGGGTTGAATTTTTCTAACCCAAAAAATGTCAACCGAATAATGAACAAGATAAAATGACAACCCGAGTGGGTTAGCCCGAACCCGAGCGGGTTGGCCCGATTGACATCCCTAATTGTAGCACACCGAGGTCCCTTCTATCTAAAAAATTAAGGAAATTAATCTTTGCCAATTCTGTTTTTAATAGATTTTGAAAATACGGATGACATATTGGAATTTATAAATTTTAGATAAAAAAAATCCACATATTTGACTTATTAGACCACTCAAATAAAACAATCTGAATTTTGATAATCGGAAAACGTTGCTGATTGCAGATTAGTTATCGGTATTTTTCATGTATATATATAGATCCGTTAATAGGATGGAACACCAGTTAAGTGAATCTGTTTTCTGATATTGCTTGAAGATTAATAGTATTCTTCCTTCTAACAAAATATATTTCTGAAAAATGAGACTTCTATCAAGTGAAAAATGAATTCTCCCCAAATACGTAAATTGGAATATAAAATTGAAGGGCTAATTTCGGAGGAGACCGGTGGTGGGTGCAGTTTGGTGTGGCTCTACCTATCCTTTAACAGTTTCCCAATCTCAATGCAATTTTACTTAAACCAGTCAATATTAACAAAAAAAAAATCCACTTCCTCCATGTGTGCAGTGTGCATCAGCTCCTACTATTTAGAAAACGATTTTAGATAAATCCGTGTCCCCTCCCAAACCACAATCCCTCTTTCTCTCTCTCTCTCTGCGCAGTCGCAGTGTGTGTTGTTTCGCAATAATACTCTTGTCATACATTTTCCTGAATCAGTTTGGTGGGGCTGTTCACCTTCTTTTCCTCACGACACAAAACTAACGATAAAACTCCATTATCCCACCACCCAAACAAACAATCACACCCCAACTATTAAGTTTGTAGCAAGAGAAGATGAAGACAATCACGGCCCGAAGCCCGCACGACTCCTTCTCCTTCTCCCGCAGATACTTCAACTGGAAGAAGAAGAGCGCCGAAGACGAAGAGGACGACGACATAGCCGAAATCCTCAACCTCCACGCCGAGGAAGACAAGGAGATGAGATTCCACCTGCAGCGATCGCGCTCCGCGGGCCCCGCCGCTAAGAAGCCGCCGCCACGGAAGAAGCTCTCGGTGATGGCGGTGGCGAAGCTGCGGTGGGCGAAGGCCCTGGGCCGGACATCGTCGGGCCTCGGGACCAAAATAGTCGGCACCCTCTTCGGCCACCGCCGCGGCCACGTCTGCTTCTCCTTCCAAGAGGATTTCAAGCTATGCCCGGGATTCCTGGTCGAGCTCGCCACGCCGACGAGCGTGCTGGTGAAGGAGATGGCGTCTGGGCTGGTGAGGATCGCGCTGGAGTGCGAGAAGTGGGCCGAGAAGAAGGGGGCCAAGCTTCTGGAAGAGCCCGTTTGGAGGACTTACTGCAACGGGAAGAAATGCGGATACGCGATGAGGCGGGATTGCGGACCGGAGGAGTGGAAAGTGCTGAACGCGATCGGTCCCATCTCGATGGGGGCGGGGGTGCTGCCCGGGCCGGGCAGCGGGGGGGCGGAGCCCGATGGGGAGATGATGTATATGCGGGCCAAGTTTGAGAGAGTTGTGGGCAGCAAAGACTCCGAGGCTTTCTACATGATGAATCCGGATGGGAATGGTGGGCCCGAACTCAGCATCTATTTGCTTAGAGTTTAATTTTTTTTAAAAACTGTTTTAATTAAGTTTATGTTTGATTTCACTTCAGTTTCAATGTTTAGGCTTTTCTTGGATTTTTCTTTTTTGGGGAGGTTTTTGATTTGGGAAAGTTTTAGTGGGATAGTAGAGATGGTTGGTGGGAATATATGATGGTATATGAGTGTATAGGTGGGGGTAATTACTCTTGTTTTTCCTTTATGAATGAAAGCTGGGGGCAAATGCATTTATTGTGTTTTGTATATTTTGGGTTGATTTGGCTACTTTATTATCTTTGTCTAAATCCATTAAGGATTCCTAGTTACTGATCTCGACCCCTTTTTCATTCAATAAAATGAATTCCACTTATGTAGTGTACATGTGTAATTAAATTCGTTTAGGTTGGTGTAACACTTCAAACTTTTAATAATAATAATAATAATAATAATAATAATAATAATAATAATAATAATAATAATTTAGGATGGTCTTATGTTGTTATGTTCACCGTTCATATCTTTCGCCAAGATTTGGGTCGAATTCAGACAGCCAAATGGTAATACAAAATAAGAGACACCCATGGAATTATTGAGTGGAATTTATAATGCAAATGTTGTTTGGAATGAGAGTAATCATGGGACTGGGACAGAGATAGAATTCTTTGTTTTCTTTGTATATAAGAGGAAAAGAAAAAGGTAATTAAAAACTTAGATTAAGGTGAGATTAGAAAAAAACAATTATAATGATTGGGAATGACTTGGCACGGACACACCCAAATCGAAGACGGCCCAACACATGGGAGACTCAATAATGTGCTTCCTAACACGTGGTGATGATTTCTTATTTTCTTGAAATTCCAATTTAGAATTTAAAATTTTGAGACACAACAAATTGTTGCCATTTTTCTTTATGATAACTACCACGCATCTATAAATTGTTCGACACAAATAAAATAAACATCACTTTTTGCCATAAATTTTCTTGCGGATGGATCGAGTTGGGCAGCGTGAAATTGTATGTATCATTGAGGACATAAAAATTGGAAGTTTTATGTTTCTATTATTTTTAGAAAATATTTGATTTTGCTGTGTGAATCTGAAGTTTGATGACGGGTATGAGTTATTACTTTATAAGAGGAGTCACTGTAATGGTGTTATTTATGTGCACATGCTTTTACGGTCTGTTGAGATTGGGACAATACCACTTGAAATTGGCTAATATTGCAATTTCATCATAAATGGGTGTGCAACCACTACATAACAACGCACGACGGGAAAATAGTTAAAATAATCCAATTGTTATTGTAATGTCCCACATCTAATCATAAATCGCATTATCGAAGCTATTTGATTCGAACTATTGTTGATTTTGGATTAAATTGACATTCTTCTAATAAGTTATCTTTATTTCAGATCAATCTTATTTATTCCTTGAATTTGATCACTGGCTGGCCCATCAAGGCCTTTGTTGCTGGAGAATTACGCCCCTCACTATGGTTAATGTTTAATTTTATCGACAAATGAGATAACGACATGTGGCAACGACACCTCGGAGAAGAATAAACGTTCAAACTGCGCCAAATTAGCCCAAAATGCCCATAAGCCCAAGCCCAAACTCAAGCCCATGATTTGGTGGCCCAAAAGGCCCATAAGCCCAAAATGCCACTAGCCCAAATCTATAAATAGGGGTGGAAGGTCCTCATAGAAAAAAGGGAAGTGGAGTGAAGGAAGGTGAAAATTCGAAGAGCTCAAGACACTCGAAGAATCCTCGGCGAAGTTTTCTCCGGTATTCGAAGTCTTCTTCAAGTATTCAAGACGTTCTTCGTGCAAATCTTCGCGTTCTTCGCCCAAATCATTCCAAAGACGACGTTCAATTCGGAAATATGGTGAAAGCCCTCTGCATAAATGCTCAAACTTGAAGATCTCCAAGGCGTTCTTCAGCACTTTAAACAAATCAACAATCAAATATGAAAACAAGACGAATATCCTTCAGATTGACATCATCAAATCCAAACTTCAAATTCAATGAGATCAAGGAATCACATCCCATCCAAACAACTCGAAGAATATTCAAGATCGTTCAAGAAATCACATCGAAGAAGTAGAATCAGATGATAGTAGAGATCGAACTCATCTTAAATATATCAAATCCAAATTCAATTGATTTTGTATATAATTTTGTATTTATAAAATTAAAATACAAAATTTGTGTTTCACCTCGCAAGAGAGGGGATGATACACCAGAATCTCGTCAGCGATCCCTTTGAGCATAGAGAAGTAGTCATTGACGAACTAGTTATCTTGAGAATGAAAAAACAATTCTTAGATTAGTTCTTGTCATTGGAATATATCTCGTTGAGGGTATCCCACATTGCTTTGGTAGTTTCTAATAACATGATGTTCTTATTGACTTACGGCTCCAAGCTATTGAGAAGCTAGGTCATCACACCAAGATTCATATTTGGCATCCGTAGCAGCAAGAGAAATATTCAGAACATGGTACCGCTTCTTATGAGATCCCACAAATAGTGGAAAAGCACGAGACCAAACATATACTTAGAACCATTTAATTTAATGGTGGTTCCCAAGGTAAATTTAGAGCCAGACATGATAAAAGTAGGGCAAAAAAAAACCCTAAGTTTAAAAGATGTGCCTTGTAACGTTACCGGATAAATCCAAGAATGATATCAAGAAAGTTGATTAGTGACATAGACACACTCATCTTGGAGATAGTACTCACACCAAAGTCAAGGTTGAATAGCATCGTTAGTTGAACGACTATACTGGCTTAAGATGAGAAGTTAGAGTCGACATCAATTGAGAATGATGACTACTTAGCAACTATTTAAGGTCATTTATTAAAGGACACTAACAATGTATCCCATGTCAGTTCCATTGTGGGCGTGGAGTACTCCAGTGTGAACACAATATAGTCTACCAAAGATGGCACGTGGAAACACCGCCATGGGTCACGAAAGAGATCGATTAACTAAGTAAACACATCGTCTACCAATCAGGATGATGGTCGATTGAAGAATTTGAAGTAATATATTATGGAGAAAAGTATATATTCACGATATATCAATGTGGAACATGTCAACCATAATATTTTTTTACACGAAAAAAAATTTTTGGAGACACCATCTTTACGGAGTTCGGTATAAGATATTTGCAGACTATAAGAATCTTAAATACTTATTTGAACAGAAGAATCTCAATATGAAGCAGAAGAGATGTCTTGAACTGGTAAGGGATTATGAATGTGGTTTAAACTGCCATTCGGGCAAAACTAACGTAGTGGCTGACGCTCTGAGTCATTAAACTCATCCCAAATCAGGACTTCTCCTTATTCAAGAAAAACAACTCATAATTTCAAAAGATGAATTTGGAAGTGATACAACCATCAAGGTCAGTCGAAAGAATTGTTATCACGATGGTAGCAACGCCTGACCTAAGAGAACGAATCATAAGTGCGTAGAGACCAGATGAAATCTTAGAGAAGATTCGCTTGAAGATAAGAACAGATAACCCAGGAAGTTACCATGAGGCACCAAACAATGCCATCATGTTTGGAAACAGACTGTGCATTCCACGAAATGAAGAGCTCAGAAATGAGATCATGGGCGAAGCTCATGAAACACCTTACACCGTCCACCCAGGAAACACAAAGATGTATCAGGATCTGAAGAGCAGGTTGTGGTGAAACGGCATGAAAAAAGATATAGCTTCATTCGTTGAGAGATGTCTAACATTCCAACAAGTGAAAACTTTACACTTACGACCTAATGGGAAGTTGCGGCCTCAAGAAAATTTCAAAGTGGAAACAAGAACACATTGCAATGGATTTTGTGACGGGTCTACCCAAGTCGAAATGAGGTAACGCTGCCCTCTGGGTGGTGATAGATCGACTCACAAATTGCATTTTTTTATACCGATTCCAATCACTTCAATTAAAATCTTGTGTAACATCTTACTCAGGAGGAAGCCACGTGAGAGCTCGAGGACAAGATGAAAGAAAAATACCCAGAGCTCATATTTTTTTTGGTATGCAAGTTTCGAGACGAAAATTAATTAGGGGGATAAAATATAATACCCCGAGTCTGTAAGTAGTGTTATATGAATTAATAAAGACGATAGAGTTGTGATTTTATCAGATAAGTAAATAATTTGTTACGTATTCGTAGTTAAGAATAAGCATTCGATATTGAAATTAAATACGAGGTTGAATTGTAGAAATCATTACCGCAAGTCGAAGAATTAAATACTGAAACGTAAATGAATCGGATAAATTTAGATCACGATAATTTGTCATATCAAGTGTTTTCCTACATCTCTCTACTTTGTAATCAAATCCCTCTACTTTTTCTAACATTATTATTATGATCACTAATATATATATCCACTGGTTAATACTATATACATCTGAAAGTGTTGCTTCGCCTAAATACAAAACTGTTATGTAGCATGTTATCCACACACAGAGTAAAACAGCGGAATTAAAAACTTGAAGAACACCGAAGTAAACTTTTCTACAGATTAAATTATAATTTGTAGATGCCAATATGGCGAAATTATTCACTATAAGTTTTTACAGTGAACGTTACAAAAACTCACTACTTTACCACAAGATAAAGTCGGAAAGTTGAGTACTAAAACTATCTATCAAGATTTATGAAAAAGCTAAGAAGCTATCTATAAAGATATATAGAAATACTAAAGATTTCCTCACACCACTCGTGTACTAAAAAGAACAACCTTCTAACACCATTAGAAGTTAAAACACTCGTGTGATATTCGAAATGTTACTAAAGCAGACTCAACAACATAAACAGATCTTCAGTTGATTCTTCAAGGATTGCACACTTTTGCAGTCGCTTTGCCTCTCATTTTATAGACGTTGAGAGACCTTCAGCTGCATGTCTTGGACCACGATCTGGCCCACTAAGGATGTGACTAAGTCGTGGTAGATGGTTGCTTAACTTGCTCCTGGAAAATAGGAACTGAACTGACTTAGTCCACCTGATCTCTAGCGATCTGTTTCCGTGTTCTCCAGTGTGTTACCATCGCATCCCGCGAAACATTTCGTAACCTGCACACCAAAGAGAAAAAAAGCAAAACACTAACAAATAACTAACTCCTTAAAGCGGGGAGACTTATTCAGAGTTAACCAACTCTAACAAACTCCCCCTTTTTGCCTTTCTTCACAAAACCTGCATATACAACACAATGTACAGTATATATGTACAATACTCCCCCTGAATCCCAAATATATACATAAAAACGGAATACACTCCCCCTGTAAACAATCTCCCCCTGTTTACACAAATATCATCCAAACATTTCCTGCCACACATTCAGCAACAATCAACCAAACATATTCATCATCGGAGCAGAAAACATTTATCAGAAAACACCAGACATCGCATCAAAAACATGCAAAACGATCAGCATAAATACCAAAACATAAAACCATTCGATGTCCAGCATCAACCAACAACCACAACTTGTCTTAAAACATGTTCAAAAGAAAAATAGAAAAAGTTCAAGAGTTCATCAGTTCAAGAGTTCATTCGTCCACGTCCATCTTTCCACTTGACATTATAGCTCCAGTTTCAACTCCCCTACTTGTTCTCCCCCTTTTTGAGAAGAAAGGAGTCCAAGTAAGTCAATTCTTAAACATGTTACTTCCTGCCGAGCCGACCTTACATTTTCGAGAAAGATTTGTTCGAGTTTTTGTAGATGTTCCAGCATGGCACACACATTTGACCGGGGCAGAGATATCATCTCTTCGGATCTAGCTTCGGATTCTTGCCCATCTGTAGATTTTGAAGGATTATTCCATGGCAAATTTGGAAGGTTATTCCCCGAGAACAATGTGTTGCTGATGGAAAATTGTTGGAAGTCCTCGAACAGTACATCACGTGGTCCGTCTGGCAAACCCTGTTTCTTGAGCAATTGATATAACAGTGATGGAAACGGGAGTAAAACTGGATTCTGTTTCGCTGCAATGGCGCCAATTTGTTCAACCACCAACTTTCCTAAGTTGAATGGTATACCATTTCCAATCTTGTATAACAAAACACCATGTTGCATAGTGACTACTGTACTATTTGACGACCTGGCGGTGATTCAAGCCTGAGCACCACTATCTGATCGTCCGGTAAGATTTTTTTAGTATATTAGTTTA
Source organism: Salvia rosmarinus (assembly GCA_036937905.1). Lineage (NCBI taxonomy): Eukaryota > Viridiplantae > Streptophyta > Magnoliopsida > Lamiales > Lamiaceae > Salvia > Salvia rosmarinus. Next base: position 23,866,759 of record CM072822.1, on the reverse strand, counting down.
GTTATTATTTTAATATTTTATGATTTTGCCCCTCCTCCCCACTTAGTTGTACTTTTTCCTTTATTTATATAAATTCTAGAAGCTCCTCCTTTTACAAAACCTACGGGTTTTCATTTTAAATTCATTCTTTTCTTCCTTTCCCACTTTCTTCTCCAAAAGTCAAAACAATTTACTTTTATTTTGTAAATTAAAGCAGTAGCAAAGTTGCACAAAAACTCCATATTGAAGTTTGAAGAATCGATCATCACATAAGTAAGTTTTGCATTTTTTCGAAATACTCTTGCTTTATATTATTCTTGTTTTAAATTTATATTGCTTATATTTCAATTTGTGTTTGTGTTTTCAAATGCTATTATCCATTGTTGTCTTTGTTAGATGGAATTGAAGAATTTTTTAGTGATTTCATTTCTTTGATTATCGGGTTTATAAAGAATATTATGTTTGATTGTTTCTTGTATTTTTAAAAACACGTAGGTCACAATTTAAATTGGTAAGTGAATGTGTGGCGTAGTTTTTGATGTCTAATGTTATTTTGTCTAGTTTGTATCATTTTGAGAAACTTTTGGTATGTTTAATTATAAATAAAGTTTTCTTTTTTGTTTGTTTGTCTTTACTTTAGTTCCATTCTTTGAAACATGACCTTTGATATTTATGAGAATTTACTTTTTTCCCGATCTTATTTTTGATAGCAACAAACAAATATTTTGAAATTTGACTCGATTCTTTACTTTTATTTGAAAGAAATCCATTAAATTTTTCGATGAAATCTCGCCCGTGCAGTTTCAGAATCCTGGCTCCGCCCCTGGACACAAGCCAGTTAGATGTCATCAGTTTAAACAAAACAGAATGCAGATAAGTTAAACAACCACTGGACATAGGACTCTTCCATTTCTTAACCCTTCCTCCTGTTATCTCTTTTGCAATCTCATCATTGTCGTCGACAGACACATCATGTGTTAGCTCATCAATTCCATAAAATGTGTTGACCTCACAGGCAGAAATATGAAAAACCCGACGCCTAAAATATACCTTACAATATTTGTTTGAGGTACAATCAGCGAAAGATTTGTCCATGTTTGCATAAACATGCCTTATCACATTTTTGGGGTAGGGATGAATAGCCGAAACCGTTTGAAGTAGACCACGTTCTTTCAAGAAATCAATAAGATTATTTTGGGAAAAGGTTACCTCATCAATTTTTCGCTCGTTTAAGCACTTTGAATGCTTCAATTGTTCCCACCTTTTTTCAGCTTCTCTTGAGTAGAATTTGAAAGAAATCGCTCTATCAGCTTCAATATCAGAATCTGCGAAGATTGAAGGATTCTCCGAGCTAGAGTCCCAATTTTCCTCCTCGGAATATGGGCTAGGTGGTGTTGGAGGCACTGTTGCTTCATCTGTGATAGGGATAACCGGTGGAACATCTGGCTTGGTTTTTGGTTCTGGAACACTTTCTTTTTGCTTCCCTTTCTTGATCATCGTCCTGTTCAGTCTTTTTAGAATTTCTCCTAGTACAACGTCGTCATCACTGGAGTTTGAATTTGGCTGGCCGTGCTCTTTTGGTTTCGAACCTATGTCTTCTTCCAGAGGGTCCGAGGAGTCACTATAGGATACCCATGTTTCTGCCTTTGATTCGGAGGATGTCCCAGTAGCAGTCTGGCCGTCACGAGGGTCGCCAAATTCTGGAGTAGGTTCTCTGGGAGGTGGAGCTTCATTTTCCTTTTGGGCCTTTGACGGTAAAGAAATTACTGGTGATTCACCAGTAATGTCGATATGAATCGGTGAGCCCGGGCCTCCTAGGCGTGATTGGCGTGGTATACGCTCCGACCTTCTTGTTGGCACGGTTTTCCTTTTCCTTTTCTTCCCCGTTTCTTTAGGATTAGAGGGCTCGCCCTTTTCGGGATATATGATTTGAAGAGGTGTTGGTTTTAAAGGTTCCATTGTCAACGCTAGAGTCCTCTCCGGTGCAGTTTTCGGCGTCGTATTAGGGCTTGGTTCTGTGGATGGCTTTTGTGTCGACGCCAAGGCCTGTTGTAATTGGGGAGAACTTTCCAGGAACTTGGCGAGACCGGCGAGCAGAGCAGAGGTGGCTGGATCCATTTTTTTCTGGAGAGAAAATGGTTAAACGTACCAAAATAAATGAAAGGGATACAATGAAACGTTTCTCAGCCTTTGAAATGAGTAAAAAGCTCGATGAATTGATCAGTGATTTGATCGTGTCAGTGTGGCAGCTTTATACGTAGAGACTCGGTCAAGTGGATAGGCATGCAGTTGATTTGACATAAATCCATAATATATCTCATTTAACAAACCCTAGTTTAAAGGAACAAACACAACAGCATACGGCGCCACTAAAATAGGAGAAAAATATGGGGATTTGTTGAGATAAAATCAGATTATAATAAATGTGATACCAACTCAACATATTTTTCGCTGATATCTCCAAAAATATAGGGGATAAAGGAACAGAATATTCCGAAAAATCTGGGATTACTCACGGATTTATAGGGGTATTACACAGGTTGTTATCATAACATCTCCATAAACATAGGCTCATTTTAATCAGAATAAAACATATAAATACAGTCTCATGTAAAATTCGATTACCTTGTTGACAGCTTTGAAAGCAATCATGGTTGCCTTGTTTTGTAAGGTAGCATCGTCGCATGACGCCGTGCCCCCCAAACTACTTTGGTGTTTTTCTGTATTACTAAATATTATTCATCATGTTGAGCTGTCTGTTAGGAGAACATATTAGATAACAAATGTTAACACAGTAAGTGTTATCAAATAAACAGTTGTATCACCTTCAAATATTACAATTTTTGTGATACAAACAAACATATTCAAGCTTTATTGGCGAGAGCAAAGACCAAGAGATCTACGAAGACTCGTAAACCTCTCGTGATCTAGGGGCTTTGTGAAAATATCAGCGATTTGGTTTTCAGTTTTCACATAATCTAACTTGATTACCTCATCCTCCACCAAATCTCTTATAAAGTGGTGTCGTTTATCTATGTGTTTCGTCCTCGAATGTTGAACGGGGTTCTTAGAGATATTGATTGCACTTATGTTATCACAGTATACTAAAAGCTCAGTGCTCATAATACCGTAGTCGTTAAGCATTTATTTTAACCAAAGGAGTTGTGCGCAACAACTTCCCGCTGCTACGTACTCTACCTCGGCAGTAGATAGAGAAACACAATTTTGCTTACGACTATGCCAAGACACCAAATTATTTCCAAGATAAAAACAGCCCCCACTCGTACTCTTCCTATCATCAGTATCCCCAGCCCAATCCGAATCACTAAATCCAACCAAATTCGTGTTCGTGTCTTTTGAAAAGAAAATGCCAGGTCCGGTGTTCGAAACATACACGATAACATGTTTGTGACCTTAAGATGTGACATTTTAGGCAGCTTGGTACTGGCGCAAACACACACGCTGAACATTAAATCTGGTCGTGTGGCTGTGAGATATAGGAGACTTCCTATCATTGATCTGTAGAGTGTTGGGTCAACATCTTCTCCAGCATCATCTCTGGTTAGTTTGTCACTTGACCCCATTGGCGTTTTCATATGCTTTGCTCCTTCCAGCTCGAATTTCTTCACCATATCCCTTGCATACTTCCTTTGGGACACGAAAATTCCATCATCCATTTGCATGACTTGGAGACCTAAGAAATACGTTAGTTCTCCTACCATGCTCATCTCAAATTTAGACGACATAGCACCTGCAAACTCATCAAGCATTTTTTGTGAGGTAGATCCAACTATCATATCATCCACATAAATTTGTGTGATAAGAATGTTGTGCTGATTTCGTTTTATAAACAATGTTCTATCAGCATTCCCTCGAACAAATCCGAAATCAATCAAGAATTTTGTTAAATGACCATACCATGCTCTCGGTACTTGTTTGAGACCGTATAATGCTTTCTTTAACCTGAAAACATGGTTAGGCTTATGTGGATCTTCAAATCCCTTGGGCTATTCGACGTATACCTCTTCTTTGAGTTCACCATTTAGGAATGCTCATTTGACATCCATTTGATATAGCTTGATGTTCAAATAACATGCAATGGCTAGGAGCAACCGTATGGACTCAATGCGTGCAACGGGTGTAAATGTATCGTCAGAGTCTATACCTTCTACTTGAGTATATCCTTGTGTGACAAGTCTGGCTTTGTTGCGAATTATGACACCAAATTCGTCCGATTTGTTCTTGAAAATCCACTTTGTTCGATAACATTCACATCAGCGGTGCTCGAAACAAGATACCACACATCATTTCGAACAAATTGGTTAAGTTCATCATGCATAGCAACGACCCAGAACTCATCACCCAAAGCTTCTTTTATGTTCTTAGGCTCAATTTTAGAGACGAAACATATAAAACCTGGCATTGAAGCACCTATGGATGAAAAACATACCATCTTTATGTAGTTTAATGGTGTTGTACCTCGTGTTCGAACACCATCTTGAACATCACCTATGACTTGAGAGATTGGATGATTCTTACGTATTCTTCCTGGAGGATCTCGTCTTTCTTATTGTTGGAAGTCATTTTCAGCTTCATCCTCCGTGTCACTGAAACCTTCAGATGTTTGTGTCGTTGTTCCAGTGGTTGTGGCATCAGCAGTGGTGACATCACTGCCGCTAACATCCTGTTGGACAGAATTCTCTGAATCTTCTATCAATTCAGCCACATTCTTATCTTGCCTTTTCCCTGCGAGATTAGCAAGATCATCAAAAACAACATTTACGGACTCTTGAATGGTCCGTAATCTCAGATTATATACACGGTATGCTTGACTATTTAGAGAGTACCCTACGAAAATTCCTTTATCGCTCTTCTCATCAAACTTGGTGAGATACTCTATATCATTCAAAATGTAGCAAACACACCCAAACACGTGAAAACATTTGAGATTAGGTTTCCTTCCTTTCAGAAGTTCATATGGGGTTTTGAAGGAACCTGGTCGAATGTTCACGCGATTGTTAATATGACATGCGGTGTTATGACCTCCGCCCAAAAACGTTTGGATAGACCTTTCGAGCTTAACATAACTCGTGCCATTTCTATTAGAGTTCTATTCTTGCGCTCAGCTACACCATTTTGTTGAGGTGTTTTTGGCGCAGAGAATTCTTGGAAAATTCTCTTTTTCTCACAAAAAATTGTGAAAGAGATATTCTCGAACTCTCTTCCATGATCTGATCGGATCCTTGACACTTGAACACCAAACATGTTAAAAATTCGCAAAGAGGATTTTAAATGTTTCAAACGTGTCGATTTTTCGTGAAAGAATGTCATGTGTACCTTGAAAAATCATCCACAATGACATATGTATACCTCTTGCCACCCAAGCTTTCGATCTCGACAGGCCCTACTAAGTCCATGTGGAGCAGCCCAAAACAGCGTGTTGTACCATAATATTGTTCGTGATATTGTACAACAGCGTGGAGAACATGTGTCTGTTTTCCCCTTTGACAATCACCACAGACCACCTTTTACGAACACGCCACTTGGGTAGTCCACGTCTTGCTTCCATTTTGTTCAACTGTCGAGATTTCTAAAGTTAGTATGTCTAACTTTTGATGCCATAACACACTCTCATCAATTTGTGCCTTATTGCACTTTGGTTCGTCGGTCATATAGCGGTTATCGGTGACCTCTGTCCTTTCATGAGACATGTGTTCTTACCATCATAGACCTCACAAGAATCTTTGTCAATTTCACTTGCAACTCTTCGTCACATAATTGACTTATGCTTATAAGATTTGCCATTAAACCTTGACGTCTGAAGACATTCTTGAGGCTAGGTAAACCTTGGACATTTAAGAGTCATTTGCTATGATTTTCCTTTAGAACCACCTCCAAATGATACACTACCCCATCATCGACTCATAGTTGGCAAGGCGACTTTTGTTACCAGTCATGTGGCGGAACAACCGCTATCAAAATACCATGAACACGAAATGTTAGTTTTCAATGCGGTATAAACAATATGGCATTTACATCATCTTTCGACCCAAACTTTCTTTGAGTCGGTTCCTTGTTGGTCGTGTTTCTTTGCGGTGTGTGCGGAAGCGATCTTTGAGATGCGTATCGAAGTGTTCATATAACATGACCTAGGCATCATCCTATGTCCATTAAAATCACCTTGATTTATAACGAAAGACCTAATGTAACGGTGTAGAAGCGATAATGACATACGTATTTTCTATGTTTTCTTCGTGTCATTTTACCCTTTTATCGGTTCACCTTCTTTAACGAATGGTTTCCCATTTGTGGCAACAATTAATGGGAACAACGATGTTAGGAACATGCGTAAAACCTAACCCAATGATGTCTGTTTTACCCATTAAACAAAGCATCATCTAATTTAGACGTACCTGTGTTCCACTTTCTAAATGTACCTTGTGCCACTTCAAGTTGTTTAGTTCGACTTCCCTTTGTGTTACCAAGACTTCAAGCTTAGCCAGAGATGCTTTCAGCCTCGTATTCTCTCTTGATGTGAGTTCAAGATCTCGACTTTATCTTTTCCATTTTTCAAGTAGCTCGTCGTATAGCTTTTTCAACTCTTGTACTATGGCGATAGTGTCTTCATCATAATCGCCTCACAATCTGTATCATTCACAAGAGCATTTAAGCAAAACAAACTTGAATAATAGTCGAGACCATACATTTGATCTTGGATCAAAAGCGATCGCATCTCCTCATCGATCGACAATGTTTTGGCAAGCTGCGACATGGAGTGTTGTGGCAACATCTTGGCCATGACGTCATTGTCATTATTTACCTCTTGAAGAACTCGACCATCATCACTTCATGATACCCAGATCGACTTTCCTCTCTTTCTTAGCGTGTTCGCACATTGATTCGCATAGTGACCATACCCTTTGCATTCACGGCATTGGATACTATCAATGTTAGAGTCATACCTAAACGTGTCTCGAGGAAAAGACTTCCTCACTGGCCTTGGTGGAGTGAAGCTTTGAGGTTTTGAAGACGGATAATCAACCATTAGATGATTTTGATCCATAGGCCTATCTTGAACTTTTGCCTTGTTCATCTTCCTCACCATAGTGTTGAATTTTCTGGTGATTAGAGCAACATCATCGCCAGCATTTATCTCCTGCAGCTCCTCTTCATCATCTAACTCGATTATCTCCCGCGATGTTCCATTGGATGTTACGCCAGCAGTAAAGGCAACTGTCGGCTTCTTATTGATTGCACCTTTCTCCTCCAGATTCATCTCGTATGTCTTGAGTGAATTCATGAGATCCATGAACTCAATGGCTGCAACCGTTTGAGATGTTTCAATAGTCGTGACCTTCATCTCAAATCTTGCGGGTAAAGTTCGAAGAGCCTTGGACACCAGCAACTTGTTACTTATCGCGTCACCAAGATCTTGGCACTCGTTGGCAATATCCAATATCCTCTTGGTGTAGTCGTTGATGTTCTCTTCTTCTCCCATCTTCATATTCTCGAATTTGGAAGTGAGAATGCGAAGTCGAGACTCCTTTATGCTTGTATCACCCTCACAATGCCGTTGAAGAACATCTCATGCATCTTTCGCAGACGCGTACTTGTTCTTGATTAATTTGAACATTGTCATGTCCACGGATGGACCGTCGTGAAGAACCAAGATCTCGGTGACTTACGATGATCTAAACCTCGATAAGGTATTAGGTGAGTATGAGTTCTCACCATCACTGACTTGTTATGAGTGAGGGTTATATGTTCTAACCAAGATTCTCCGCATCTTGGGTGGTGGCGATCTCAGATGTCACGCTAGTTATCATGTCAGTCATAGTATCCGTTTAGGATGATGGCGTCCCTTAAGGAGCTCAAAGGTTTATTGTACTAAACCTGCGAGTTGAGTTAGCTCAAGTACAATAATAAGGTTGAGTGGTACTACTTATGAAATGAAGTTGTGTCGTTTTAAGCGATCGGTTGCTATAAATGATTAATGGACGTTCGATATCTTAAATCTGGGGATTCGTAATGTCTAAGTGCAAGCTCGACTCAACTTGGTAATAAAGGGTAAGTCGACATTCTTTCTCTAGTGGCATGATCGAATGTTTATAAATTAATTTATGTTCTCGGGAATGAACATAAGATAATTAATTTATTTGAGGCCCATCTTTATTCCTTGCATTTGATCCTGGCCGCCCATCCGGCGAAGTACTGAGGAAAATCGGCACCCTATTTGCTCAATTGGCAAGATTTTATTCTCTTTATCCACATGGATATAATTATATTTATGGTATATCATAGATCCTTTCCATATAAGATTATGGTAATAATCTTGAGAGTATGGAAATAATCTGAAGTATGGAAATAATCTAAGAGTATGGTAATATTCCATATAGGATTATGGTAATATTCCATATAGGATTATGGTAATATTCCATATAGGATTAAGGTAGTGCATTATAAATATAAGGTATGAGATAATGTCTAGGTTAATGCTCACATATTGCAACTAGAATTTTCGGCCATCTCATATAATTGAGAGAGAATTTTCGAGAGCTTGGTGAGAGAAAAGGGTGATTTTCCGGTGCATTCTCCATAGCTCGTCCTCACTCGACGTTGGAGTTTGGGTATCCGGGATACGTCGAGAATGTCAAAGCACGAGTCTCGACCAGTTCAATCCGATTCGTCCGTTCGATCCACATCGGCGGATCGAGGTAAACACGTGAAAACCCCTACGTGTAGCAATTAATTATATGAGCGATGCTAGGTTTATAATCAATGGGTGAATTAAACACCCAAGATGGATCCTCGGGGTGAGGTTAACATACGTTTTCCCTACAATGGTATCGAGCACGGGATCGAATCTTGGCTCTGTTGGATTAATTCGCGTTTGATTATTACGTGCGTTATTATAATTGTGGATTTGTCGTTCATCGTGGCTCGTTTGTTTTGTTGGTTTTGTTTTTACACCACGAGAAAATCCGTGGTTAGATTAGATTTTATCGTAAATCTTATCCGTAAAGAAAACGAAGACGAAAGAACGAAGAGCGAAATGACGGAAAAAGCAGTAGCTCGGCGGTCATCGGACGGTATCTCGCGACCGAGCCTCGCGGTCGCTAGAGGCGATCGCTGGCGCTGGCGGCAGGCGTGCGCGTAAATGGCATTGAGGTCTTCTCGTTGAAGTTTGCGTCGTCGACACGATCTCTTGTCCACTGTGCGAGACGGTGTTGGGGTAACATCGCCACGAACATCGGTGATCTTTGGGATAACATCGCCACGAACATGTCTCCCACATGACTCATCTCATGGATAGTCTTGTCCATTGTGCGGTGGTGTTGGGGTAACATCATACAGAACATCGATCTTTGAGAACTTTCGGCGTGAATACGATCATGAGCAAGACCGAGTTTACACTTAGTCGGTTGCTTAATGATCTAGTTCTTTGCGGAAGGAGTTATGGGAAAAGGAGCACATGCTCTTGCTAGCACATCTAAGGGCCCAAAATTTTCATCGCAAAATGGAAATAGAAAAGGGTGCCAAGGTGGTAGAAGCGAGGCAAATAGTGGGAGTAATGGGAACAAGAACATGGTTGCCAGGAGGCAGAAGAAGCGAAGGAGAAGGCAAGTGCTTCAAATCACGGTGGGCGGGCATTGGAAGGCCAAGTGCCCTATGCTCGAGGCTCAAGTGCGCGTTTGCTTTAATGCGGAAACATGTTTAGCGACTTGTTCTACCCGTTCTTGGGTAGTAGTCTGGTATGATCATGTTTGTTACACCTTGCGAGGGTTCTGCGGACAAGGGAGCTGTTTCTGGCAGATACGGTGTGGGTAACATCGCCAACATCGTGATCTGGAGATGTTTCTTTATGTTTTGGGACAAGTTTTAGTTTTGAAAGGCGTTTTATATGTGCGGATTTTCGGTGGAACCTTGTTTACGTGTCGAAATTATTTACTCATGGATATTCATTATTTTTGATAGTGGTGTTTCTATCATAAGAAATGACGAAGTTATACGTGTTGGCACCTATATAATTAAGCTTTATACTATTTACAAAACATAATACCTATAACTATGTTGCATCTTCATCAAACCCTAAAAGAAAGTTTTCTTAGAAGATGACTCTACTTTTCTCTGGCATCTTAGATTAGGTCACATCAATCTAAATAGGATCAAAGGCGGCTAAGAATGGGCGTTGGGTGATCTCACGGTTACTCCGTTCCCGTCTGCGAATCTGTATAGAAGGTAAGATGTCGACCGGACCGCTAGCGAAGGGTTATAGAGCGAAAGAAATGTTAGAGTTAGTCCATTCGACTGTGTGGACCTATGTCCACACAAGCTCGTGGAGAATGCAGTATTTTGTCACTTTCATTGGCGATTACTCAAGTGCGGATACATATACTGCTTCGCATAGTCAGAATGCTTTGAAATTCAAAGAGTTTAAGGCGGAAGTGGAGCGAAGCTAGGTAAGAGTATCAAGTCACTGTGATCGATCGCGGTGGCGAATACCTCGATAACGAGTTTATGGACTATCTAGTGAAGTGTGGGATTACCTCCCAACAAGACTTCACGGGCACACCAAACAAAATGGTGTGTCGAGCGAAGAAATAAGACTCTTTTAGAAATGGTTAGATCTATGATGAGTTATGCTACATTGCCTATTTAGTTTACGGGGTATGCCTTAGAGGCGGCATACTTGCTAAATCTAGTACCGTCAAGTCGATCGAAAAGACCCTTTTGACCATCCGTTCTCCACGGACTGCCATGCTTTGACATCAATGGACTTGATGTATGAGCGAATTCTGATCTTTCAGTATGAATAATTTGATACATCAAAGATTGGTGGTCGATAATACCCAGAATTGTTTGAATCCATGGCGAAATTATAGCGAAGATACCTGACAGGATCTCACTCAGTGTATCGAGTGTAAGCTCTGATACCAATTGAAAGTGTTGCTTCGCCTAAACACAAAACTGTTATGTAGCCTGTTATCCACACACAGAGTAAAACAACGGAATTAAAAACTTGAAGAACACCGAAGTAAACTTTTCTACAGATTAAATTATAATCTGTAGATGCCAATATGGCGAAATTATTCACTATAAGTTTTTACAGTGAACGTTACAAAAACTCACTACTTTACCACAAGATAAAGTCGGAAAGTTGAGTACTAAAATTATCTATCAAGATTTATGAAAAATCTAAGAAGCTATCTATCAAGATATATGAAAATATTAAAGATTTCCTCACACCACTCGTATACTAAAAAGAACAACCTTCTAACACCATTAGAAGTTAAAACACTCGTATGATATTGGAAATGTTACTATAACAGACTCAACAACATAAACAGATCTTCAGTTGATTCTTCAAGGATTGCACACTTTTGCAGTCGCTTTGCCTCTCCTTTTATAGACGTTGAGAGGCCTTCAGCTGCATGTCTTTGACCACGATCTGGCCCACTAAGGATGTGACTAAGTCGTGGTAGATGGTTGCTTAACTTGCTCCTGGAAAATAGGAACTGAACTGACTTAGTCCACCTGATCTCTAGCGATCTGTTTCTGTGTTCTCCAGTGTGTTACCATCGTATCCCGCGAAACATTTCGTAAACTGCACACCAAAGAGAAGAAAATGCAAAACACTAACAAATAACTAACTCCTTAAAGCGATGAGACTTAGTCAGAGTTAACCAACTCTAACAACATCCACAGGTTAATACTATCTTTACATCAACCCATACTTTAGCCTACACCCTACTCATTAGCTAGTTGCACCTACTTATTTCATATTCCATTTCAAATACATAATCGGATAAGCAATGAAGGAAAAGAAAAGAAGTGTTAAACAATGAAGGAAAAGAAACGCAGAGCTTCATTCAACTTCCAGGGGCGCCCATTTCCCAGCTCATCTCAGCTATTTCTAGAGTGAAACGACAACACAAAGCCACTCCATTAAGGTTATACCAATCTCAGTTATTTTTCTTGATTCATTTATCACAACAACACAATATATGTACACAATCTATGTACATGAATGCATATTAAAACCATTAATCTTTATCTTAGAACATACATTCGAATCTTACAAGCAAATAAACAATTATGTATAATACCATTTATGACATGAATACATAATCTACTTACATTAAAATTATGAATGAAAACCAAGAAATAAATTAGAGACAGATGGAAAAACTGAGACAGCCTAGCTGTTGTATCCCTATCTTCTTCGCCCGGGAGATATAGGACAAAGAGAGATGTGGTAGCCGCTGTAGCTGTTCGACGTCGCAAGCATCGACGTCGGCAGTGACCTGCTGTAGACACCTCTCGACAACGAAGACAACGGCGCGGGTGTTGTTGTGGCTGGCCGAGATAGTAGTGAATGTAGCGACGACGAGTCGCCGTAGAACAGACAGAGAGAGTACGATGGGAAGACGGAGAGAGAGATGAACGAATATGGGTGTGTGTTAGCGTGGGATAAGTGGGGTGAGAGAGAATCAGCAACTGTCTGCCGCGAAAGAAGCTGACGGACGGTAGTGTTAACCGTTGTTCTTCAGTGGAAAGAGCAGAACCGATGACGGCGGCCCTGTGGGTTTGTCGTTGTTCGGCCAGTTTTAGAGTGGAGGACGAAGGTCGTGGCTATGCACGGTGACTGGATGAGATGGAAGGCGACGACACCTCGTCATTTTCCGAGCAGGTATGTGGTTGTCGTGGCGTAGATTTGAGAAAAAAAATGGAGGGGAGAGATGACGACCTCCGCCGATGATAAAGCCGCACGGGATGGAGGTGGCGATCACGGAGACATCGCCAAGAGAGAGAGAGAGAGACATCCAGTGAGTGACTTGAAAAGAAAAAGGGAAAGAAGAAGAAAGAGTGGAGTTTAGATGATGGAACGGCCGTGATGGCCGCGGCACCTTCGACTGAAGTCGGCCGCTGGAGATGACGGAGGTGGCGGCTGAGGCTTATGAGAGTGGGAGAGCCGAATAGGGAGAAAGAGAGGAGATGGTGCGTTAGATTAGGAAATGGATTGGGAATGGGCTGAAGCTTTAAACCTTGGGCCTGTATTAATTCAATTACTTGGGCTACATTTTAATTAATAATATGGGTTAAGGAGATATAATAGATCAAACTAATAGTAACTTAATTAATGTAAGTTATGGGCTTGATAGTATGGATCTATTTATTTAATTCTGTTAGGTTGTTAGTTTGTGGCTTTGGGCTCAAATTAATTATGTTTATGCCCTTAATTAAAACTAGAAGTGAATCTTTAATTAGACTATTAATTGGACTTAACTAACTAAGTCTAAAGTTATTAAATTAGATTTTTAAGTTCTAATAAATAAGATTAAGCGTAAGATGAGTTAATTTAAACTCATAAATTAAGCTATTGAATTAGCTTTCAATTATTGATTAATTACTTAATTTTGCCTAATTTCAAAAATTTCTTAGCTAACGATTTAATCTTAATCGATCACCCAAAGGATGTGTTATTAAATCTCTAAGTGATTAGGGAATAAGCGATAAATTCTAGCGATTAATTAATATTTATAACGCTAGTCTAAACAGAGAATATAAAATCTCTAATAAAATCTTTAATAGAATGAAATCATGAACTCATTTCAGTAAGAATTATCCTTCGTTTTAGATGTCTTATTTATTATCTCTACGATAAAGGTCAAGCGAGGAAGTGATGCTAGAATAACGATGAAGAGTCCGTGGAATCATGAGTAAGCTTTGCAATTAGGTGTGCTTTCTTATATATAAACAAAATCAAATGATTCATTGAAGCAGTTATTTTCTTTTCAAAATCTTTGAACTGAAAATCTTTCAAATATTGTCTTGTCATAAATATTTTGAGATTTGTGTATGATATCTATCTGTGTTTGGCTATGTCAAAAATCTCAGAATCGAATTCAAGTCATGTGCTAGGAACCCTTAGATAGGATTAGTGTACACAAGTAGCTGCAAGTCATCCTAAAGTGTTGACCGATTCGGTGACCGTGGAAGGGGCACAATAATAGTTACAGATATGGTGATTACAAGAGAACTTAGTCTGATCAGACGAACTTTAGCTTCACAAAATAATTTAGTAAGCTTGGGCCTTTTAAGATAAAACCTTTTACGTTATTGTTGAGATTGCATGACAATTTATAGTTTACATAAGTATGTATGTATCTTTCGGCATGTGACCACTAAATGCTTTTGTACTCAGCCCTGCATATATTTCTAAATGTGAAGGTTGAGTTGTGATGTGAATGATGAAGTGCAGAGCCGAGCTTTTGTCGAGTGTTATCAAATTTCCGTCATGGCGACGCCATGGCAGATGGTGGTTGCAGTTTTTAAGGATTTTTCCATGATCACCTTATGGCATGACATCTTTCCCAGGGCGCGCTATGACGGCTACCATGACCATGACAGTCGTGGCAGGTATGACGGTTATGACACTAATGGCACTGACAATTAAAATAAAATGGGTCAAACTCAATCCAAATCCAGACTCAAGCCAAGCCCACACTAAAATTAGGGTTTTTATCTTGTAAAATAGTGATTCGCAGCTTTCCCTCTTTTCCTTAGCTTCAAACAGAAACCTATTCTTCTCTCTATACCAAGACCACCGACCATCGACAACCACCATCGACGATGACTTAGGCAGACAGCTGTTCAGCAAGTTAGTTAGAATTTTTCACTTTTTTTTCTTTGGTTGTTTCTTCCATTTTTTTCTCTTCTTTATAATAAATAAATATATTAGAGCACTCCTATGAGTTGTCAGTTTCTCAATATGAAAATCGAACTTTTATGAATTATGAGAAATGACAGAAGTTATATGTAAAATCTTTCTCTATATAAATGAAAATTGTTTCAAAGTTTCACAAGAGCTTCTTCTTTTTTAGGACACTGAGATAATTAATTTTGTATATATATGCCTTTAGTTAGCAAAAAATTAAGGTCTTTCAGTCATTCCTTCAACTTAGACACAAAAACAATCTCTTGAACAAATCAATCAGAGCCACAACTAAATGAAGACCAATTAATATGATCAACTTCTACACAATGCTAGTTGATGCAGTAAATTAATAATTTCAAACTACAAAAATCCAAAATATATTGCAAATTAAATACCTTTAATATTAGACATTTTTATATTTATGAGTTTATGATTTAATATTTGTGTTGAACTTGAAAATTATGTTTTATGGACCTATGATAGTATGGTTTATGAGTACGTGCTTTAATGATTATGTTAGGACTTATGTTTTCTTTTTTTTTATCAATTTCTACAGTTTTAAGTTATTAATTATAGTATATATATTGTATTTTATTTAATCCACCGTGCTTCCGCCATAACACGCCATGCCATCCGCCAAATCTTATGGCGGGTTTTTGGCCATCCGCCATCGATAACTATTTGTGTATCTCAGCTATGCTTTTTTTGCTGCAAAATAATTGATTATATTTGATTACATTTATCAGTTCAGCATTTAATTAAGCAAGTTCAACTCCTTTCTATCCTCTCTCCTAATTTTCTATCCCTAGTCGTGATTTCCCGGCTTAGTTATCCTTAGCAAAGTCCGATCGTGACATTATAAATTACAATATAATTGTAATTTGATTCATTTGTTGAAGTAATTTTAATAAAAAAAATTCCTTACAAGTATTCCCTTAAAAGACAAAAAGAAAAACACAAAAAGATATTGCAAGTCTTCCTATGGGAAGTTATGAATTGTGATCAACTTTATCGAATATTTAACTTTTTATCCAGTTTTTGTATTTTGGTATTAATAATATTTTTTATTTGTATTCAAAGTGTTTGGCTTGGTTTACATAAAATTAACTCGATTCTTCAAAGTTTATTGTTAGTCAAAAGTCTAACTTCAAAAGATGAATATTATCCTTAGGACTTAGTATTGTAAACTTTGAAGGAGTAACATATTGCCCTGCAATACTAAATTTTCATAATAGTACGTCGCCAAAAGTATGCAAGAAAACATTATTCTCGTCGAAGATGATGAAAATGTTGAGAGCTCCTACACTGTTTTACAAAAATATAAAACAATCTTCTTTAGATACTCAAAGGAACACTTGTTTTTCAACAACTTGAAATGACAATCTTATTTCTACAAGGGACCATATTTATTTATGGGTTATTGACGCATAAATACATTAATTTTGTGGTAATTTTATTTTTCCCACGAATTTTATAAACTGTCACAAAATACACAAACTTAATTATTTTAGTGATTTCACTACAATTTCAAATTCATGCCAAATTAAATCTGACTTGATATATCAAAAATTTAACATAAACAAAACAGTCAGTGATATAAATGAAATCGTAGAGAGATGATATCAATTGTTTTGATCTCAACTAGAACCAAACGATGAAACAAACGAAAATACATTATTTTTGTAATGATGGTTGACACTATGAATCCTATAAATCAAAAAATCTTATTTATTTTGATGGAACGTCGATATTTTATGTCATCTATCTACAATATCATTTATATCACTAATCATTTTGTCTATAGCAAATTTCAGAGATGCCAAGTCAAATTTAATTTGACCTGAATTTGAAATTATGATAAAATCATTAAAATGATTAAATTTATGTATTATGTGATAATTTTTAAAGCTCGTGAGAAAAACAAAATGGGTTCAAAATTTGTGTATTTATGCACTAATAATCTTTATTTTTTATTTTAAGGACCACACAATACTTTTGACTCGTTCTTTGGAGGGATTTCAGAGAGATCTCAGAGGTGTTCGTGTAAGTGTACTCACAGTTCCAGAGCTCCTCTTTAAAGTTCGGTAATGGTTAGAGAATCTAACGAATCAACGAAATTATTATGGTAAAAAAGTGTTGTCTATGAGATTATGTGAACATGGCAGCATCTGACGATATCAAGAGTGAAATAACACTAGTTATATGGACCTTCAACGAAATAACACTAGTCATCAATAGAATCTAGCAATATATATATACATACAAAGGTCTCCTTGCAATTGAGAAAGAGGTGTGTGCAAACACAGAAACTATAAATTCAAAGATAAACTAGATGCAAATCTGCAGAATATGAAAAATCTAACAGCAATAATGATGCAAATTCAAACCCCATAACATATAGAAGGGAGTTTCATTAACCTTTTCTACCAGTGCAAAAGAGAGTAATTCCCTAATGGATAGAACCGTGGAGAAAGGAAATCATGTGAAGGCCATTATGAAGAACAAATCAAACAGAAGCATTGGAATGAAAACAAATAATGACCCACAACATGAATATTTTTCAGGAACTACCATGTTTCAACCAAGTCCAAATCGATGGCTAAATTATGGGGCCTGCTCTCTTTCTATCTGGATTGTTACATGACTTATGTTGTATTCACGCTTGATGTAGTCGATGACTTTTTCAAGAACCATGTCAGCATCGGCCTCAGGTTTAACTTTGACATGGCAAGCTAACAAGACTTTCCCCACGGTAATTGCCCAGATATGCAATTCGTGAATCGCAACAACCTCATCCATCTCACAAAGACCTTTCTCGAGCCTCGTGACATCAATCTCCCGGGGAGTGCTCTCCATGAGAACCTCAAGAATATTGCGCAGCATCCTAATCGTGGTTCCCAACACAATTGCAGAGAAAATAAGAGTGCATATAAGATCAATGATTTTCCACTCAGGTTTATACCAGATAAGAGCTCCACCAATCATGACTCCAACACTCTGTATGGAGTCTCCAAGCACATGAAGGTAAGCACCCTGAATATTTATATTCCGTGGCTTCTTTTTATCTCCACCTTCTTCCTTGTTAAGCAAAGGCTCGCTAGTATGTGCACCGTGTTCATCATGATGTTCATCGTGTTTGTGATGTCCTTGTTTAGAACGATCATACCTGGTGACTGTCACTCCGTGGCTGTGTGTGTGGTCATCCTCAGAGCCATGATCATGATCCTCGTGTCCATGATGGTCGTGTCCTAGGCCGTGTTCGTGATCATGCCCGTGGCCATGACCGTGATCATGGCCATGGCTGTGTCCATGATCGTGACCTAACAAGACAGCCATGACAATATTCACAAGCAGTCCAAAAGCAGACACCAGAAACATCAAAAAGCCTTGAACTTCACCCGTCTCTTGTACGAGCCGCACAATAGCTTCATAGACGATGATCCCGGTAAGAAGCCATATCAATTGAATCGAGACAAGTGCCCCCAGTATCTCTATCCTAAAAAATCCATATGACTGGCGTGGGGTAGCTTCCCATCCTGCAGCCCACAATGAAAACAAAGAGATAGCGAAGGAAGCAACATCTGATAACAAATGAGCTGCATCAGTCAATATTGCCAGACTGTTGGCTTTGATACCCCCAGCAACTTCCACACTCATAAAGATGACACACAAAACAACTGCAATCAAAAGTTTCCTCATAGAGGCAGAACGTTCTTGTGCATCCTTGGAGCTTGTCTTGGCATCAGAGAATCCACATGCTGCACCCTCACAACCCTTGCTTCCACCAGAGACCCTCTCTGAATCAGTACAAATCTCAACGACATGCCCTTCCACTGAACTTTGTGCCTCCATCTGAACACATGCAAGTTTAATCAGTGTATATGAATATGGTTACGAAGAGTTTCTCGAGAAGTAAAACCTCGAGCACATCATCAGGTGAAAAATCAAGATGATCACAAGCATAATGCAGTATACCTGTAATCAAACTAGCTCCAATACAAATTAATAAGACCTAGCAATAAGAGATGGATATTTTTTGAAATAACAAATTAACAACAAACAACAGAAATTTGAAATCCCTGTAACAAATTGATTTAAATGACTACATTCCAAAATTGACATGCCAGGCAAATTACATTATGAAAATGAATACACAGGCTAAGCATTTGAGTCGGTGGTTAAAAACCAAGCCGAGACTGAAAACCCAAAAAAAAAAATTGAAGTTTAAAGTCCTGGGCACCAAACCAACCCAAACACAGCATAGAATGACACTGAGTATTAAGCAAAGTCGAGCGATAAACATTAAAAATGAAATAAGAGAATAGCTACTTCTGTGCTAAAGTAGGACTACGATAGCAACTTGAGTGTAATACATGGCAATTGAGATTTCCATTATATCAATATACTTAAACTTTACATGACAATAAGTAGTGTATCAAATTTCCGCCATGGCGGTGGCAGTTTTTAAGGATTTTGCCATGACCACCTCATGGCATGGCATCTTTCCAATGGCGCGCTATGGAGGCTGCCATGACCATGGCGGCCGTGGCAGGTATGGCGGTTATGGCACAAATGGCGCTGCCAATTAAAATAAAATGGGTCAAACCTGAGCCAAACCCAGACGCAAGCCCAGCCCACACTAAAATTAGAGTTTTTATCTTATAAAAGAGTGATTCGCAACTTTCCCTCTTCTCCTTAGCTTCAAACAAAAACCTATTCTTCGCTCTACACCAAGACCACCGGCAACTACCAGCGATGATCGGAGACCACCGGTGACCATCGGCAATGATTTTCACTTTTTTTTTCTTTGGTTATTTCTTCAATTTTTTTCTCTTCTTTATAATAAATAAAACTACAGTTTCTCAATATGAAAATCGAACCTTTTATGAATTATGAGAAATGTCAGAAGATATATGTATAATCTTTCTGTATATAAATGAAAATTGCTTCAAAGTTTCACAAGAGCTTCTTCATGTTTAGGACTAGGAGATAATTAATTTTGCAGCTACATGCCTTTAGTTAGCATAATATTAAGATCTTTCAGCCCTTCCTTCAACTTAGACACAAAAGCTATCTCTTGAAAAAATCAAACAAAGACACAACTAAATGCGGACTATACAATCAACTTCTCCACAGTGCTAGTTGCTATAGTAAATTAATAATTTCAAACAACAAAAATCAAAAGTATATTGCAAATTAAATACATTATATATTAGACATATTTGTATTTATAAGTTTATGATTTAATGTTTGTGTTGAACTTGAAACTTATGTTTTATAGACCTATGATAGTATAGTTTATGAGTCTGTGCTTTAATGATTAACTTATGTTTTCTATTGTTTTATCAATTTTTACCGTTGTCAGTTATTAATTATAGTATATATATTATATTTTATTTAATCCGTCGTGCTTCCTCCATTACGCGCCACACCATCCGCCATAATCTTATGGCAGGTTTTGGCCATCCGACATGACCCGCCATCCGCCATCGATAACTATGGCTGAAACACCACATCAGTTTCTAGTAGATCCTTGAACTAGTATTGTGGGTCTATCTTAAAGGATTTTAATGTAACCCTTCCTTGTTTGAAGGTTGCCTTTAACATTGGTGATGTATCATTTTAAAGGTGATGCTAAATGGATGAATCAAATGCAAGACCGCCTTTTTTAAATACACAACTCGAGACAAGTTCTCTTCAACTCATCCAAAGACAACTTAGGCTAAGGGTAAAAACGAAGAATATCTAAGAAAAGCAACACAACTTTCAACCACCATGAAATTCGACCATTTATACTTTAGAAACAATCTAGATAAGCCAAAAAATTGCATTCTTTCTGTCCGTTTGTAACAAAAAAACATATATAAACATATATTTCAAGTTAAAAAAACAATGACTGCTTACAGCCAATCAGGTATGTCTATCCAAACTCCTATCCTAACAACCTGGAAAGAGTCTAATTAAAGGTTTAACCAAGTTCATGCCAACAAATTATTAACAAGCATGAGAGACACCTCAGTAACCATATTCTCGAGACAAGATCAAACATGAAAATACCCCCTCTTTCATCATTTAATGTTATCTTGATATGGCACAGCAAGTGGTGGTTCATCAACAGAGAAGGATTCAAATTCAAATTCAAATTTCCAGACTATGACTACACTGATTTCAATAGCATTATTCCCATCTTAATGCACGTTGCTTCAAATCCTCAATACCGGGTGGAAGAGCCAACATATTAGTTGAACATCTCTTGTCTCTCTGAAAGTTTAAAGGACGAATATCGAACAATACTAAAGGAAGATTTGGGAATATTGAGAGATAACGGAAGAAGGAATGCAATTTCTATTTCAAAAATAGCGATTGAATACCTCGAGAAATTCTTCGGCATAAGCCTGAGCAAGCTGAGTCCTAAGCTGATCCCTTATGTCATCCGTTGAGAATTTGAAGATGACCCGCTTGATGGAGAGGAGAATGAATCCATTTATATCCCTTTTTCTCTTTCGCCGTTTTTCCTTCAGCAGTCTCGATTGTCTCTGGAAACCCTAACACAAATACAGGGCCGCTTCTTATCCCTCACTAAAATCTAGGGATGTCAATATGGGTCGAAGCGCACTTTGGCGAATAATTGATAAAATTAGAAGGTTAGGGTTGGATTTTTATAATCAAAAAACGTCAACCCGAATAGTCCGACAACCCGAGTGGGTTAGCCCGAACACGGCGGGTTGGCGATTAACATCCCTGTTATCTGAAATTATAGAAGATATTCATAGTGTTGTTAAAGTTACAAAAAATAGTGAATTAGCTATTATGGAATATGAATATTCAGATATATTAAAAAATAATTTAGTTGTGAGCATTATTTTCTAATTTTGATATTGTAATATATTTTAAATAGTATTATATTGAATTAACTTATTAAATTTTTTCTAGATATTAGTTTTAATTCGCTATAATTGTATTATATTATTAGATATCATTTAGTTACATGAAATGCGAACATTAAAGCATATTAGAAAAAAGAATTTAATTATGAGCACTATTTTTAATTTTATTGTTTGCTATTCAAAGTTAATATAATAAGATTAAAAAAAGAACTTGTGGAATGTATTATATTTATTTTTCAATTATTTGTTTTACTCCAACGCTTAATAATATAAAATATTTGATATATATATATATATATATATATATAAGCTTTCGGCCCGATGGGTTAGCCCGAAACCCGAGAGTTTAGGGTTAGGGTTGAATTTTTCTAACCCAAAAAATATCAACCCGAATAACCCGAACAAGAATAACCCGACAACCCGGGTTAGCCCGAACCCGAAGCGGGTTGGCCGATTGACATCCCTACTAAAATCCTTCTCTCCCTTTCTTACGACTTTTACTTTTAACCCCTTATTAAGTGGCAAATTGGTCAGGTCGGTTACCCAATCCAGTTACAAAAGCGACTCGATCCGATTAGGAAAATTAGGTATTCGAATGCACGATGAGTATTCGATTATACTCGTAATATTACATAATTTTCCTTTTTAATTTCAAATATCAAGTCTTGACTCATTGGATACAGTTAGAGGTGGCAAAGTAGCAGGTCGGGTTGATCCGATCCCAGGCTCGTCGGGCTTTTAAATTTTTACGTCGAGTCGGGCCAAATTTTCAGACCTAAAATATGAAGCCAAACCAACCCAGGCGGGTTTTCGGTGAGCGGGCTTTTAGATAATTTTTAATTTTTAATATATAAAATTAATATTTTAAATTAAAAATAATTATTTAATTAAGATCTCATAACTCCTTAACTTAAATAAAGAATCGTTGATGAGAATATTTTGAGCTTACTTATTCTTATAATAATGCTTCTTGTATATCTTGACCTATTTATGTATTCATACGATGATATTGTGTGCGATATGATTTTAATTCTTTAATTTAAGGAGAAAAATTAGTAATTACAAATCAAAGATAAATGATATTATTAAACGTTAATCCGACTTATACTCATAAAATAATAGAATAAGATAAATTAATATACTGTATATATTTAAAATCAATTATTCAAAATAGATTTTACATACTATAAGATCATTAATCATCAATGTATATATTTTTGGAGATCATTTATCTTAGGAATTATTTTTGAATGATTTATGAGGTTATTATTTTTTCCATAATTTATTTTCCTGACCAGTATGTCAATTAGTAAGAAAATTGTTACTATAAAAAATAAATAATTATATAAAATATAATTAATATTATTAAAAAAATATAGATATGTATATTAAATAATATTATAAATATATATATTTAATAAAAATCGGGTGGGCTTTTTTAGCCCAAAACCCTGGGCTTTTTTGGCCCAAAGCCCAGTAGGCTCGGGGTTTTTTTCGGGCGGGGTTTTTTTCGGGCGGGCTTTTTAGGCCCGGTTTTTTTCTGGCCTATAATTTTGAAGCCCAAACCGGCCCAAACCCCGGGTACCCCGGACGGGTTTTCGGATCGGGCTCATTTTGCTGCTCTAGATACAGTACTCGTCTATCCAATCTCATCACCCAGAGGTCTTAGGTTTGATCTTGGAGGCTCTCATTATTTATTTCATTTTTTATTTTATATAAACTAATGATTTAAAATATATGTGAATTAATATAATCAAATAATAATTAATATAAATAAAATATAATTAAAATAAATTTGGGTATTTCGATTATCCGACCAGGTATCGATACTCGATTTTCTATGTAAGTACTATTCGATCCCGACTTGATAACCATAAGTGTTGGTTATTGGATACTTACTCAATCGAGTGCGGGTCTAGTCGGGTATTACTCAATACCTAGTTAGCCACCCCAATTCTTAGCTTTAACAATGACAATAAAAAAGGCCAAAATTCTATAATACTCATTTTGCTTCACTTTTATAATTATCGACACTTCCTACCCTTTTTCAACTTTTTTTGACTCATCGGTATTAGATTAGATAAATCATACATAATTATTAGGCCCAACGTGTTTCCTTTAAAAATATAATCAATCGTAAACCAACTTCGAACCCTTTTGACCAATATACTATCGGGTTATGCACGTCGGATCTTTGGGAGTTTCACGAACTTTCTCCAATCATCGATCACAATTGATAGTTTTCTTCTACATGAACTTCTTTAGCAACACACAACGCACATATATTTCTTGATTGCTATCTACTATATTTTACGGACATATTGCAACTTTGGTTACGTGAGGTGTATATTATTTATTGGAAAAACGGAAGAAAATAGAATAACCATTGGAAGGTTAGACAAAAGCCTGAATTATTGATCAATTATAAATTATGTAGTACATAAGTATATATCTTTTTGGGATGAGATTAATTTTTTTAGCTACTATGTTAGCAGGAATGAAAACTCACATACAAAAGAAAACTATAACTATTATAAAGTATATTTTGAAGAAAGCTCAAATAATGTTAGATGAGCTTAGCTTCCTTTGGCTATCTTTTATATGGAGGTTTTTGTCACGTCTCAAATTTCGAGGAATGGTACGTATGTCAGGTGTTCAACCTAAATTACATCTCTAGGTTCATATAATAGTACGAGGTCTTGCAATACAGTAAGTTAACCAAAGTCGTCTCTCAAGGTAGTGCAAAAACTAAACATAAAAGGAAATTATTATAATGTCCTAACATAATTGGGTTTTGTCACAGAAATTTAAAAAGCATAAAATAAGACAAGTAAATAAGAAAATAAGAACGTGTAGGCAAACACAAATAATTCAATTAGATTTAAGGACATGGGCTTTTGGGTTCTCTCCTCGTGTATCAATTAATCAAATATTATTACGCACATCAAGATTTAAACGATTCTATTAATCAAAACCTAACCCAAGCTCTCGATCCCGATAGATACCTGACAATGAATCACTCGTTTCAGTTAAGATTCACTCTTATTAAATCACAAATCCAATATTAAAATAGCCTCTCGACCTCAATCAACATCCAACATAATTAAACAAGTTATCAATTCATTTAATCGCAAGTAAACCAAATTTAAATAGATAAATATGCTCAAGATGATATGTAATTCATTAATTCGTATCCCCCCAAACCCTAAATGGAGAATTAGTTCAACAACATAATCCCATAAATCATACACATTAATAAGCAAGAATTATTCATCCAAAAAACTAAAGAGAAAGAGAATGAATTCTTACTAATTTTAGTGACGAATCAATCCAATGTTGTTACAAGCGTAGATGCAGTGAAATCAATCATTTTCTAAGGTGAAATTTGAGAGAAAAATACCTAGGGTCCGTGGAGTAGGTGTAGAGAATGAATCAAAATAAATGAAAAACCCTATTTAAAAGGCAAACAACAGTCGCCGCCTCACTCAGCGTCGAACGAGAGGCTAGTGCCCACTACGCTTCTTCACAAAACAAGGTCGGGCAGCACCGAACGGAGGCCAGTGCACGCTGTCCCCCAACAGATGCTAGGGGGTCTTTCCTGTATCCGCGCGTCCAACGTCGGACGACACTCAGTAGGCGTTGGGTGCCTTGTGTTCCCTCCGACTCGCAAGCGCCCAAATGAGCGCTGCACCTCCCAGCTTGTGTTGAGGGGTCTTCTCTAGATGCCAGTACACACCGCACCCAGCGTCGCCCGCGGTGCATCCGCGGTTGGGCGGGTACGACTGCTTGCATGCATGATGCTTCGCCTTTTACACGTTTTGTCTCATTTACGTACAATTTCCTACAAAAACACGAATCGAACCAATTAAGCATGAAACGATATATTCTAGCCAAAACAAAATCAAAACTAAAGCAAAAAACAAGCAACAACATATTAAATCCCACTAAAATCAGACACAAAATCATAACAAACATCAGGGTTTGGCAAGGGGTTGTAAATAAGAAACAAGGAAGAAATGGGACACCATACATACATATGAGGTTTATTTGCTTTTCAAAAATTAAGCAGCATCTACTCTATAACAAGATAAATCCATAAAGAAACAGAAACTGAAAATAAGGAAACTAACCCATCTACACAATATCGTATACAACCGACTACAATCACGGGAGGCTAAACAGCCGGATAATATCAGGGTAGGAACATCCTACTACAGCTCAAATCAAGTAAAGGATAGGGTGTCGAAGAGCCTAGCTCGCCAAAAGAAGTTGACCAACCGACTCCACTCATGAGATCGTTGTAGGAATATATGAATTTAATCATGTATTCAAGCATCCTGAGGATCTTTTCTTGGAATATCATAATTAATCATACATTGATTATATCCCTAACATACTTCTATAAATTTAATGAAACACATAGGTGTTTACAGATAAACCTATGAATTGATGGCGCATGCAATCGATTTCTAACTCCAGCTCTGATGTTCTGAAATGTATCCCAGTTGCCCAAATCTTCAATACTTAGTAAAAAATGTGCTATGAAGATCACAAAAAAAATTCCTCCCTTAGCTCTTGTGATGTTCGAAAATCACAGCTATAATGATGTCTATATTCTGATTTTCTCCTACCTTATATTTATAGAGATCTTCAAACCTTAGTTCTTTAGGATTATAACTATATCTCCAAATACAATGACAATTATCTTCTAGCTAGAAGATAATTCTTTTATAGATTCTAATTATCTCTTTTTTTGGTCAATTAAATACATAAATTTAAAGGTCGCGTCACGGTGGACTCGAACCCGAGACCTTTGGCCTCAAGCATTAAACATTCTATCATTAGGCCAACACACGCACACGATTATAATTATCTCTTGATATCTTTTAATATCATATAATTATATCTAAACTATGAGATATATTAAAAATAATACATTAATCAAAATACAGTCACAGTAGGACGGGACTGTATTAGGGCTAGACGAATTTTGCTTGGTAAAGGGCCTTGATGGGCCATCCATGGATCAAATATAAGGAATCAAGATGGGTCTTAAATGAATTAATTTTCTATGTTCAGGCCATAACATAATTAACTCATAAATATTAATTCATACAACTAAAGAATTAATATTGACTTGCCACTTTACTTCCATTTGAATCTGGACTTGTATTATACTTAAATAATCCTCGTATTTAAGATATAAAACACCCATTAATTAATTAGAGCTTCTGATATCTTTGAATTAATTAATTACTAATTAATAAATAATCAGTTCCTTAAGTAGTATCTTTCAACTTAATTATCGAATCTGATAAAATAAACTTGTAGGGTTTAATATGATAAACTCTTTGAGCTCCTTAAGGGATGCCATCAACCTAAATTGGATATGGTTACCTAATACAGATTTTTAGATAACATATATGAACTGCTATCATCCAATATACGGAGTATATTGAGTTATCACAGAACTCTCAACCATAACACTCAAAGTGAGAGTCAGACACGTATATATAGCTGAAACCCTATTATGGTTAGGATTATATTAAGTCACCTAGATCTAGGTTCTTCACGATGATAAAACAGAAAAACACATATCACTGTGATCGTTATCAATATGTAAAGACGTATCAGTATAAACAAGTAATCAAGACAGACTATTTTCTATTTACACTGTAGTCTGAACCAATAATTCATCCTCAAGTTGTTTCGACTGTGATATAGTTTATATCTCATAAGGTTAATTCTATCATATAATTTTCTATGATCTATAACACACCATATGATCTACTTTATGATGAGATAATTGAACATACATATGCAATAAGTTAATAATCCAGATAGGAGAATAATAGTGAACTGAGAACATTATATACAAGCATAAAACGTCTTGCTTTCAGTATACAAACCCAACAGTTGTTACTGTCTTGACTACTACATGAGGACTTTGGTCAAGCGTCCAAGATGGGCTGACAACTCGCACTCTCCATAAAAATAAACAGTAAAGAAAATGGTAGAATTTTCGTATCATAAATCAACTGAATTTAGAATACTTCAAATATAATAGTCACATAGAAACTCAAATGAGTCTCTAGACGATAGCAACAAAACACACATATTTAAGAGCGTACAACAAAACATAACATACTTAAAACAGAAGAGAACAACCAAACCACCTCCGCCGCTCTTCATGTCCTCCCGCTTAATGACCTGAAATCATTTGAAAATATTTTGAGCCGAGTACTATCGCATTCAGTGGATCATGCATTTTTTGCAAACGGTTCATAGAAAACAAAACGAAGAAAGTCCATGTCATACAGTAAGCTAAGAAGATTTTAAAACAAAAGTCAACTTCCATGAAACCAAAACCTTTTACTTGGGGCTCATTAGCATTCCATTGTTACTTTAAGATATCAGACCTTCAGGATGAACCATGATTCGAGATTGCATTTAATATAATTCAGGTGAGACTCCGGGACGAACTATACTTTAGATCAACCGCCGGACTGATCAAAGAT
Source organism: Salvia rosmarinus (assembly GCA_036937905.1). Classification (NCBI taxonomy): domain Eukaryota; kingdom Viridiplantae; phylum Streptophyta; class Magnoliopsida; order Lamiales; family Lamiaceae; genus Salvia; species Salvia rosmarinus. The sequence continues at coordinate 23,838,656 of CM072822.1, read as the reverse complement.
AGAACCCAGAAGCCGCATCCTATGTTCGTACGCCAGTGGGGATCAATCCACGGTAGTAGAGACTCGTGTACACAATCCTTAATAAGTGTATTAGACCCACTAAGAGTCGTAATTGCTTAACAGAGAGCATTAACATTTAGAGATGCACAAAAATATTTTCATGGATATTCAACATTTTCTTTTTTAATATGAGAGATTAATAACTCAAATTATGTACTTAAATTATGACCACCTTAACCTTTGACTAATCTATGTACTCAACCTATGGATTCTCGTAATTTGTAATCCATATCTCACTTCATTGGGTTCCTGCAGAATAAGTTTTAAGTTTAGATCCGATCCAACAACTCTAGGGATCCGTAAATCACGCATAACGTGATAACTAAGGTTTCTCCCCCTTCCGACTCAAATCTATGACATCCGGATTTCCATAAAAATATGATGCCAAAAGGAAAGTTGTTCAGAATAACAATCCCTACAAACCACTGTATTTTGAAAATACATGCATGGTGACTCGTGGGTATCGCATGCGATAATCATGATAAAAGTTCATGCTTATCCTATTTTTCTGGTAGATCCATAATCGTTTCAACCATTAAACCTGACTCGATAAATAACATGCTCAAATTATAATATGTATGCATGATTCGTTGACAAACATGAATTTTCAATGATTTATAATGCTTATTGGGATTTTTTGGTATTTGTTTGTAAAGAGTGAAAATCATGTTTGTAAAGAGTATTTGTTTAGTTTTTCTTTATTTTAAGAATTCAATACTCATTGGGATTTTTTGGTATTTTTTAGGAAACATGGGATGAGAGTTGATGACTTTGGACTTCATAGGATTAAAGTTCACCTCGATACAAGTTCATGAGCGCAAACGAATCGAAAATTGAACTTCGAACGAAGGAGAACTGTAATACCCCAATTTTCCTCAATATGATTTTAAAAGAATTTCGAACTTTGAAGTTATCAAATAAATCAATTCGTACCAGGAAAAAAAATGCTTTTTAATTCCAGCAAATGATTTATTAGAGTTTGAAGCAAATCAAATTAAACTCATTTTATGCTTAGCATAATTTAATTAAATGCAATTAAACGATTGTGTGAATTTGCTTCTAGACTTAGATATTAAATTTGCACACGATTAGGAGTGACTAGACATTTATTGGAAATGTTTATGAACTTAGGCCTACATTAATTAAAGTTGCTTGGGCTGATTAATTAAAATAGCAAAGTTATTCAATTAAATCAGATGTTGGGCTTAAATGTTATTTAGATTGTAGGAGCCCAGTCTCCTTATAACTATACAAATATTTCGATAATTAAGAGCAATAAATGATATATTAACTTAGTTAATCTACATTAACAATTATAAGGCTATTCTAGTTCCACGCCAACTCTTTTTTCTCTAAATCATTTCACAATTTCCTTCACCCAACACGTGCATTTTCATCCAACTCCAGACGGTAAAATTATTCTCCATTTTTTGCCTTCAATTCTTGTCTTTGTTGTAACACGGAGTTTCTGATCACCAACCTCTTTCTTCTGAGAACAACAAAATTAGTTTTTTGGGCTTTTATTCCTAAATAAAAAGGAGTCAACTTATTCAATTATTTTATTAACTTTGCAGACTTGGACTTATGCAATGCAATATGGATTTGGGCCGAATTAATTAGGTTCAAATTGGACCTTGGTTAATGTATTTATTGGATCCCGGGTCCCAAATCTTTGGGGTTGCTATTTCCAATAAACATTGATTACATTTCTTTATGTTATTTATACCAGTAACCAATTTATGGATGAGTGCTCTTGGAGTAGTCGGCTTGGCCCTAAACCTACTTCGATAAGGTTGTTTGAAATGACTAATTCCTGGAAATTAGAAGGCGTTGAAAACAAAGAAATTGGTCGAGTTCTCATTTCTATCTAGTTAAATTAAATCTTGTAATTTGAACTTTAATTAATTGAATACAAATTTATAATCATTAACATTAAATTATTAATAATATTTTTATATCGAGTAAAAATTACTTAAAATTTATGGGCATGAAAATGGCTTATCAAGAATAATATAAAATATTTATATTAATTCTCTTTTCATAAAATTGGTTTTAAAACTAAGTTAAGTTTTGAAAGAGAAATTGAACGGAGGTATTGTTGGTGCTGTAATGGAGAGTTTGATTTTCAAAATATAAGTTTAATTTTGAGAAACCGAGCACAATGAATAAGGAACTAGTAGTCTTACTCTATCTTGAATTAAAGTATGCAATTTGAGACCTATTGAGATTAAATTATTTTGTAGGTATTGTTGAACGAATTGATCAATGCTACTTTATTGTGATGAGCACCACGTTCGATTCTTCAGGCTTGTCCTAGTAAGGTGGGCTTTCTTATGCATAAAACTAAAAGTTGCTATGTTTAGAGCTATTTAGCTCCGCTATTTCAATATTCAAGTGAAATGAAAATCTTTATCTTTATTGTCATGCATAAAATGTTTTGCTTTTTTTTATAACTTGGCTTTGCCAATGTTATATAATCGAATTCGGATTCTGAGCTTTACAAGGTTCATTGTTAGGATTAGTGTACATGTGGGTGACTGAGAGCTAAACAAGGTTCTTAGCCGATCATCATTGAATGTGTGTCAAACAAGGTTCTTGGCCGGTCATGGCATCCGTGGAAGGAGGCCTTATTTCACGGCGCAGTAAATAACAGATATGGATAGTACGGGTTGAGAAAAAGGGATGCATCCCGCTTTGAGAAAATAGTCAATTGAGTTTAGTAAACTCAGACTTTTTCGATAAAACCCATGTGTGTTACTGTTGGTCATGCATGACAACTTTTCTAATAATATATCTACATTGTATGTTTTGACAATAACTCACTGAGTATTTTTGTACTTAGCACTGCATATATTTCTAAATGTGCGAGTTGAATCGGTGACGAATGGATAAGTGCTAGCGAAGATCTTTGTTGTCGACTTAGTTGGGTCTATGTCCCAAGTATATATATATATATATATATATATATATATATATATATATATATATATATATATATATATATATGGAAGGTTAACGTGAGAACCATTTTATTGTGAGAACGTGAGAATCAAAAAATGATGAATTCACAGTGAAAGTTGATGAATCTGCTGGAAAAGTTACTGAATCCAAAAAAATAAAATTTTCGTCCTCATGAGATTCGAACCCGGGTGAAAAATTCTGAATTGTTGAATTCATTAAGTTTCTCAACGGATTCATCAACTTTCATAATGAATTCATTTGGTTCTTAGTTTTTAGGATAAGAATAGTTCTCATTTGAACCAAACTCTCTCTCTCTCTCTCTCTATATATATATATATATATATATATATATATATATATATATATATATATATGGGAAGGTTAATGTGAGAACAATTTTATTGTGAGAACTAAAAATGATGAATTCATTATGAAAATTGATGAATCATTGGGAAAGTTACTGAATCCAAAAAAAATAGAATTTTCGCTCCTCATGGGATTCGAACCTAAGTGAAAATTTTTGAATTTTTGAATTCAGTAACTTTCTAAACGAATTCATCAACTTCATAGCAAATTCATTTAGTTCTTAGTTTTTAGGATAAAAGTGATTCTCATTTGAACCTAATTATATATATATCAATTGTGTTTTTCGTTGCAACACTTTGATAATTGTTAGCTATGTTAAGTAAATGTATAACCTTGTTGTGATTAAGCTGAACAAGAAACTCTTCTAGTAATTTATTTATGATTAAGTAATCTTCGTTGTTTAGATAAGTTTCGTTGATGAAGGTCAGTTTATAAGACAGGAAAACCCCAATCTCATTTCTTTTTCATTTCTAAATCAACACCCCAAGTCGCAGCTTGGCTTAGCAGTGCCCAACAAAGGTGGGCAGTGATAAGAACGGACCCGAAACAAAATCGCCGCACAAAAGCTCTAAGGGGCACCGTCCCTCACGTGGCCGCACATTCTATGAGAATACTCTTATGGACACAGCGTGGCCACGCCGTGACTGCATCCCACTATTTGGGGACGTCCGAATATGCCCAAAAAGGTTTATTTTGAGACCAACTCTTCAAAACTCAATCCTTATGATCTTAAGACCTTTAAACCCTATTCCACACCTATAAATATTCCCTCTTAACATGTATCTTCATCCCTTTTCATATTTTTTCAATCTTTAGTTTATTTTAGAGCTTCCTCCAAGAGTAGAGATGTAATGACTTATACTCATGTAGCAGAGTTTAGCTCTTGGCTAAGAACTTATAAGAATGGCATTGCATCCTTAAGAAAGATTTCTGTAAGCTAGAAGCTTTTATGTTAAGTTTTGAGTCGAGAAGATAGTATATGAGATAGATTCGAAAAAGAATCTGAGATAAGATTCTTAGATCTTGCCTAGAATTAGAAGATCTAGATTTTGAGATTCTTGAGATGATAGATATGTGTTCATAGAAGTATTGAGTCCAAAGTCATAGAATTTCAGAGTCTTTGCTCTTTTTGATATCTGTGTTTGCTGAATAAACCCGAATCAAGAGCAGAATATCCAAAATGATTTTTGAGACCAAAAATGCTTTTAATAATAAAATTTTATGTTTATAATCCAGTATTGAGTTTTAAAAGAAGAATAGCAAGTTGGGAACGATTTATCAGAAGCTGAGTTTTAAAATCAGAACAGTATAAATTTTTGAACCGGATATATTTATCTGATAATTATGACTTCAATAATTTATAAATATGTGTTTAAATACTATTTAAGAATTATGAGTCATTTTCCAGTATTTTTGAGCTGTTTGAGCAAAAGAATTGAAGAAAAAGTGTGAAAACAGTGTACCGAACATTTTACTATTTAAGCATGATTACATTGCGCTTTTCACTATTCATTTTCTCTCTCTTTCTCTCCCCATTTTCAGCGAAGAACACACACACACACACAATCCATTTTTGAAAATTTCAAGATCATTTTTAGCAAGATCTAGCCGTTGAAATCACGATCCGTCTTCATATTAAGGTAGATCTTCATCTTAGGAACATATCTACAGTTTGAAAAATCGAAAAATGTGATTTTTTCAGCACACCAAATTTTCGATCATTATGATATTTTTGAAGAAGCATGTTTTGTTCAATTATCTCTTGATATTGTGTTAAATCCATCGTCTATGAGTTGTTTAATGTTGAATTTTCAAGCATAAGAACATTCTTTGGAATTTTGATATTTTTGAAAATTATGGAGGCTTTGATCTTAAATTTATGATGTTTATATGCTTAATTTTCCTTCATATATGTGTTGTTGGGTAGATATAAACATGTTTTGAGCAAGAAAAACGATTGAAATCGAAGCTATGTGAAGACCTCCATTTGGCTGAAACCTATGCTCCATGTAATGTTGGATTTTTGATTTTATTTGATCATTTTGACTTCATATTTGGATTCTATAATATCAATAATGCTTAAAATGATTTATTCGGATTTTTCGACCGACGTATTCAAAAGTTGAAAAATTTTAGTTTGTCGTCAAATTGAGTTTTCGATGCTAAAGCTTTGATCTTTGAGTTTTGATGGTTGATTGATGATCTGTGGTGATAACTGAGCATGTATAGATGTTCGTTTATGATAGATGATATCGTACGTGATTTTTCACGTTGGTCATAAGCTATGTTTTGTAAGGAGTTGTTAGTTATCGGTTAAGATTAGATGGTTTAAGCATGTTGTTGAGTCTTCTATGCTTGTTTGGTCATATGAGGTTTAGTTAAGTCTTATTGTATGTTTAGATGTTAAAGGATACAATGGCCCAAGTGTTTATAGACCATAGAGTCTTGAGTATCAAAAATTTATAGTTGTGTTGACGACTTAGATGTGAAAAAGAGTTTATCTTCTTGAATGGTTCTTAGTATGCTCATATGCTACTATACGTTAATTGAAGGACCAAGTGGAAATCGAAAAGAGGTGAAAGACAGAAAGTACAGTCTACCGAGTAATTGTTGCCAGGTGGGTAAAATCTTTACTAAGAATGTGAAATGCTATGCTTTTGCATACAAAATGATATGATATGCATTTATATGAAAAGTTAACTGACATGTCGATATTTTGAGCATGATGCATGTTGCCTATGTACGAGAGATGGACGATATCGACCCTATGCTGGACGAGCTGCCAGTAAGGGTTTGTGTACACATAGGTGATCGTGAGCTAGCGTAAGTTGGTCGGTCACAGTGTTTGAGAAGGAGGCCTACTTCTCAACACAAGAGTGCGTAGATATGGTTGTTATGAATGAGATAATTCTCTACAGACGCATGTTAAATGTTGCATCATAGATATATATATGCATAAAAGCAAGTAAGTTTATTTAAGAAGCATGCACATGTTATTTTACTAAAACATGTGTGTTGCATGTTATGGCAAGTCAATCTTATAGCTCTAAGATCAATGTTTCAAATGTTTTCGACATATACCCACTGAGTGCATCTTTGTACTCACGCCCTGCATGTATTTCTAAATATGCAGGATGAGCTCGAGAGGATACTGGAATCGAATGTTGTGCAAATGAGCTTCTCTAGATGTTTTATCTTAATGATGATGTTGTTCAGTTGTCGTGTTTTGTTTGCCCAGAGGCTTATGCCATCATACATGATTCTTAGCCACACTTCTTGTTGCCGAACTTTGGCCTTTACATGTTTTGTGTTTTGCTATGTCGAATTGATGTCAGCCCTGATGATAGACTTGATATTGATTTTGTGATCTCGATATTGCTGTTATGATATCAAGTAGATTGTGTGAACATTTATTTATTTTTAATGTCCTGGATTGTTTTTGTTGAATCCAATATTGTATATAAAATGCCTTGAAATTATTGGTGAATCATGCTTTTGAACCGTTGCTAAATCTCTATTGTGGTTAAAGCATGATTGAATACTTATATTCTTTGTTAGGTTTGTTTAACATGTGGTATCAGATTGTTGATGTTTGTCGTTATTCCTTTCTTTTCTTTGTTGATGTTTGTCGTTATTCCTTTCTTTTCTTTCGTTCTTCCCTCGTCGTGGCCTAATTGCTTAACTAATTACTGAGGAATCAGGGCACGACAAAATGGTATCAGAGCAGTTTTGAATTCTGAACCTGTGAATCCTTGTGAATTTTGTGCAGCTTGTGCACATTTTTGAATTCTGAACCTGTGAATCCTTGTGAGTTTTGTGCAGCTTGTGCGCAGTTTTGAATTCTGAACATGTGAATCTTTGTGAGTCTTGTGCAGCTTGTGCACTTTGAGCATGTAAATTCTTTTGAGTTGATTCTGTTTTGAGAATCTGAGTTTATAGAATCAGTTGTTTGATTCTGTTATGAGAATCTGAGTTATAGAGTCAGTTGTTCTTAAGATAAGCTCAACATTCCGATTCCATCAGTAGAGGAAGAAACAGAGCTATAAAAGATTGTGTGTTTTGAAACGGAAAAAATAAAAAGAAAGATGGATTTCATTTATATTAAGATGGAGACCTTTTAATTTCGAGAGAAATGCTAAAACGAACAATAAAATGAATGGGGGACGGGATTGTAGAAAAATCATAAATCTGTAGGGGTGTGCATCGGTCGGTCGAATCAAAATTTTTAAAACCGAACCGAAAATATTTTTTTGAACCGAACTGAAAAAACCTATCGGTTTCGGTCGAACCGAAAAACCGACCGAAATATATATATATATATATATATATATATATTAAATAAATATATTCTAATCCTAATTATTTAATTAAAAATATTAATTAATTATTATATAAAATAATATTTTTGGTTCGGTTCGGTTACCGACCAAACCTAAAATATAAAACCGAAAACCGATTTTAATTGAAAATTTGAACCGAACCGAAAACCGATATTTTTAAAAACCGAACCGAACCGACCGAAACCGATCGGTTCGGTCGGTTTTTTCGATTCGGTTCGGTTCGTGCACACCCCTATAAATCTGGATTGGAGAGAGGCCGGAGCTATGATGTCGACAAAATTAATATAAAAGTATAATTATATAACTTACGGTTATAGAGTAATGAAAGAATTTATTCTATTAGAATTTAAGAGTGGGCTATAAGGTTAAAATTGTATTTTATTAATTTCCAATTAACACATTGATATATCTTCCCATTTTATAATTGATTGCTTCTTTATCGAAGTTCACTCATGTTTTCTCGACTTCGTTGAAACTCAGGACATGCAATTTTTTTGTCTACAAAGCATTTGAGTAAGAAGAATTGCATATTTTATTTTTTTTTGCGAAAGATGAAGAATTCTTAATTTGCATAACAAGAGAGGAAACCAACGCAAAATGAAATGAAGATAATTTATGTATCAATATTATAAACATTTGAGTTGATTTCACACAGGGGTGTTCTCCTGTCCGCGCCGTGCGCACATGAGACCCCTAATTAATTTTTTAATTAATTAATTTTAATTAAATTAATTAATTTAATAAACTTTAATGGTGAATTAATAAATTCTAATTGTGAATTAATAAATCTTAATTAAAAATTAATAAACCATAATTGTAAATAATAAACCCTAATTTTGAATTAATAAACCCTAATTATGAATTAATAAACATTAATTTTAAATAATAAACCAGAAGTTTGAAATAATAAACTTTAATTGTGAATTAATAAACCTTAATTATGAATTAACAAATTATAATTATAGATTAATAAATTCTAATTTTGAATTAATAAATTTAATTATAAATTTATAAGATCTAATTATCCTTACTCACCATCATTCCATCCTACACAGAATGGTTTGTATTCCTTTTTGGGGATGTCTCACTCAAGATGGCTTGTTTCATTTTTAGAAAATAATTATCTCTTCAAAAGTTGTGGGACCTAACTACTTTTTATTACTTTATATCGTTCTCATAAATAACCGTGCCGAAACAAAATGGGACGTCTTTAGTGGGACAGAGGGAGTATATAATTATTTTAACAAAAAAAATGGTGAGTTTATGGTGAGATGGAGCTCACCCAAATTTTTGTTTTTCACAAAATGAAACAGAGAGGGGAGTGGGTTTCCAAGAACTTGCTCCGAATTGTAGTAAATTCTTCTATAGCATGAATCAGAATCCAGAAGAATTTCAGACAAATTTTACACCATGACATGGAGGAGGTAATTAATAATTGCAGAAAGAGGCGCAAGCTAAAATACATCAATTTTGAGAGAGAGAGAGAGAGTTGTTCTCACCCAGTTTGGGGGCTGTAAATTCTATGGTTTATTATTTTATTAATAAGGGGGCTATAGTGAGTCAAATGAAGGTTATGTTATGTATAGAATCACCCTAATTGTAATGACCTATAGATCAAATCGGTATAAGCCCAATAACATTTTGATAAGAGAATAATGTAAGTTTGTTGGGCTTCAAAATATAGGCAACCAGTAAATCCTATGGGTTGCGTTCGAACTATAGAATTTGAATGTTTAATTGAATAAGTTCATCGAATATACTGATTTATGTGAAATTGTGTGACATCTCTCTCCAAATATACTTTCGTTCAGATCTAAGTATTCCCCATGTATGTAATTTGATATAATCTTTTGTGCTTAAGATAGATTTTAAAAGGGAGGACTCACATACAAAATAGTTTGGAAAGGCGGTGCTAAATTGCTAATAATAAATTTGCTATTGTGGATTTCAAATTCGTCTCAAGCTTCATCCGCAAGCAATCTTGATTTCCAATACATAGATGGTACACGTGGTGAGATGTAACTGGTCAAATTTAATTGTTATAAATGCATTGTACATTACCGAACATTTCACATAAATGCACATGGATATGAACAAATAAAAAGGTAAATTGTTCAGTGTACTCCACCAAGTAATAGCATGTTTATATGTTTGAACTTCAGGATTCATATTTTAAAACATAATTTATAAATTTAATTATATTTTATAGTATGACCCATGGCCTGAATTTAAAATATGGCATGATCTTTAAAAATCACCAAAAAAATCTTGACATGTTCCATTAAGTTTTCATGTTGCACATTTCTTCGTTTCTTCTTATACTTAGCAAACCTTGAAATGACTAAAAAGTTTTTTTTTTTTTTTTTTGGGGCAGACGATAAAAGAAATGCACAACATTTGGGTGCTGCAAAATTCTCGTTTTTGAAATTTAATGAAAGGTTAGGAATTCTTTTGGCATTTTGAAAGATCTGTCATTTGAAAAAATATATATAAGAATAATTTGAAAATCAGCTCAAAATACATATTGAAAGTGCACAATTCATCACAACAACTTCTCCGAGAAACTTGACAAGTTCACAATAAAAAATTTAAAATTCTTAGATCCATATTAGTCTATAAAAAGCGATTATTTGTTTATTTTAAAAAGGCGAATAGAGCCATTACATGTTCAAGTCGTCGGCGGTCCCATTTGGATAATAGAAGTTTTTGTTTCTTTTGAATGACTACTGTTACAAAAAATTGAAATAATAGGTACGTGCATGAGAGGTCTTTCGATCAATTAATGTCTTCAATGGGATACAAAAGGTTGGAATATATCATTTTCCTCACTTAGGCCTAGATTTTATTGGTTTTTGGAGAAAAGCGTCTTTGAAATTTATATTTTTAAGATCGACATTTACTTTTCATGGAACGTAGATTATTAAAAATAATACAAGCTAATTCATCATTTATTAATCAATTTTAAACTTGTTTGACAATCTTATTATTCAAATACTCAATCATATGTTTTATCAATTTATCTTATCATGAAAGTAAACGCTCCTAAGAAAATTTATGATTCTTAACTCATAAAAACATAAACAGAATGAAAAATATAATCATATTAACATAGTAATTAATTTTATTTGTAAAGTAAGTTAGTTTTGATAGCCAATAAGGATAAACATCTTATTTTCAACCACCTCGATAGAGAATGAATTTTAAACCACTTTTGATGGTCAAAGTTTAGAAATGCCCATAATACATTTTAGTGCAACATTAGTCAAAAGACAAAGAAAAACAGCATTCTAGCATAAAAAAAATTACCTAAGTTTGTAATTAAAATAAAAAACTATCAATTTGAGTTGTGGACGATACATTCACAAGGTTACAAATCTACATATTTCAGTTCTTCTTCATTTTTGATACATTTATTGAGTTTTTTTGTCTAATAGTAATTGGGATGAATAATCTTAATTTAGTGGAGTAATTTTATTGAAAATAATTGAGAGAGAGAGTAGGGGTGTTAAATGGTTCGGTTTCGGTTAAAGTGGAACAAAAACCAAATCTTTTTAAATTTTTGGTTAGCCGAAAATCGATCGGTTCCAAGATTCGGTTAACCAAAAAATCGAATAAAATTAAATAATAATTAAAATAAATAAAATAATAATTAAAAAACTGAAACTTATTTAAAATAAATAAAATATTTAAGAAATAATTAATAATGTAATAATTAAAAATTAATTTTCAGAATTTTTAATTAATTAGTTAATAATTAAAAATAAACAACGGTTTTGATGGGATATGGCCAATCGCTCGAGCCCATCGGCAGCCCAACCGAGCCGAGCTCGACCCGGAGGGGCCTCACGCGGTTAAGCCCAAAGCCCAAAGTCTTCAAACCCTAATCAAGACCAAGTTACGACGGAGATCGTGGTCGATTCTGCGGAGATCGTGGTCGATTCTGGTAAAATCGTGGTCGGTTATGGAAGGAGATTGGATCCCATTAATTAAGGGATCCAGTACATCTTTAGTGATCCACGAATATGTATAAATAGGGGTTAAGTCGACGGTAAAAGGGTTAGCAACTTATTGAATACTAGAGCCTTTTAGATACACTCATTGTAATCTGTTTATAGTGAAAGTATCGAGGATCATCACCTCCGTGGACGTAGATCTTATTCTTGATCGAACCACGTAAAAACTCTTGTGTTCTTTACTGCTTTTCTTAAATCTCGTATATTTACCATACACTAGATTTATCATTGGCGCCGTCTGTGGGAACTCTGAACAAAAAGCTTCGTTTTTCTACAATTTAATGGCAAGAACACGTGCAAACGCTAGCACCGTCGGCGGTGCTGGCAACAACCGCGCAGATGACGATCAGGTGGTCACGCAACGCCGCGGAAAGGGGGTTGCAGACGCTACCAGCGGCAACACACCTGAGGGTTACATGGAGAACATTCCCATATACCCTCAGGATCGCCGCCCCAACGAAGAGGAAGTTGCCGACCTCAATACCAGTGAATAGGCGGTTCACCGATCTCATGAGGTCCTTGGCGTGCAAAGGTCCGAGTTCCTCAACGCAAACCTCGCCAATTCTGCACTTCTCAACCAGAGGACAAACGGAGCGGGCCCCTCAAGAGCATCCGAACTGGTGGTTACGGGTGCCCGGGGTCGATCGCCCCACCGAAGTGATCAACGCTCACCTCGGCACAATAGTTGAGAACGCGTACATCACCCCGCCTCTAGAAGTCAATCACCCGCCGAGGTGGTCGCAATCATTCACCTCCGCACCGCCCGTGAAGTCGCTCACCACCTCGACATGCCGCCTAGAGAGGTGAGCGGGATAGAAGAGAGGAGAGGCGAAGCCGAACTCCTCCTCCAAGAGACGACAGACGTTATTACCGGTCTCCCACCCCTCCAGAGAGAGATGGCAACGATCTCCCGAGGTTCGACCGGTATGGGAGAATTATCTCTCATTTCTCCAGAGAAATTCTGGATACACCCTTGCCCCAGCGATACAGGGCACCCAACATCTCAGCTTACGATGGTCTTGGGGATCCCTCCGACTTTCTCTTTGCCTACACCACCAACATGGCGAACCAAGGAATGGAGGATTTCCATATGTGTAAAATCTTCCCCGAGGTGCTGATCTCCAACGCCCGACGTTGGTTCACCTCGCTCCGCCAGAACAGCATACACTGCTTCCAGGATCTCATGGATCAGTTCAAGTGGCGTTTCTACCAAAAGATGCCGCCTCAACAGCCATCATCCGACCTGCTCACCATCCGCCAGGGACGAGACGAGACGATGTCAAATTTCGTCTCACGGTTCATCAAGGAATCCCTCAAGATTGATGATAGTAACGATCTATACATCATCAATGCGTTCAAAAACGGGATCCGACCTGGCGCACTGAACAAAGAAATCACCAGGGAGAAACCAAAGACGGCGAGTAAACTTTGGAACCTGGTGGACAACTATGTCAAAGGGGACGAGTCAGATCGGAAGAAAAGAGATGCATCCGATGAGCGGAGGTTGAGCGAAAGAAGCGGATGATCAAGTCGAGGCGATCGATCGAAGTGCCTTCTATAGAATCAAGAGGGCCATTAGAGTCCGTGATCGACCTCGGCAAAACCCTGGCGGCAACGCGCCTCATCTGCTCAAATCGAGGGCGGAGATATTTGAGCTCCACACCGAGCTCTTCCCGAAACCCCCTCCTATGAAAGGAGGATCCAAGAAGAGGTCGACGGAGAAGTATTGTGACTATCACCAAGGGTATGGTCACAATACCGAGGATTGAAGAAATTTGAGCTCGCAGATTGACGAGCTCGTCAAAGGAGGAGCGCTCAAGAAATACCTCGGCCGACCTGGATCGGGGAACAAGAAGCGTAGAGGAAAGAATGGAGGTGGCAACAACTGCGGGCCGACCTCGACGACGACCCAACCTGAAGACGATGAGGATGAAGGTCCCAATGCGATGGAGCAGGTCTACGCCATTACCGGACTGCCCATAGGAACGACGAGGTCGTCGTTGAAAAATGAAGCTCGGAGGCCGGTCCCCGAGGAGCCGAAAAATAAGCGACTCCGGGACGGTGAGAACATCGTGTTCTCCAAGGAGGATCCGGTGCCCAAAATCATGCCCCACCAAGATGCCATCACCATACAAGCCGTGGTGGGTAACAAGAATGTCCACCGGGTCTACATCGACATCGGTGCCTCCGTCAGCATCATCTTTCGGAGTTGCCTGGATAAACTCGAGGTCGGTGGGATTCAAATACATCCCGCACCATCCCAGCTATGGAGCTTCACTCAGGAGGCGGTTCAACCCGAGGGCGTCATTACCCTTCCAGTTACCATAGGACGTGCTCCTAGGTCGGTCACCAAGGCCATTCAATTTTTCCTGGTCCGAGCTCCTTCTCCATACAACATCATTCTGGGAAGAGACTGGCTATACGCCACCAAAGCCGTCTGCTCGGTATACCACCTCACCATCAAAATACCCACCCCGGTGGGAGTGCTAAGCATCCAGGGTGACCAAACGGCAGCCAAAGAGTGCCTACGAGTCTCAACCCAAGATGTGGCCTTACCTCAGGCCTAGCAATTACAAAACCCTCGTGTCGACACCCGAGATGACTCGATCGAGAACCTTCAACTGTGACGACGACCTCTCCAAAGTTGTCAAGGTCGGCACTCAGGGTCCACCTGATATTCGGCGGAATGTCAAACAGCTTCTGAGGGAATACAAGGACGTGTTCGCGTGGTCTCCACTCGACATGATCGGTGTCTCACCCGAGCTCATCACTCATCGTCTCAACATCGACTCGGCCACTAAACCAGTTCGGCAGAAGAAGAGAAGTTTCATCGCAGAGCACAGCCAGGTCATAAGAGATGAGGTGACTCAACTACAGGAGGCCAAGATCCTGTTCGAGGTCAAATATCCGACCTGGATGGCTAATCCAGTCGTAGTCCAAAAGCTAGGAGGAGGGTGGCGCATGTGCATTGACTATACCGACCTCAACAAACACTGCCCAAAAGATTGCTACCCCGCCCGATATTGACAAGAAGGTGGAGGCACTGGTGGGCCATGAGATCTTCAGTTTCCTGGATCTATACAAGGGGTACCACCAAGTCCTGATGAGCCAGGAGGATGCTCCAAAGACGGCGTTCATCACTGACTTCGGTGTTTTCACGTACCGAAAAATGCCTTTTGGCCTGAAAAACGCTGGAGCTACCTATCAAAGGATGGTGGACGCCATATTCAAAGATCATATTGGGAAGATCGTTGAGGTTTACGTCGACGACATAGTGGTCAAAAGCCAAAAAACAGAAAGTTGCGCTGACGACCTCAAAACAATCCTCCAACTCCTCAGATCGGAAAACCTCAAGCTCAACCCCCAAAAGTGCACATTCATGGTGAAAACGGGGAAATTCCTGGGATGCTGGGTTTCTCAAGAAGGCTTGAAGGCGAATCCCACAAAGGTCAAAACGGTACTCGACATGCGAGTACCAAAAAACATCCGTAAGATCCACAAACTCACTGGATGTCTGGCTGCCCTCAGTAGATTCCTATCCCGGGCTGCTGAGAAGCAACTTCCCTTCTTCAAAATCTTGAGAAAAGCCCCAGACTTTGCTTGGAAGGAAGAGCATCATGTCGCCTTCACCCAGTTGAAAACATACCTCGCCGACCTGCCCACACTGTCTGCCCTGAAAGAAGGCGAGCTCCTTTCTTTATACCTAGCCGCCTCAGACGAGGCAATCAGTGCGGTACTGGTGCGAGATGAGGTCGGTAAACAACTTCCTATCTACTTCATCAACCTAGCTCTCAAAGGGCCGGAGACAAGGTACACCAGCTTCGAGAAACTAGCATTGGCACTGGTGAACGCCAAGCGACGTCTCCGACCTTATTTCCAAGCCCATTCAATTCAGGTGCTGACTGACTTACCTCTGAGACAAGTCTTGTCAAAACCGGAATCATCAGGGCGTATATCCAAGTGGGCACTGGAGCTCGGCGAGCACGACATTTTATACTCGTCCAGACCGGCCATAAAAGGGCAAACCCTAGCTGATTTTCTGGTAGAGGTCAGAGTTACCGAGGTCAACCCCGCAAAAGAGGTCACTCCGACCCCCGCTCCCACAATAGGGAACGACGACCGACATACACGAAGGCTGTGGCGGATGTACGTGGATGGAGCTTCGTGCAAAACGGGTAGCGGAGCAGAATCTTGCTCCTTGGCCCGGACAAACAAGAAGTGACCTATTCACTTCGGTTTACCTTCCCAACCACAAACAACGAGGTGGAGTACGAAGCATTGATCTCAGGACTCCGCCTCGCAAAGGAATTGAAAGTGAAAAAGATCCAGATCTTTGGAGATTCCCAGGTTGTGGTAAACCGTGTCCCAGCAAATCACGAGGCGAAGGAAGATCGGATGAAGCCATACCTTGAGAAGCGAAGGAGATCTCACCTCATTCGGTATTCCGCAATTTACCATATCCCACGAGAGGAGAATAGCCGAGCCGACATCCTCGATGAAGTTGGCTTCATCATCAACAAATCCTCCAAAGGAGGAAGTTCATTCCGAAGCATTGCGTAATCCGACGCCGGATCATCACCGAGGCGAGCCGAACCGATGTCTCCTATAAAGGCTTATCTGGAAGAAGGAGCACTACCTCAGGATCGGCTCGAAGCCAAGAAGATGATGGTCAAATCTCAAAAGTACCTCATGCATGAAGGCACTCTCTATAGGAAATCCTATCTTCAACCTCTCCTGAGATGTCTTGGGCCAGAAGAAGCAGACTACGTGCTTAATGAAATTCACATGGGATCTTGTGGAAGTCACATTGGGTCGCGAGCGCTCTCAAAGAAGACGCTAAGGTCGGGATACTATTGGCCCACCCTCATCCAAGACTCGACCGAGCTTGTCAAAAAGTGTCCCAAGTGCCAGCTTCACTCCATAGTCAAGAAGCTACCCCAGACCGACCTCAGTAGCCTACAGAGTCCGTGGCCTTTCATGCAGTGGGGGATCGACATCGTTGGTCCATTTGACCGAGCACCAGGTCAGCTTCGATATTTAGTCGTAGCTGTTGACTACTTCACAAAATAGGTCGAAGCGGAGCCACTTTCGAGCCTCACTAGCAGAAGGATTCAGAACTTCATGTGGAAAAACATAGTTTGCCGCTTCGGCATACCATATGTTTTGATCTCGACAACGGCACCCGCCTCGTCGACAAAAATTTCAAGGAATGGTGTGAAGAGCTCCGATCAGCAACATTTCACCTCGATCGCACACCGCAGCGAATGGTCGACCGAGGTGACGAACCGCACGATTGTCTGAGGGTTGAAAAAGAGGTTAGACCGAGCTAAAGGTGACTGGGTCGAAAATCTCCCTCAAGTCCTCTGGTCTCCACCTCGCCAAGTCTGGCTGAAGCTACACCAGTTCGAGATAAAATCCCCGGGTCGGCGATGAACACCCGGGATGAACTCGGTGCCTTCCACCCAATCGACGAGGTCGGTGCCACCGCGGCCTACTCCAGCTACACTTTGAATTGATGCAGATGGGTCCTGACCTGAAGGAGGCACTCCCGGAACCGAGGTCGCACTGCCCTCGAGCTTGACGGCGCTGTGATTACGACCTCTCCCCCCGCCGCCGCCCTCCTCGCCGACCGAGGTCCTCGGCGCCTTCACCGCCAACGACCGCCCCTAGATGCTCCCTCTCACCGACCCAAAGAATCAAGCACTTCAAGCATGATCGGCATAGCCGCCTCCACCTGGGTTCTTCTATCCTTACATCGATTGAGCCACCGCGGACTCGCTGCGGGGTTGGGGCATGCATCGCCTGCGGACGAGCTCGTATAAATGAATATACTTCACGATGGAATCGAGGCAGTCTTTAAATTTTTTATTGTTGGGCCCTTCCTCGTCCCTCAGCACCATGCCCTCGGCAAGCAAGCTCGCACTCGATCATCGGCTCGATATGGTAACTCCACCGATCGGTGGATCATCTTTCATACTCGGTGTTCCTCCGAGATCCGAGCCAGCTTCTCCGTCGTCAGCTCGAGTTGCTTCTCGCATTGTATCAAGCGCCCCTGAATCACGTCGGCAGATAAATCTGCCCCCTGGACTTCGAGATAAATGATTCTTAGCTTGAGAGTCTCATTCTCAGCCAGGAGGCGGGCCACCTCACGGTCGGCCTCTTGCAACTTCTTCCTCAGATCGGCAGACGACGCCGAGCTGACGTCCATACTGGCCAAAATCTGGGTCAGTTCGGCAGACCGGCTCCTCCAAAACAGCACCTCTTCGTCCTTCTCAGCCAAGGCACCTCGGACCTCTTTTAGCTTGGTCAACAAATCATGATCGAGTCCGAGGTATTGAGAAGTGGAGTGCTAAAAATAAAGGGACAACACACATTCAGAAAGTTGTAACTATTATTTTTCAAAGTGGAAATTTTTACAAGGCTCAGGATCCTATCGACCCCGGCAAATCAACCTATTACATCAGGTCCACTGACCTCAGGCTCTTTGCCGGACTCGCCGGCCTCCTGTTGCCCTTGCTGCTGCGGTAGGTCCCCTTCAGAAGGAAGCTCTGAGCTCGGCTCCTCCTCCTCGGCTTCAACCCGCACCTCGGCAAGAAGCTCCTGAAGCTCAGGATCTTCATCCTCCTTGCATTGAGCAACGTTCTCAGCCGTCAGAAGGGAGGAGCTGGACGCCAAAGCCTCCAGCACAGGGAAGGACCCAACCCCAGAGATCACCCGGGCATACGCCTTATTCAGCTCCCGAGGGGCGACCTCGACCCAACCATGCTTAACCTTGTCAAAGTCAGGCACGGCGGCTGCCAGCTTCTCCAGGTGGTCTGACACCACCTTGGTCTTCAGCACGGCGGCCAGGTCAGAAATGAAGCCCGAGAAGCTCTCCGACTCGACGAGCTTGCTAGCGAAGGCCCTCAACATTGGCCCCTGATTTGCCAGCCTAGCACTCCTCTCGTCGGTGAGCTCCTTCTTCGCCCCAGCCGCCTCGTCGCGTGCCTCCTCGAGCTCCCCGAGCGGCCTCCGCCCAGCCCTTCTTCGTGGGCGGCCTCAAGAAGAACCTTCACGGCGTCGGTCTCGCCCTCGCGGTATCGCGGCCCTCGGCTTCGCCTCATAGTAGCCACGGCGGCATCAGCATCCGCCCGTGCAGCAACGAGCTCCCGCCCCAGCACCTCACACCGAGCTGAGCTCTCGATGATGTACCCAGTAGCACGTTGCAGATCCCCAGCAGCACGTTGCAGGTCCCCGATCACCAAGCTCGCTTCCTGGAAACAACAACAAGTTAGTACACATCACAGAGCAGATAAGCCAGATGTGGAAAAGATTTATACCTGGGTGAGGGCTACGGCCGATCTGGAGCCCGGCACCTCATACTCGATGCGTGCTTGAGTCTGTTTCTCCGATGCCGAACTCGACCCCGGCTGAGGCCCCATCATCAGTTGGCTAATATCGTCAACCACCACGGGGGGCTTGGTAGGTGCATCCCGCCTCGCCTTCTTCTTCGGGGGCGCCTTGCTCGGCGATGGTGAGCCCTTCTCTTGTGGAATCAACTTCACTGCACAACAGAAGAAAATCGCGTTAACACAACGAGGTCGGACTTACAAGGCATAAAGGAGAAGAAGGTGCCCTCACCTAGCTCGGGCCCCGACCCTGGGGCCTTTGACCTGTGAATGCTCAGTCCGGCCTTATTCAGGTCGTCCTCGGTGAACCCTACGGAGACTTCACCGAGCATGTTGAGCTGGTTCTCTAGGTAACCGAGGTGTTTCAGTTTCAGATTCTTCATTCTACCCAACCCCCGCTCGTAGCTCGGATACCCATCAGCCCGCAAAAAGAAGTACTTATTTTGCCACTGCGGCACTTTTGAGGGGGCAGCTATCCTAAATGGCTGCCGAGGCGAAAAATAGTACACTCCTCCCGTATTCTTGACGCTAAAAATCGCATCAAAATCTCGAAGGAGAACTCCTCGGCTATGCCATAACAAGAAAGCCACATCCCAACCACCGACCTAATGGAGTTTGGAGTAAATTGGCATATGGGAATTTGGAAATACTCCTGAATGTGCAAAAAAATGAGACTAAAGGAAATCTAAGACCAGCCCTTAGAGCATCTACATACACTGTCATAAAACCCTCCGGGGGAGCCAAAGCTCTGTCACTAGGCCGCGGAAGACACCACCAGGCATCCGTCGAAATATGGCATTCCCTCCCTATTCTAATCACATCGTCGACGGTCAGAGATGATATAGCATCCCTAACCTTATACTTATCCCAGACAGAAGAAATCAACGGAACCCTAGCGCTGATGCCCAAAGATCTACCCACAAGGTTATGACACATATAATCCTTAATCTCTATCTCGCTATCAGGGGAAAAAGAAGGACGGGAAGAACCAAATGTAGAGGGAGAAGTCGAAGTCATACTTACTTTTTTTTAGTGAGTGAGAAATTACTCCGTCAACGAGTTCTGGAAGAATTCTGGAAACGCTGAAGATTTTCTCTGAGGCAAATGAAGAAGGAAATGAACAGTTTCCTTATACGGGCTTATTTATAGTACAAAGAGGCGCCCAAACCTGTCGTTTCAACTTCCCACGTGGCTAATTGTGATTTGCTATGGATTAGACGCGCGCACATGTTTCGAGCGCCTACCAACCGTCTGGCGCGTATGACGCGATCAAGGACGCTACCGACACAACCGGTCTAATCGTGCAATAATCACTCGACTCGGGACCTCGGCCGTCGCTTCCAAGCGACGCCGCTATCCAACGCCGACGACTCGAGTCGGACCTCGGTATCATTCGATATAGATATCGCTATCCAGATCGGACCTCGGTATCATACAGACATATATCGCTGTCCAGGTCGGACCTCGGTATCATTCAGATAGATATCGCTATCCAGATCGGACCTCGATATCATACAGACATATATCGTTGTCCAGATCGGACTTCGGTATCATCCAGATAGATATCGCTATCCAGATCGGTCCTCGGTATCATCCAGAAGGATATCTCTATCCACCTCGGACCTCGGTATTACCCATCCGGATATCGCTATCCAGGTCGGACCTCTACATTCTCCTGCAGGACATCTTTGTCTAGGGACAGACGACTCAGTTCGGTCCTCGACAAGCGGTGCATGTCCAGACCGACACACCACCACACTCAGTTCAGACCCAGATCGTCAGATTCAGCCCTAACGTCAAAAAAGCCAACACCTTCGACAACAACCTCAGCCGAGCACCAACCAGCCTCGGTAAAATACCATCTTCACCTCACCTCGGCAAAGTTGTTATCCGACTATTTGGGGGGGCAATGATGGGATATGGCCCAACCGCTCAGGCCCACTAGCAGGCCCAATCGAGCTGAGCCTGACCCAAAGGGGTGTTGTTGGTTTGAAATACTATTCTACGCAAGTGCACGTAATCAACAAGTAATATACGAAAATATTCCGAGATCGAATCCACAGGGAACACACTTTTTAAATCACGTCGAATACAATTTGTTTGTGATTATGAGAGAGAACAATTAAAGAGAACTTTTACACCGAGACGAGGTGGAATTTCAGACAATAAATGATTAACAAATGATATCGGGAGGAAAAATAGACTTGATCACTTGATTCCACCCATGTCTGCATCGCCACGCTCAACATTATCTTGCCTCGTTATTATGACATGAATCTTCCAACTCTTAGCATTTTTCCAAATCTAAGATTATACCTCTAATCTCGTCAATATATTCCTATACCAAGCGCTTTAAGAGTATCTCTACTGTTCCATTCATTTATGTCACGCAAAGCAAACACATATTCCTATGCTATTCACACATAATATTTAAATCATGTTCTTGCGTCACTTTCTTGTTTTCCACTCTATGAGAGCTTCCCAGAAATCATAGAGCTAAGATCTCACCCATGGTGATCAATCACAAGCAAGATAAATAAACACCAAGAAAATGATAATAACTTAACAAGATAAGCAGAAAACGGGCTCGTCACACGAGCATGGGTTTCATCAAAAGATCAAGTCATATAAATTTAGCTCATAGCGAGTCAGGCAATGTAATTCGAAACACAAATGCCATAGCAAAATAAAAGGAATTCGAGATTCAAAGTTAACACTGTCGCCGAATCACGTGCTCCTCCTCGGATCGCCGCTTCTTCCGATAGCTTCTTCTCCAAGCGTTGCCCTCGATTTCCTCCCCCAGATACTGAATGATGGATGCCTCCATTCTGATTGTCGCCCTCTTTTTAAACAACAAACTCGACACTTTTTAGGTGTGCGAATAGGCACCGCAAACCCTTCATCCACTGATCCTTTCCTTTTCCGTTGGCTCGCAAACGCGTCCTTTATCTTTGTCGTGACCACCACCGCCACGTGGCCGTGGTCTGCGAGACTTTTCTTCGCTTTGTTCATAAGCGCGGCTTCATCTCGCTTTTCTTTCCTTTCTCCCGAGCTCGACCTTTGGCGGGCTGACCTCGCCAGGATTCCGATCTCATTTGCGGTCATCGGTCTCGAGCTTGGCAAGAGTCCGACCTCATTACGAGTCCGACCTCGCCACGAGTATCGATGTCGAGGTCGTCTTCATACTTGTGAACTTTTTTCAATCTTTGGAGCTCGGCTGGTTGCGAGCTCGGCTCTATTCTTTCTTCCCAGAGTTCGGTTCCGCTCACGAGTTCGGTAGTCTTGAGCTCGGAGGTCTTGAGCTCGGAAGTCTTGAGCTCGGACCAACTTCCTCGGTTTTCACTTTTCTTGAGCGTTGACTTCATCTTTGTAGCTCGACTCTGCTCCCGTATTTCTTCAGCATTATTCGTTCGATCCCTCCTCGCACATCGAAGTTAAGGTCGCTCACGAGTTCGGCCTTGCTTACGCATTCAACCTGGGGCTTGACTTTGGCTCAGCGGACTTCAGCCTCGTCTTCACTGCCGTTCTTCCTGCTACATGACATAATTATTTAAATAACGCCTATAAGCAATTAAAAACCCTTTGATTTCACCTGACTCAATCCTTCACACAAACACACGCAAACATAACAAAACATACAACATAACGTCGAAATAAACAAACAGAACCCGGTTAACTCAAGGCTTTTATCATCAAAAAGGTCATATAATAACTCTTTTATAAGAGTTATCACACCCCCAAACTTAGCTCATTACTCGTCCTCGAGTGATGCTCTGTCACACAGCAAAAACACACCCACAAAACAAGAAGCGATGTTCAAATTGCTCCGATGATAACCAAGATGATGACTTAATCAGCTAGGGACGTCGCTTTCAGTCATGGTTCTTTGAAAGAAAGAACCATGACGAGGTTGCTTCGGCAGTGGATTCACTTTGGCAGGCACCTCGGCATCACGAGGTTGCTTCGGTGCTTTAACTTCTGCCAACTTGCTTTTAGTGTTTGAGGACTCCGCCTTCTCTTCTTGGTTCAGCAGCTTGGTTTCTTGCATCTTCTTTCCACTTCGCAGAGTGACAGCCTTGACATGTTCTTTATGTTGGATTTGTATACTGAAA
Source organism: Salvia rosmarinus (assembly GCA_036937905.1). Taxonomy (NCBI): domain Eukaryota; kingdom Viridiplantae; phylum Streptophyta; class Magnoliopsida; order Lamiales; family Lamiaceae; genus Salvia; species Salvia rosmarinus. The sequence continues at coordinate 23,815,416 of CM072822.1, read as the reverse complement.
GCAGATTGGTTGAGCTTGTATACAATGTTTCCTGTTACCACTATTACAATCTCCTATCCGAATTGAATACTTGATTGCATATATCGTGTCCCTTATCTCATATATAAGTTAGATCATACAATGTGTAGAAGATCACGAAGTCCGTATGATTGGTCAAGCTTAATGAGATATAAAAGTTTCACACCGAGACAACTTGAGGACGAGTTGTCGGTATAGGTCATGCGGTATAGATAAGAAGTGACTTGACTTGGTTGCTTGTCTATCTTTGGTGCGTCTCGACGTATTGAAGGATCACGGTGAGATGAGTTCTTCTATCGACCGTAGTGAAGAACCAAGATCTCGGTGACTTACGATGATCTAAACCTCGATAAGGTATTAGGTGAGTATGAGTTCTTGACCATCACTTTGACTTGTTATGGGTGAGGTTATATGTTCTAACCCAATATTCTCCACATCTTGGGTGATGGCGGTGCTTGTATGTCATGCTAGTTATCTCAGACGAGTCACCGTATCCGTTTAAGATGATGACGTCCCTTAAGGAGCTCAAAGGTTTATTGTACTAAACCCTGCAGGTTGAGTTAGCTCAAGTACAATAATAAGGTTGAGTGGTACTACTTAAGGAAATGAAGTTATTAATTGTTTTAAGCAGTCAGATTGCTATAAATGATTAATGGACGTTCGATATCTTAAATACGGGGATTCGTAATGTCTAAGTGCAAGCCCGACTCACCATCGGTAATAAAGGGGTAAGTCAACATTCTTTCTCTAGTGGCATGATCGAATGTTTATAAATTAATTTATGTTCTGGGCTGAACATAAGATAATTAATTTATTTGAGGCCCATCTTTATTCCTTGCATTTGATCCCTGGGCTGGCCCATCCAGGCCCCTTGGCTTAGTAAAATCGGTGCCCCCTTGTATGCTCCCAAAGGCAAGATTTTATTCTCTTTATCCCACAAGGATATAATTATATTTATGGTATATGCATAGATCATTTCCATATAAGATTATGGTAATAATCCTGAGAGTATGGTAATAATCCTAGGAGTATGGTAATTTCCATATAGGATTATAGTAATTTCCATATAGGATTATGGTAATTTCCATATGGGATTAAGGTAGTGCATTATAAATATAAGGTATGAGATAAAGTCTAGGGGAATGCTCACAATTACACATAGAATTTTCGGCCCCATCATAGTCTTGTTGAGAGTTTCGAAAATTGTGAAGTGAGAGCAAAGGGTGATTTTTCCGAAGCATTCTCCATAGATCGTCCTCACTCGATGTTGGAGATTGGGCAACCGGGATACAATCCAGAAGGTCAAAGCACGAGTCGATCGTTTCGTTCTGACCGATCCGTTCTTCCCGTTCGATCCACCTCGACAGATCCAAAGGTAAACACGAGAAAACCCCAACGTGTTGCAATTAATTATATAGACGCATGCTAGGAATATAAACAATGTATGGTGAATTAAATATCCAAGATAGATCCTCGGGGCGAGGGCTAAACATATGTTTTCCCTACAATTTGTATCAGAGCCTGGGATCAGAATCTTGGCTCTGTTGGACTAATTCACGTTTGATTATTACGTGCGCTTAATTAATTGTGGTTCTGTCGTTCATCGTGGCTCGTTTATTATTTTGTCGGATTTTGTTTTTACACCACGAGAAAATCCGTGGTTAGATTAGATTTTATTCTGTAAATCTTATCTGTAAAAGAAGAACGAAGAACGAAACGATGGGAAAAACAGGTCTCTCGGCAGTCCTCTGGACGGTTTCTCGCGAGCGAGCCTCGCGGTCGCGAGGGCGATCGTGAGGGCCACGGGCGACGGGGCGCGCGTTCTCGCGCGAGATCCCTGGCGCCTAGCGAGCGAGCTCGCGGTCGCGAGATGACCAGCGAGGCAACGCGCCATGCGAGCTAGCGGCGACGGGCGTGCGTTCGCGCGAGAAACCCGGCGCATGGCGGCGCCTCGCAGTCGCGTGTTTCGGCGGCGGGCGACGATATCTCGGCAGATGTTCGGCGCTCGACGGAGGGCAGCACAAGACGTGTGCTCGTCGGTCGCGGTCGCTTTAGCGATCATGAGAAAGCCCGCGAGGACACGCGCAAGGCGGCGAAAGGCTGGCGGGTGGCGCCTGCCCTGCCCATTGACAGACCGACCCGCCCGCACCCGCTTTTCCAGCCCAACCCAGTTTTTTGGTCCGTGCCCATGCACGCGAGGCCCGTTGTTGAATCCGGTCCGTGCCGCGTGCGCGAGGCCTGTTTTAAGTTTAATTGCATGCTTTGCAAATCTATGTAATAGATTAGACAGAATGTGCGTGTTTCACGATTGGGCGCGATGAACGCTTTATTTTATTTTATCGCTCATATGCATGTCGTGGATGTTTAAATTATGCAAGAGTATGCTATGTATGTTTATATTACGTTGACAAACCTTTAAGTGTTTTACGTAATTGGATGCGCATAGTAAGCATGCTAGGTTTATCGCGTTTATCAAACATATTTTAGAATTACATGAGCATGTTTTACATGTTGAGTTCTATAGAAAAGCATGCTAGGATTACGTGATCTGCATGGACAAACCTTTTGAATAAAAAGACTAAGCAAGCAACCCGACAAATTAATTTTTCAAATTAAAATGTCAAGACCTCCACCTTTGATCTCTAAACAAAGTGAGACGCACTGTGAGTAAACGTCCACACGCGTGGCTTGCTTGCACTGTTTATCATAAGTTTGTTAGATGAGATTTCTAAATAAAACATTTTAAATCTATTGAGAAGTGGGAGTTTCATGTGTAAACGTCCACACGCGTGGCTTGCATGTGCGATTTTCATAAGTTCTCTAGAGATAGATATAAAATGAGATAACAAAAGAATTTGAATTGGAAGCGGTATGGTCCGAGTGAGTATGCCAATTCTAAGAATTCATTTTCTACTGTTAAAATTGTGGTCATTGCTTAGACATCACCTCAAGTACAACTTCCCGCGAAGTCCATTCTTGCGATAGTGATGTGGTCTAGAAAGGTCTAATCGTTAATTTCATTTGTCATAAGGATAAGTTGACATGGATTGAAATTAAACGACTAAAAGGTATATTTTAGTCTGGTCGAGGGGTTCATGTGTAAACGTCCACACGCGTGGCTTGCATGTGGGATTCCTTGGGCGATTGGAGGTTTCAATATTGTTTTATCAAAAGGTTATAATATTATTGTTACGAATTATATGCGATCGTATGCTTATGTGTTTACATTATCGCTTCGATATGTCTCTTACGCGATTATCAATATGCTCGCACAAAACCGTTATCCGATCCAAATTTTATCGAGTGGAAATGAAACATGGAATATGTTCTTATCATTTGAAGAACACATGTTTGTTCTCACTACTCCTAAACCCGATGCCCTTCATCGACGATCGATTAATGAGCGAGAGTCAAGCAGACTTTGGAATAAGTCAAACAATATGGCTAAATGCTATATGATGACTACTATGTCCAAAGGCTTGCAGTTGCAGCATCAGTCGATGGTAGACGCGACTGATATTTGGTCAAGTCTCGAGAGTAAGTTTGGGCAGTCGGATCGGACAGTCCGCTTCCACACAATGAGAGAAATCTTGGCGTGTAAGATGGAAGAAGGAAGTTCGGTCCATGAACATGTCTCCCACATGACTCATCTCATGGATAGTCTTGATCAGTTGGGAGGAGGTATTGACGGCGGCCAAGGTCGATATCATCCTCAATACACCGCCCAAGTCTTTTGAGAACTTTCGTGAATGCGATCATGAGCAAGACCGAGTTTACACTTAGTCGGTTGCTTAATGATCTCGTTCTTTGCGGAAGGAGTTATGGGAAAAGGAGCACATGCTCTTGCTAGCACATCTAAGGGCCCTAAATTTTCGTTGCAAAATGGAAAAGAAAAGGGGTACCAAAGGTGGAAGAGGCGAGGCAAATAGTGGGAGTAATGGGAACAAGAATGTGGTTGCCACCGAGGCTCAAGAAGCCAAAGGAGAAGGGCAAGTGCTTCAAGTGCGGTAAGACCGGGCATTGGAGGCCAAGTGCCCTATGCTCAAGGCTCAAGGTATGCCGTTTGCTTTAGTAACGAAACATGTTTAGCGACTTGTTCTACCCATTCTTGGGTAGTAGATACGGCGAATCGATCATGTTTGTTACACCTGCGGGGGTTCCTGCGACAAGGGAGCTGTTTGATGGCGAGATAAAGATCTCCATGGGCAACGCGGCGAAAGTCGAGGCCGTTGCAGTTGGAGATGTTACTTTATGTTTTGAGAAAACAATTTTAGTTTTAAAAGACGCGTTTTATATGTGCCGGATTTTCTATGAACCTTGTTTCTGTTTGAAATTATTTACTCATGGATATTCTGTTATTTTTGATAGTGGTGTTTCTATCATAAGAAATGACGGTTATCTCGTGTTGGCACGTTATATAATTCGCTTTATACTATTTACGCCAAACATAATACCTATAACTATGTTGCATTTTCATCAAACCCTAAAAGAGAAAGTTTTCTTAAGAAGATGACACCACTTTTCTCTCGGCATCTTAGATTAGGTCACATCAATCTAAATAGGATCCAAAGACTGGCTAAGAATGGAGCGTTGGGTAACCTAACAGTTACTCCATTCCGAGTCTGCGAATCCTGTATAGAAGGTAAGATGTCGACCAGACCCTTCAAAGCGAAGGGTTATAGAGCCAAAGAAATGTTGGAGTTAGTCCATTCTGACCTGTGTGGACCGATGTCCACACAAGCTCGTGGAGGGTACGAAGTACTTTGTCACTTTCATTGACGATTACTCAAGGTACGGATACGTATACCGCTTCACCGCAAGTCTGAATGCTTTGAGAAATTCAAAGAGTTTAAGGCGGAAGTGGAGACGAAGCTAGGTAAAAGTATCAAGTCATCATGCTCGATCGCGGTGGCGAATACCTCGATAACGAGTTTATGGACTATCTAGTGAAGTGTGGGATTACCTCCCAACAAGATTTCACCGGCACACCACAAAAAATGGTGTGTCAGAGCGAAGAAATAGGACTCTTTTAGAAATGGTTAGATCAATGATGAGCTATGCAACATTGCCTATTTCGTTCTGGGGGTATGCCTTAGAGACGGCGGCATACTTGCTAAATCTAGTACCGTCCAAGTCACTCGAAAAGACCCCTTTCGAGTTGTGGTTTGGTATGAGCTGGTTTAAGCCACATAAGGATATGGGGCGATCCGACATGAGTGAACAAGAAGGTCGACAAGTTGGAGGCTAGATCCGACGCAAGGTCGCTTATTGGCTATCCTAGAGGAACGAAGGTGGTTTATTCTATAGTCCTAAGGATCAGAAGGTCATTATTAGCACTAATGCCCGATTCTTAGAAGATGATTATATGAAAAATCATAAGTCCAAAGTTGAAATCATTCTTCAAGAATTAGAAGATGATCGTATTCCACCACCGATTAGGCGAAAGGTGCGAGATGTCGAGTCTAGTGGGAGGATCGACACGGATACTTCAAGAAATTGAAGTGGGTCGAGTTCCACCGGAGATACCGACCGTACAAGTGGTACCTACACACAAGTTGTGCAAGTTAGAGAACCACAAGTATCTCGCACCCACCGTTGTCATTGTGCTGTAGAACCTCGTCGTAGTGGGAGGTTGTTTGTCAACCCGAGCGATTTATGTTCGTGGGTGAATCTTGATTTAGTCCCGTGAGACGAGCAGCAATAATCGACCCATGGACATACAAGGAGGCGATACAAGATATTGATGCAAGATCATGGCACACCGCTATGGACTTAGAAATGGAGTCCATAACGGCTATGGATGTATATGAAAGACACCTCTACTAGATGGCAAGGAAGCCATAGGTAGTAAGTGGATATACAAGAGGAAGAGAGATTCTGATGGAGAGGTTTCGGCTTTTAAAGCCAGGCTTGTGGCGAAAGGGTACACTCAGATTGAGGGCATCGATTTCGATGAGACCTTTTCACCAGTAGCAATGCTCAAGTCCATCGTAATTCTTCCGCCATAGCAGCCCACTGAACCTAGAGGTTTGGCAAATGGATGTTAAAACCGCTTTTCTAAACGGTTACCTTGAGGAAGGTAGAGACATCTATATGCAGCAACCTGAAGGTTATGTGGTAAAGGGTGAAGAACATCTAGTATGGAAGCTTAAGAAGTCCATTTATGGACTTAAGCAGGCCTCCCGATCATGGAACTTACGTTTGGACGAGGTGGTAAAGTCCTATGGATTTACCCAGTTGCCTAGCGAGAGTTGTGTGTATCGGTTAAATGTCAACGGTGATGTGGTATTTCTTGCATTTTATGTAGATAACATTCTTCTATTTGGCAACAATGTGAAGTTGTTATCAGACGTAAAGAGTTGGTTATCCGATCAGTTTCAAATGAAAGACTTAGGAGATGAAGCGTACATTCTTGGGATCAAGGTTTACCGAGATCGCAAGAGGAAAATGTTGAGCTTATCTCAAGCATCTTACGTTGATACTGTGTTTACTCGTTTTAGTATGCAGACCGCCAAGAAAGGATTGCTACCTTTCAGACATGGCGTTCCTTTATCAAAGGAGCAGTCACGTATGACTTCAAAGGGGATAGAGGAAATGAGACAAGTTCCTTACGATTCCGTCGTAAGAAGTCTCATGTACGCAATGCTATGCACGAGGCCCGATATCTGCTATGCGGTAGACATAGCAGCAAGATATCAGTCTAACCCTGGACAAGCACATTGGACTGCAGTAAAGCATATACTCAAGTACCTGAAAAGGACTCGAGGTTATAGGCGAGTTTACTATGCAGATAGTCTAATACCTTTGGGTTATACAGAATCGGATTTCCAAGCTGACCGTGATGAGAAAAAGTCTACCTCAAGCTATGTGTTTACCTTGGGAGGTGGAACCATATCCTGGTGGAGTGCAAAGCAGCAATGCATTGCGGACTCCACCATGAAAGCCGAAAATGTAGCCGTTTAGGAGGGTACTAAGGAGGCTGTATGGTTCAAGAACTACCTCATGGATCTAGATGTGGTACCTAGTTTGCGCTAGAGTATCATAGTTTACTGTGATAACTCAGGTGCAGTGGCAAACTCGAAGGAACCACGGATCCACAAGGCAACCAAACACATAGAGAGAAAGTACCATGTCATACGAGAAATCGTTAGACGAGGGGACGTGCTGATTGCAAAGATTGATACGAAGGATAACCTAGTGGATCCATTAACAAAAGCCTGCCGCAATAAGTCTACGTCTTGCACGTTAGAGGACTTGAATTGCGCTAGTTGGCACCCACTTAGAAAGGAAACTTTTGTATAAGTGGGAGAAGCAAAGTGATGGTTGTTGTTTGTAATAGCTAGTAGAGAGACACATTGTATACTAAAAGTTTGCTTTAGTATAAGTGGGAGATTGTTGATTTTTATCTTGAAAGCGCATTGGTTGAGCTTGTATACAATGTTTCTGTTACCACTATTACAATCTCCTATCCGAATTGAATACTTGATTGCATATATCGTGTCCCTTATCTCATATATAAGTTAGATCATACGGTGTGTAGAAGATCACGTAAGTCCGTATGATTGGTCAAGCTTAATGAGATATAAAAGTTTCACACCGAGACAACTTGAGGACGAGTTGTCGGTATAGGCTGCGGTATAGATAAGTGACTTGACTTGGTTGCTTGTCTATCTTTGGCGCCTCGGCGTATTGAAGGATCACGATGAGATGAGTTCTTCTATCGACCGTAGTGAAGAACCAAGATCTCGGTGACTTACGATGATCTAAACCTCGATAAGGTATTAGGTGAGTATGAGTTGTCGACCATCACTTTGACTTGTTATGGGTGAGGTTATATGTTCTAACCCAATATTCTCCGCATCTTGGGTGGTGGCGGTGCTTGTATGTCATGCTAGTTATCTCAGACGAGTCACCGTATCCGTTTAGGATGATGACGTTCCTTAAGGAGCTCAAAGGTTTATTGTACTAAACCCCGCAGTTGAGTTAGCTCAAGTACAATAATAAGGTTGAGTGGTACTACTTAAGGAAATGAAGTTATTAATTGTTTTAAGCGATGATTGCTATAAATGATTAATGGACGTTCGATATCTTAAATACGGGATTCGTAATGTCTAAGTGCAAGCCCGACTCACCATCGGTAATAAAGGGGTAAGTCACCATTCTTTCTCTAGTGGCATGATCGAATGTTTATAAATTAATTTATGTTCTGGGCTGAACATAAGATAATTAATTTATTTGAGGCTCATCTTTATTCCTTGCATTTGATCCCTGGGCTGGCCCATCCAGGCCCCTTGGCTTAGTAAAATCGGCGCCCCCTTGTATGCTCCCAAAGGTAAGATTTTATTCTCTTTATCCCACAAGGATATAATTATATTTATGGTATATGCATAGATCCTTTCCATATAAGATTATGGTAATAATCCTGAGAGTATGGTAATAATCCTAGGAGTATGGTAATTTCCATATAGGATTATATTAATTTCCATATAGGATTATGGTAATTTCCATATGGGATTAAGGTAGTGCTCACAATTACACATAGAATTTTCGTCCCCCTCATAGTCTTGTTGAGAGTTTCGAAAATTGTGAAGTGAGAGCAAAGGGTGATTTTCCAATCATTCTCCATGGATCGTCCTCACTGACGCGTTGGAGATTGGGCAACCGGATACGATCCGGAAGGTCAGCACGAGTTGATCGTTCCGCTCGACCGATCCGTTCTTCCCGTTCGATCCACCTCGACAGATCCAAAGGTAAACACGAGAAAACCCCAACGTGTTGCAATTAATTATATAGACGCATGCTAGGAATATAATCAATGTATGGTGAATTAAATATCCAAGATAGATCCTCGGGGCGAGGGCTAAACATATGTTTTCCCTACACTTTATCCTTCCGAGGATTCTCCGTGTCACTTGGCAGATTACCAGGTGGCCGATTCCTCATTTCGTTGGCTAATTGTCCGATCTGAACCTCCAAATTCCTTAGCAAAGTGGATTGTCCTTGTATTACTGTGTCTGTCTTGGCCATATACTCCTTTATCAAGGTTTCCATAGATTTGGGCTATGGGGCGGCTTGTTGCTGCTTCGGTTGGAAATTTTGTGGATATGTGTTTTTCTCAAAATTTCCACCACCACTTGTTCCTGATCCTTGGCCTCCCCACGAGAAATTAGGGTGTTGTCTCCACCCAGGATTGTATGTTTGTGAGTAAGGATTATTCCTTTGACCGTTCTGATTTCCCATATAACAAACCGAGGCTGGGTTTGATGGACAACTATCAAAAGTATGTCCTTCCCCACAATAAACACACGACACTTCGTTTACTTGCATTGTGGGTGCGATCATCGACACTTGGATTGGCTATTGCAAACCTTTCAACATATTGCTCATGGGCGCCACTAGTAGCCGTCAAGGCATCAACTTCCAAAACACCGGCAACATATTTCTTTCCCATTGGAGCTCGCGAATTGGACCATTGGCAATTGTTATTAGCGATCCTTTCCAGTATCTCATATGCCTCATTGTAGGATTTGAGAGAATAGCTCCATTTGCGGAGGCATCTAGCACCAAGCGCGTGGACGCGTTTAACCCATTATAGAATGTAACGACCCGACTTCCGGATTGACGACTGATCCCACAGATCAACACGAGTCTTTTCAGTGTGCTTTGTCCTCACTCACACACTCCCTGAGAAAACTTCCCAGGGGGTCACCCATCCCACAATTGCTCCAAGCCAAGCACGCTTAACTTTAGAGTTTTTATGAGATGGACTCCCGAAAAGAAGATGCATCTTGTTGGTATGAGTAGCACATATCAAATCATTTAAGCTCTCCTCGAATATACAATCTTATACCCGCATATTCTCGAAATCCCTCTCATTCTGGTGTGTTACGGTTCATTCATGTACCCCTCCGCTTTGAAGCCTTAATAGGAGCCGCTCCTTGTCCATGCCTCCGCACCGGCGATCACTCTGTACTTGTGCCCCGGGCGTCACATAGAATGTCTCCAATTGAATGCAGTACGGAATGCCGTGGTGTGGGCATTTCCGTAGGATTTCCTTGTAACGTTCCCAAGCTTCGCACACTGATTCGTCATCATTCTGCTGGAAAGACATGATGTCATTTCGGAACCTTGCGTTCTTTGTAGGCGGGAAATACTTCATCAAGAATTTTTCGCCGAGCTCGTTCCAGGAAGTGATAGAGTCTGATGGAAGTCCATTCAGCCATGCTTTTTCACGATCTCGTAGCGAGAAAGGGAATAGCCAAAGTCTCGGTAACCGAACACCGGTAACTTAAATGAGTCGCTGACCTCCAGGAACGACCGAAGGTGGAGATGTGGATCCTCTGTGGCTTGCCCACTGAACTGCCCCACTGTTTGGAGCATCTGGAACATAACCGGCTTCAGCTCGAACTGGTTCGCTTGCACCTCGGGTCTGGTTATTCCCGGATTCAGCTCATTAAATCGGGTTAAGCGTAGTCACGTATACCCTTTCCGGTCATCGGCGATGACTATGGCATTTCCTCCATTATTCCCATTACCTCCTTGTGCGGCCATTTTGGCTTGTGCTCTACGGACGTTCTGACGTCGTCTTCCTCGACGGAAGGTGCGTTCAATCTCTGGATCTAGCGGGTATAGTACCTGCGCCTTGGTTTTGCGCATATACCACAGTCCAGAATCCTGATTCACGCAGAAGAAAATAACAGAGTTAACCACTAATACTAAATAAACACAAAAATTGAAATATCAACGTAATTTATAATTAGCGCTCCCCAGCAACGGCGCCAAAAACTTGATCACTTGATTCCACCCATGCTCCGTACTCGCCACGCTTCAACATTATCTTGCCTCGTTATTATGACATGAATCTTCCAACTCTTAGCATTTTTCCAAATCTAAGATTATACCCTCTAAGCTCGTCAATATATTCCTATACCGAAGCGCTTTAAGAGTATCTCTACCGTTCCATTCATTTATGTCACGCAAGGCAAACACATATTCCTATGCTATTCACACACATAATATTTAAATCATGTTCTTGCGTCACTTTCTTGTTTTCCACTCTATGAGAGCTTCCCAGAAATCATAGAGCTAAGATCTCACCCATGGTGATCAATTACAAGCAAGATAAATAAACACCAAGAAAATGATAATAACTTAGCAAGATAAGCATAAAACGGGGCTCGTCACACGAGCATGGGTTTCATCAAAAGATCAAGTCATATAAATTTAGCTCATAGCGAGCTGTGCAACAAAATTCGAAAACACAAATGCCATAGCAAAATAAAAAGGAATTCGAGATTCAAAGTTAACACTCGTCGCCGGAATCACGTGCTCCTCCTTGGATCGTCTCTTCTTCCGATAGCTTCTTCTCCAAGGCGTTGCCCTCTGATTTCCTCCCCCAGATACTGAATGATGAATGCCTCCATTCTGATTGTCGCCCTCTCTTTTAAACAACAAACTCTGACACTTTTTTAGGTGTGCAGAATAGGCACCTGCAAACCCTTCATCCACTGATCCTTTCCTTTTTCCGTTGGCTCTGGCAAAACGCGCGTCCTTTATGCTGTCGTGGCCAGCCGCCACGTGGCTGTGGTCCTGCGAGACTTTTCTTCGTTTCGTTCATAAGCGCGGCTTCATCTGCTTTTCTTTCCTTTCTCCCGAGCTCGACCTTTGAGCGGGCCTGACCTCGCTTGTGATTCCGATCTCATTTGTAGTCATCAGTCTCGAGCTTGGCCAAGAGTCCGACCTCGCTTACGAGTCCGACCTCGCTTACGAGTATCAGTATCGAGGTCGTCTTCATACTTGTGAACTTTTTTCAATCTTTGGAGCTCGGCTGGTTGCGAGCTCGGCTCTATTCTTTCTTCCCAGAGTTCGGTTCCGCTCACGAGTTCGGTAGTCTTGAGCTCGGAGGTCTTGAGCTTGGAAGTCTTGAGCTCGGACCAACTTCCTCGGTTTTCACTTTTCTTGAGCGTTGACTTCGTCTTTGTAGCTCGACTCTGCTCCCGCATTTCTTCAGCATTATTCGTTCGATCCCTCCTCGCACATCGAAGTCAAGGTCGCTCACGAGTTCGACCTTGCTTGCGCATTCAACCTGGGGCTTGACTTTGGCTCAGCGGACTTCAGCCTCGTCTTCACTGCCGTTCTTCCTGCTACATGCCATAATTATTTAAATAACGCCTAAAAGCAATTAAAAACCCTTTGATTTCACCTGACTCAATCCTTCACACAAACACACGCAAACATAACAAAACATACAACATAACGTCGAAATAAACAAACAGAACCCGGTTCACTCAAGGCTTTTATCATCAAAAGGGTCATATAATAACTCTTTTATAAGAGTTATCAGGGGGCCTCACGCGATTAAGCCCAAAGCCCAGTGTCTAAACCCTAATCAAGACCAAGTTACAGGCGGAGATCGTGGTCGATTCTGGTGAGATCGTGGTCGATTCTGAGCGAAAATCGTGGTCAGTTATGGAAGGAGATTGGATCCCATTAATTAAGGGATCCGGTACATCTTTAGTGATCCACGAATATGTATAAATAGGGGTTAAGTCGACGGTAAAAGGGTTAGCAACTTATTGAATACTAGAGCCTTTTAGATACACTCATTGTAATCTGTTTATAGTGAAAGTATCGAGGATCATCACCTCCGTGGACGTAGATCTTATTCTTGATCGAACCACGTAAAAACTCTTGTGTTCTTTACTGCTTTTCTTAAATCTCGTATATTTACCATACACTAGATTTATCAGTTTTCGATTCCGAACCGTTCAGTTATCGGTTAACCAATAACCGAATTTTTTTTCAATTCTGAAACCGAAATCGAATTGATAACCGAATTATCGATTTTCGGTTAACTGAAAGAGATCAGTTCCGATTCTAACCGAGAACTGAAAACCATTTGGACAACCTAAATGAGAGTCGAGATTTACATGGGACAGTTCGTTCATCTATTATCTCATAAATGATATAACATAATTACCACATATTTTCGTTCATTAATTGTGGCATGACATAATTAATCTTTCCTACGATGAAAAAATTATCAAAGTTACTTTGCCTAATAAATGTAGTTTTTGCTCAGTCATTTAACTAGAAAAATGGAACAGCTCACAGATGAACTCATAATTATATAGTACTTATTTGATATGTATTTCATGTCATTACTATGAGCTAAATATCGATTAAAATATTATAAAAAAACGCGAGTTATTATATTTAGTTGACCATATTTTATTTCATTTGACACTCTCTACCCTTTGTTTTAGTTTATCTCAACGGAAAATAAAAACAAAAAAAGTGGTTATATTGTTTCTGCATAGACTTTATGTTTAGTGCCGTGTGGACTATGGATCGTACAAGACAACTGTTGCTTCGCCAGAGTTGACAAAAAAATAATTAAAATATTGCATTATCCAATTCGTGACAATCTAGCTAGGTACAGATTATAATAACCGTAAATACGTAAAGTTCAATTAGATACTGATCCAATTTTAATTTCCTATACACCTCAAAATTAATTGGGTGCAATTAAATTTTGTTTAGTAATTCGAAAATTTCGAATATATATTTTGGTCCAAAATTTCAAATATAGATTTTGTTCTGATGACTGTATATTAATTAATGTTTAATTCAGATTGCATGATCATGAAGCCTATAATGAGAAAATATAAGAGTATGTTTTTCTTTTTTAACTTCTACCTGCTAGTTTATCTCCACTAATCATTAATACACGAAATCACGATCACGATTTTTTAAAGTTGTAGCTGAGTCACGTCGATTTTCATAAACCGGGGGATGTCTGTTAAATCAGCCACCTAATCCGTAAATACATTTCTCCTTTCACACCAAATAATAATAATAATAATAATAATAATAATAATAATAATAATAATAATAATAATAATAAACTATATCTGTACAGTGTTTGCAAGAAACTAATCTAAAAAGGAAAAAAAAGAAATATCAATGCCTCACCACCATTTGCCGTCAGGCCAACATAAAAATTGAAACAAAAAAATATAAATAAAAGAAAATTGAATATATAATTAATACTCTAGCCTGATAAATAAATATTCTGTGATCGATGCCGAATTTGTTGAGATTCATCGATTTAGAGGAGCTGAATTATGCCTTTTGGAAGGAGCAGATGGAGGAATGGGAACTCCTTTTGGAAGTCTGGCGAAGAACAGCTTCTCCTTATTCTCCTGAAAATACTTCAAAGCCATCGTCGAAACATCATCTTCCTTCACAATCGTCGTCGTCGTCGTCATCATTCTCCCCGGCCTACCGGCATCCACGCCGGAACTCAAAAGAAAAAGGGCAATAACTAAAACGATGGAGATGAGGGTTTTTGACGAAGAAGAAGCCATGGTAGAATATTTGATCTTGAAAATGTATTTGTGTATATGGATTTTGGTGAAGAGGGGTTTATATATAGATTAGTGGCTGCATGAGAGGAGGCATAAATTGTGAGGAAAATGCGATGTGAAAAGCTGAGAAATGTAGCGAGAAGAATTTGGTGGTGAGGTGTTACCACGCAAGTATTTCACACGCAAAAGCGGTGTGGAAATTTCAATGTCAACGGTTTACCAAATTAATTAGCGCCGGCTCCATCGTATTTTCTTCAACTTTGTCAAATTAAATCAGGACTTGTGATTAAATTACTTGTGTGTGGTGCAAGAATACGTGGGTGTGCTTGGTTAGATGGAAAACTACATTTTTATTTATATATATACACATATGATATGTAGGATAATTATTATACTTTCGGCTATAAATAGAATTATAAATTATTAAAATACACTTCTGCCGGTGCACATAGTACATGTATGTGTGTGTACGGGGATTGACATTTTCATTTCCAAAATCTTTACGGTTGAAATTTGTAGTAATCTATATATTAGGTGGTGATGATGAAATTGGTACTGTTTGTGAAATGTGCCACGTGGTGAAATTGAAAATTCTAATATGGCCAGCAGAATTTTCATTTTAGAGAAGTATATTATTCATCTTAATAACTTATATGGAGACATAAATGCATGAGGAGAGGACATGACTTTCTTTACTCATGTAGTTATTAATTAATCTTATATTTTGAATAATGGCCACCTCCTTTATGTTGATAATAACACTAATTTATATTATGTCATATCGCTCGCCCAAAAATTCAATAATTATGTGGAAATCTGGATAATAACCCCCTATTTGACTCAAAATATAATAACAATATACATGCATTGAGCTAGAATGTACACTTCATTAACAACTGAAGCTGAAATTGAAAATCATGCCCCCCACCCCCCAAAAAAATGAAAAGAAAAGAAGAAAGACGAAGCTAAGAATAATGATAAAAATAAAAATAAAAATAAAGCCAGTGGTTTTCAGCTATGAATTAGTAGCAATTTAATAGCTTTGTCTGTAATAAATATCTAGACTTCCGTATAATTCGGGCCATGTTTAATGCACAACCATGAAAATATTGCTTCTTCGGGTTTGCTGGAAAATGAACAAAAATGAGTTAATTACCGAAATTAAAATACAATTGAATCTTTTGCTTTTTCTTTTTATACATTAAATCTTTTGCTTGCGATGCTACCATAAGAAACCAAAGGGTCCACCTATTACTTCTTGAATTAATTTAAAGCCGATCGTGATCGCCATCTGGAATTTATTAATTTGATACACAATCTCGGTAGCCATCACTTTAGATTCATGTTCCAAATTTATTAATTTATAATATCCCACTTTCCAATTTAACTTGTTCCAAAAGGGGAAGTTCTTCTTCGATGGCCCCACACCCCAACCTCATGAGAATGTGAGGTGATAAATCAAAGTGATTCAGTGATTAAGAAACTAAGATGACTTTATCTAGTGTCCACAATTAAGTAGCACCTCAAAGAGGGTGAAACTCACACACTTCGACTGTTAGAATTCGATCATTGGTCATTGTTTCAAATCTGCTAGCTCTTAAACTAATTGAGCTAAGCCCGTAAGAGCAATTTAACTTTGTTATTGAGACATGAGTTGTTATTTAATTAACCATGTATATTTAGTCTATTTTTGGTATTCATTTCTCACTTTTGCTTTAATAAATATTCTAATTCACAATTTAAAATTAAAATTATCATATTTTCCATTCAAGATATGTGAATAATGTGTTAGGATGGCTAATTAAGATAGAGTAAAGATGGATGTAAGACAGAATGTGAAATGCCCGTAATTTGTGACGCTGGATTTGGAATTGCAATGATAAGATATTCCATAACATCCCAAATTCTATCATTTCGGCTCTTTCAACTTTTGGGATATTAATTTATTTTCAAAATAGGAGCCCATTTTACTACAAGTTGATCCATCAAGAATAATTTTGTTACATCAACAAGTGTTTATAGCACATTAATTTGTTTTATTTTCCAGCAATAGTGTTGCATTCAAGACAGTCTCACCTTTAGTTTATGGTGAAATAATACTCAATTTCAAAGTCAACTATTAACAGGAAAAATTTAATTATTTAGATTTTTAAGGAAATCAACGCGCTGTGCGAGTAAACAGTAGGAAAAGATGGGTGCGTACAAGGAAGACCGACATTCGGTCACTAAAAAAAGTAAAAAGTTGTATATAGTAAACGTGGAAAAAGCTGATACCGGCTCAGGGAATTGGGTAGTTGAGGAAAATTTGGAATTGCTAACGAATTAGTCATATTTGAAGCAATGGAAAAGAAAAACTAAATTAAATATTACTGGCAATAATTGCATCACTATGGATTTGGTGACTCCTAATAATAATAAGTCATACAGTTATCATTTTGGGTCTTAATTTCACCAAATATATGCCGGGTCAAGCTTACATATTTTCTTGGTTGGAAAAATATGGCTAATAAGAAAATAATGCATTAAAATTCTTGTCTCTGTTGACTGTTACATCATAAGACCAAAGTCATACAACGCTCCAATTTAATTATGATACAGAATTGTTACGATTTGTCCTTGTCCCGTCCAATGGTTAAGGTGGGTTCGCGTGGTAGAGGTCACGAGTGCTCAACCCACCAAACGCCTCTATGTGTTGAACATGTCACACCCTGGTTTCCAAGTGTGATTTACATCATCTGTGTGGTTTGCGGGCTATTGCGAGGAATATGGGGTTCTGGGTCTTGCACTACCTAGATACCAAAAAACCAAAAAAAAAAAAAAGAATTGTTACGATTCAAATTAATTCAGTCTAAATTCAATTTGTGAGTTTGAGGTTATTTAGAATATCACCAACTTCTTATCGTTTCAGCGGTCACATAGTAAATACTTCTTGTATGTAGTTTGTGGATTTTTTTCATAGAATCATTTACTTAAATTACTTAAATGATCCGATTTTTTCATACAAATATTTTGAGCACAAGCAATAGAATCGTAGATAGTGAAGTGATAACTAATCCATGAAATAATTTGATCTATAATATTTGGTTGTTTAAATATTTTGGTTTGATTTTTTCACTTGGATAAACTTGTTTTATTTAGTCCGTCCAGTTGCAATCGATCGTCTACCATTCCTCCTCCACGTACAAGATATTTTATCTTATAGTCCATTTTGAATCATAATTTTCTTGTTCCTCGGGCAAGAATCAATTATTTTATAGTTAAAACCTCCTGATCATATATAATACAATGTTTATAATCCTAAATGACACAATATTTGATCTAAATTCGAAGCTATTATTATTATTAAAAAAATCATGCAATATTTCACTAAATTTAATTTGAGAACTTGTTTAGGATACACAAAATGAAGGGGCAATAAATAATGCATCTAAGCATGACATAAGAGTTGAAATAAACCATCGAGTGTGTTCCATATGGAGAGATTTCGACATATAACTTATACGAATTTATGAATAGTTAAAGAATAATATTTGTCCTTTTTGAGACACATCAGCATTTATAGCCGGATTTATTTTTATTATTTTTCTCGACATTCTAATGACTATGGGTCATAATTTTATTTACAAGAAATCAAGAAGTCGCATAGGAGGTATCTGAGGCCTGTAAATTGGTACGTAATTAGTAGGCTAAGGAATTATTGCCGGCATTGCCAGCGGCTTACTGATTAATCGGGAAACAAAAAGTTACCTGAAATTTAATCCTTTTATATCAATATATTATTAGCGTAGGCATTAAATGGCTAAACAGATTGTGATTTGTAGGAGAATATATATATTTACTCTCCCGCCAGTGAATTGTTATAAACAGTAACAATATCTAAAGACTAAAAACTGATCTTATACTCTGAATCAGAGTACAACAACTTAATTGGTAAGATTCTTCATCTCCAATTAATAAGTCGGGATTTAATGTATATGTGAATTTTAAAATATAAACTAACCTTACGCTCGAGATATTAAATTATTAGTTGGTAGATTTCGTTTCTTTTTTGGTTAATTAATACAAAAATTTTAAAGGCTGTGTCACGGTGGACTTGAACCCGAGACCTTTGGCCTCGGGCATTAACCACTCTACCACTAGGCCAACACACACAGGTAGATTTCGTTTCAATTCTTGCTAAACTAATTAGTTCGTTGATTTTGTTACAAGTTCACGAGTTTCATATTTGATAAATTACTAGAGTAGATAAAATAAGTTCAAGTTAGGTTAGGCCCAAAAACTCAGACACCAATGAATTTGGGGGGCCGTCCTGCATTCTGGCTAGTTTTGTCCTGCATAACGACATTCGATTCAATTTCAAGAAGGCACCTCGATGCCAAATGCAGATCATGAATTTCGAATCAACCAAATTCATCAAGGAAAGAGCAAGCTAGTTGCTACCTCTCTCCCTCTTTTACACACACAAACACACACATTCATCATCATTACCTTTTCATAAATATGTGCACGGAGGGGTGTAATCGAACTGAGCCGAACCGAACACCATTGTGTTCAAGCTTGGTTTGTTTATTATCGAGTCGAGTCTCGAATTTTATTTATCGAATATTTCGAGCTCATGAGCTTATTCGAGCTTTAGTCGAACCCAAACAAACTTTCCAAGTTTAGATATATGCTTAGAATATTAAATTATTTTATTTTAAAAATAAATTATTTTATCCACAATAACACAATATATTTATTGATTTCTTATAACAAATAAAAGTAGTTAAGAGATATAACATAATAATTATTAATTATAGAAAGAAAACAATTATAACTAGTTAATAATTATATATTTTTAAGTTAAATCAGTTAATAAACTTGTTCACGAGCTAACGAACCGAATACTACCATGCTCAAGCTTGGTTTGTTTAGCTAACGAGATTCACTAAAAAACTCGAATGAACTTTTATCTAGTCGAGTTTCGAATAACTCACGAATAATTTGACTCATTTACAGACCTATGTGCACGGACCACTTTAACTCTACTCCTGTGGGTGTGTGTGCACTGCAGACTGCACTGCAGAGTACTATTCCGGAGATACAAATATCAAATATGTGCTTCAAACCACTTTCCCTCTACTCCCATAAAAAACCACAACATTTCTTTAATGCACATCACTGCCCTTCTCTCTTCAATATTCGTTGTAGCACAATAACTAACTTGTTCTGCCAAAAAAAAAGATCGTGGCTAGTAAAAAGCCATTTCCTAATAATCTCTTCATTCTATCATAATATTTGAGCTGGTTGTGAAAATAGACCATAACTTTAATCCTCACCGGCTTAACCTAATTTGATACCATAGTATATTAGAATTAGGTTCATCATCCTTTCAGGACCGTATCGAGATTCGAGAGGATTGGGGGCTTGACGCGAATAAATAAGAAAAAGTTATATAAATTAATTGTATGAAAATTCATATAGAGGGTGTTTGGTTGAGTTTATAAGTTCTTTAAAATAGCTTATAAATTGTTGCAAGTGTTTGACAAAATAAACTCTTAAACAACTTATAAGTTGTGAAAATAAGTTCCAACAGTTTATAAGCTCCCCTAAAAATAAATTGGTCAACCCTAACTTATTTTTTCATAAACTTATAAGCAATCATGAATTTACCAAAATAACCTTATTATAGTTCGTTATTTCCTACACATACACTATCAACTTCACCTTTCGTCAATTTTATCTCTCTAACTATGATTTTCTCTATCTAACTCACGATTCTTTCTCTAACTTATAAAATCAATTATCCAAACACTTTAACAATTTATAAGCACTTGAGACATTACCTTTTATAAGCTCTTGAAACATCTTATAAGCTCTTGGAGCTTATAATCTCTCTAAAATAAGCTTAGCCAAACACCTCCTTAATCTTTCTTGCTTTCTCGGCTGCAAAATTACATGTAGATATTCAAGTGTATGTGTTTCGTATTCTCTTTCTTATTCTTTCTCAATTACATCTTGTTCTTTTGACGCACTTGTTGAACCATCCTTTTTATTGCTTATAACAAACTTATTGAGAGCTTCCGTTGAGATTTAATTAACATATCGATTTTTCTTTAATTTTCATAGCCACTTTCATATTTTTCATTAGACATAATTATATATTCCAAAATAGTTCAACAAAAAATGTCGTAGATAAACCACAAAAACAAGTCATAATAGCAACAAAAACTAAAAAATTCAAATGAGTACAATTAAAAAATATATAATCTAAGAACACAAAAAAGAATTAATACTATAAAAGACATATATTACTTAAAATTGTAAACTCAAAGTTGGAACGATGAAACATGGTCGAAAGACAAAAATAGCGATACTTGAAATTTAAAAATAATTTTTTTATAAAGAGAGAAGTTTGTTTTGTGGAGAGAAAGCTTTTGTAAAGTGAAGAAAGTTAAGTATCCCAATTTATAGACCTCAATATTCTTTTTAGTTTTAGAATGCGAACAGATTAGTTGGAATTATATTTTATAGATATTTTTAATTCTTAAGACTTTAATTTTAATGTTAGAAGAAGATTTACCGTTGAGGGAGACTTAATTTTGGAAATAATTTTCATGTAAAAATAGGCCGAAACTATTTTAACAAGTAAAAAAAGAAATTATATATCTAATGGATGAAAAACCAAGAAAAAACCATGGATGTCAATGAAATAAGAACGTGAAACCACTATGATGACTGCTATGCTTAATTAGCTAAGTTGACATACTAAGATCTATATATATATATATATATATATATATATATATATAGGGGTTGGTTATAGGGAGAACCCCCTCTAAGATAAGAAATAAGAACTTTTCACAATCCTTGATTTCATCTAATCTAATGACTCATATTTAATTTGTATCTAACGGTAAAATTATCTTTTTAGATAGTTTCATCATAAGCATAACATATAAGGGTATTAATGTACTTGTAATCACACTACTCCACAATGAATTGACGTCGACAGACAATTAACTTTCCTTAATAGTGGATTCTATATTATTCTCTTTCCTTAGCATACTTCAGTGTATTAATATTATTTCAAATAAAAGGAAAAAAATATGCTAGTTTTGTTCCATGCAATAAATTATGTATAAGTATTCTTAATATAATAAATAATTATATTGTATTGTATTGGGATTGAGTATCATGTTGTACATTAAATTAAATTAGTATCTCACACAATTATGATTGCTATGTGATCAATTACAGGTATATATGTATGTGTGTTGTATCACATACTTAAGAACATTATATGCATAACAAAATTTAGATTTGTGCATAGTTTGGTAAGATTATATGCACATTCTATATGCTTATTATGCACATGCTACAGTTTATTGTAAAATATTTTTCATATAATAAATTATTGTATCATGTTGGGATTGGGTATCATGATGTATATTTGATTAAATTAAATCAATATCTCACACACTCATGATTACTATGTGATCGATATATATTTTGAGATGTCTTTTGAATTCACATATTGTATGTTATGCAAATTTTGATAGTTATTATGAATGAGATCGTAATTTGTATGCATAACGCTTTAGTAGTTATGCATGGATTATAATGGTATCATAAGATAAATGATTATGATTATTACGTGTGATGTGCATTTAAATATTAATGTTGTTCATAACGTTTCAGTGTATTGTGCATGGACAGTCGTTGTCGCGATTTCATAGTGAACTATGCATGTCGATATCTAATATGTATATATATTTTAATTAATTAATATTTATATAAATAGAAAACGATTTGAGCAGAATGCAAAAAGGAAAAGAAAAAATAAGATAAACAATAGGGAAAAAAGATTACCTAATCTAGGATACCATAAAAAACATATCAAATCCCTTAATTATAGCCTTCTAACCGTTAAAAAATAAAGGTATTTACTTAATTAACCCCATTCTTCAATCCTGCAGAAAATAGGTACAAATATGAGATTAATTTTAGACCACAAGATCGCATCAAATAAATGCTCAGGATTAGTTCTCATTTCTCAAAACACTTGTGGTTCTCATTTGATCCATCCCCTATATATATATATATATATATATATATATATATATATATATATATATATAGGGGAGGTTAACGTGAGAACCATTTTATTGTGAGCGTGAGAACCAAAAGCGATGATTCATCGTGAAAGTTGATGAATCCGCCGGGAAAATCGAATCCAAAAATAGAATTTTAGCCCCTCATGGGATTCGAACCGGGTGAAAATTACAATTTCAATTCATTAACATTCTCAACGGTTCATCAACTTTCATAACGAATTCATTTGGTTCTTAGTTTTAGGATAAGAATGGTTCTTATTTGAACCAAACTCTATATATATATATATATATATATATATATATATATATATCCTAAAACTAAGAACCAAATGAATTCGTTATGAAAGTTGATGAATCTGTTGAGAAAGTTAATGAATTCAAAAATTCAAAACTTTTCACCAGGGTTCGAATCCCATGAGAGGCGAAATTTCAGTTTTTTGGATTCAGTAACTTTCCCAACGGATTCATTAACTTTCACAATGAATTCATCATTTTTTGGTTCCACATTCTCACGATAAAAATGGTTCTCACGTTTACCCTAGGTTATTATAAAAACATTTGTTATCATACAAACGTGAGACAATGTATTCTCCTTGAAAATTATTGCACTAAAAAAAATGTTTGAATTTTTGCTCCTCGTGAGATTTGAACCTGGGTGGTACACAATGCACTCTTCCAGTAAAATGATGCATCACCGTTGATCTTACGATCTAATAGCTGAAAATGATTCTCACATTTTTACTTTAAATAAGGTTTTTATTTGAACCTATTCCTACATATAAAGGGAGTACTTCAAATGAAAATTACATCTTTTTACGAACTTTGCGAAGTATGCATAAGACGTATAAAGATGATGCACAAAACGGTATAAAGTTGTATATAACGAAAACTTTCTAAAATTGTTATGTTGTTCAAAAATTTTAGAATGTTTTCGTTGTGCACAACTTTATACCGTTTTATTCATCAACTTTTTATGTATATACATAGTTCTCAAGTTTTCAAAAAAAATGAGTTCTCATTGATCCAACCCATATATATATATATATATATATAGGGGAGGGTTAACGTGAGAACTACTTTTATCGTGAGAACGTGAGAACCAAAAAATGATGAATTCACTATAAAAGTTGATGAATCCGCTGAGAAAGTTACTGAATCCCAAAAATAGAATTTCCGCCCTCCATGAGATTCGAACCCTGGTGAAAAATCAGAATTTTTGAATTCATTAACTTTCTCAACGGATTCATCAACTTTCATAGTGAATTCATTTGGTTCTTAGTTTTTAGGATAAAAGTGGTTCTCATTTGAACCTAACTATATATATATATATATATATATATTGGTTCATTGTACATACAATCCTTAATATATATAAATGAGAATAAATCTTATCAATTAGATTTGAAAATCACACGATTATTTTGAAGTGTATATCTGAATTAGTTATATGCATATTTATACATATAATTATGTATTTACGTATCTGCATCATAATTTATAGATTGAATCTGAATCGTCCATCTTGACTTATCAAGAGTTTATATTTGTCCCCATGGTTACACTATAAGGAGTGTTCACATGATAACCACTTCCTAT
The DNA here is from genome assembly GCA_036937905.1 of Salvia rosmarinus. Taxonomy (NCBI): domain Eukaryota; kingdom Viridiplantae; phylum Streptophyta; class Magnoliopsida; order Lamiales; family Lamiaceae; genus Salvia; species Salvia rosmarinus. The sequence continues at coordinate 23,791,337 of CM072822.1, read as the reverse complement.
GTAAATAGTGACGTTCAAATAAGAACCAATTTTATCCTAAAAATGAATAACTACAAATTTGATATATTCGCTGTAAAAGTTGATGCATCTGTTGGAAAAATTATTGCATCCAAAATATAGGTTTTTCGCCCCTTATGAGATAATCCGGATGAAAATTTCATTTTATTGGGTGCAGTACCTTTCTCGATGGATGTATTAATTTTCACAATTCATCAAATTTGTATGATTTGTAGATTTTAGGATAAAAATAGTTTTTTACGTTAATCTCCCATGTATATACATAACTACATAAATATATACGTGGGTCTTAATATTTCCAAGGGCTTGGGGTGGCCACCTCACTTACGTCAAGGGCCAGCCGACCCTGCATTCTCTTAAAAGGCCTTATAAAGAAGAAAGTTATCCAACTTATATATTGAAAGCAAGCTTTTTACCAAGTCGACGTGAGAAAAACAGAGCTTCAAACAACCCTCTTGGATCATATATACAAGAAATCGAAAACTATATAATTAAAACACACCAAGTTCCTAACACAACTTGGATCATATATACAAGAAATCGAAAACTATTAACTTAAAACACCAAGTTCCTAACACAAGATAATAACGATAGTGATGATCCCACAGAAACCATAAGGCTTGGAACCACCAAAATCAAGAAATCTCATCACATCTTGCTGGCATTGTTTCACCCCTTTAGGCACATAACTTGCCAGGGCACGATAGCAAAGATCCTCCCCATTTTGCCATAAAACCATGCAGGCAAATCAATCTCCTCTGTCACATTATTACCACGAAGATACATTGCACCAACATTAGGCAAACTTGCAAGATTTCGGTCAGCTTGTTGTCATTGAGCCCAAGAAACCTCAACCCTCAGAGACGGGCAATCGACTCCGGTATGCCACCTGTCAGACTCGCATTGGACAGCTCCAATGCAACTAGGCTCCCCATGCTCTCCCATTGGAGCTCCATTAGTCCACCTACAATGGGGTTGTTTGAGAAGATTAGTTCTTGTAAGAAATGCAAATTCTTCAGTGATTTGGTGATTCCACCTCTCAATCTGTTGTTGAGGTCTAAGAGTGTTAAATTCTTGAGATTTCCAAGATTTTTTGGGATTGATCCCTGCAGTTGTAGCTTAAGGGGGTGTTTGGCTAAGCTTATTTTAGAGAGCTTATAAGTTTCAAGAGCTTATAAGATGTTTCAAGAGTTTATAAGAGGTAATGTCTCAAGTGCTTATAAGTTGTTAAAGTGTTTGGATAATTGACCTTATAAGATCGAGAAAGAATCGTGAGTTAGAGAAATAAAATCATAGTTAGAGAGATAAAATTAACGAGATGTGAAGTTGATAGTGTATGTGTAGGAAATAACGAACTATAATAATGTTATTTTGGTAAATTCATGGTTGCTTATAAGTTTAAGAAAAAATAAGTTATGATTGACCAACTTATTTTTAGGGGAGCTTATAAGCTGTTGGAGCTTATTTTCACAGCTTATAAGCTGTTGGAGCTTATTTTCACAACTTATAAGCTGTTTAGGAGCTTATTTTGCCAAACACTTTGCAACAGTTTATAAGCTCCTAAACAGCTTATAAGTTGTTTTAAAGAGCTTATAAGCTCCGCCAAACACCCTCTAAATCAAGCTTCAAGAGAGAAATCAGCCCTTCAAAACTCAATGGCAAAGGGGCAAATAGTAAATTCAAGAATCAACAAACGTGTTAACCTTCCTAAACTATGAGGGATTTGCGCTATAAATTGATTTCCAGCAAGATTTACACGGTCCAATTCGATCAAATTGCCTATGAATGGTTGCAATTCACCACAATCCATTCTCAGCTAACACCATTGATTTGAGATTCTTGAGCTCCCCGAAAGAAGACAGGACCCACCCTGTAAGCCCGGGGTTTGATCGGAACGCTATCGATTCCAAGCTTGCTCTAAGAAGTCCCCAATTCAGAGGTGGGATTGAGATAGGGCAACGATGCGATACAGCAAAGCAATTGAAGAATGAGAGAGATTTGAGTTGCCTTAGTGCAAACAGATGAGGGCTTAAATCGGCATCTTGTGCACAATTTAGGGAGTTTTCATGAACAGATCCAATGCTTAACTCCGTTACATACCAAAATCCATTAAACGGATCGCATGAAACGCCATGTCATAAAAAAACAACCTTTCCACTAAATCATGAACAATAAGGAAAGAAACTGAACTGAAACTGATGTCCTAAAAGAAAACGGAGGAATTAAAAAATATATAATGCCTAGTTTCTACTTTTTCTCTAAAGCTACTGAAATATTCTACAAGCACAAGCTGCATTTCACTTTCCACTTCAAGAATCCTGAAAAGCAAGAAAATAGATAAACACACACACATAGACACTAAGTCATCTCAATGGAAGACCAACCACAAGGATCTGAATAAAGATCCGAGCCATTCCACCATTTGCACAGGAAGGTTTGAAGAGTAGAATACAAAGCACTTTTTTCTCCTCTCTTCATTAGAGCTGCCACGCTTTCACCCTCGGCATTGCACCACAAATTCAAGCTAAATATGCAGAGAATCAAGATCCAAAACATCAAAGATTTGATTTTTTCATAATCCCAAAAAAGGGTCTGAATCGTAGCAGGTAAAGATAGAACTTGTTGTAGTCTGTTGAAAAATTATTATTTTTCATATGAATTTATTTAATAGAGTTGGTTATATGTGGTTAAAAGCGGTTAGAGGTACCTTTTTATATGAAAATACGTACTTTTTTTATATGAAAAGATGTATCTTTTCACATGAAATGGCACGTACCTCTTCGCGAAAAGACATATCCCTCTCTATAAATAGACCCATTTGGTAGACATTCAAATACACCAAAAACGAAGATAATCAATCTATCTCATTCATTCTTCAAAAGCCTCTCTTTCCCGAGTATTGAGTAGTTCGCCCGGAGTACGATTTCCTAGTACAAGGTCTCGTATTCATAGAAAATTGTTGTATCTTGGGGATATTTGCCATTGAACCGCGTGTACTGTGCAGGATAATTTCATCTTACAGAAAGAGAGTCTAACTCTCGCCTTGATTTTACATAGCATATTATTACTCTGTCCATTTTCTATACCCTACACATAACAATCGTAAGACGAAATTCTATAGAAGATGGCGTCGTCAAGCAACAATGTTCATGCTCCTGCCCATGCCGAGAAACCCGAGAAATTTTCAGGTTTTGATTTCAAACGTTGGCAGTCTAAAATGTTATTTTACCTTACTACTCTCAATATATCTCGTTTTCTGTCCGAATCTCCTTCTGTGGGGGATGATGAAACCGACAGCCAAAAACGTTCGACGTTGGATGCATGGCATCATAACGACTTCTTATGTTGCAATTATATTTTGAATGGGCTGGACGACACACTTTACAGTGTTTACTCCACAGCCAAAACGTCCAAAGAGTTGTGGGACTCGTTGGAGACAAAACATAAGAAGATGCCGGTTTGAAGAAGTTCATTGTTGGTCGTTTTCTCGACTTCAAGATGATGGACAACAAAACTGTTCTTGAGCAAGTGCAGAAAATTCAGTTAATCCTGCATGACATTCTGGTGGAAGGAATGAGTTTGTCAGAATCCTTTCAAGTTGCTGCCATAATTGAGAAGTTGCCCCGATGTGGAGGGATTTTAAAAATGTGGAAATGTACGTCAATACCCACTTTTTAAAATTTGAAAGCAGTGTACATCCAATATGAAAAAAAGAGTGCAGCCCATACCCAAAACATTTTTTAAATATATTTTTGTCGATTTTGCATGATTTTAAAATAATCATTTCAAAATCATACAATCATTTCAATTATCATACAATCATTTCAATTATCAATTAATTTTATGAAATATCAATTTTAATTTCAATTTTAATTTTTATAATTCTTTTTATAATTTTACAGGAGGGCGGGTTGGCATGGGGTGGGGGTTGGCCTGGGTGTGGGTTGGCCGTTGGGAGGGTTGGCATGGTGGGGTTGGCCGTGGGGAGGGTTGGCCTGGGGTGGGGGTTGGCAGCAGGGTTGGCATGGGAGGGTTGGCAGGGGGTGGGGGTTGGCCGCGTGGGTGGGGTGGGCATGGGTGGGGTGGGGTTGGGGTTGGCCATGGTTGGTGGTTGGCCGAGGATGGGTTGGCCGCTATTTTATATTTTTTTTTGTGATTTATTTAATATTCAACCACAAAACAATAAATTACTATAAATTACTGACGAACAACTTTTATGAAAATTAATATACGAACAACTTTACTTCATCAAAATTAAATAACCAACAACTTTACTGATCAAAATTAAATAAACCAACAACTCATATTTAATAGACATCAATTTTGCGATTAAATAAACCAACAACTCATATTTAATAGATATGAATTTTTGCATTGACAATTTTGATCGGACTTCACCTATATAATTCATTCTTTCATTTCGGTCACTGAATCACTTTTGCAATCGTTTTTCTCTATCAACAATCGTTTTCTCTATCAACAATCGTTTTTCTCTATCAACATTTCGGTCACTGAATCACCGCATATCTATATTTGCAATCGTTTTTCTCTATCAACAATCGTTTTCTCTATCAAATATAAATCGATCATAAAAGGTAATTTCAATATTTTGATGTATTTGTTATATATATGATTCTTTAATTATTGTTAGATGAATTTAGGTAAATTTTAATTAATTTCAATCAATAATTATTTTGGAACATCGCTATAATTATTGTTAGATAAATAATTAATTAACCATTGTGTATTTGTATGATTTATCGTGTATTATGAATTTTAGATGAATTATTGAATTAAATTATAGTTTTTCCGTTTAATTTAGTTTAGTTTAGTTTAATTTAATTTAATTCTTATAAATACGTAGTTGAATTTTTGATTTAGTTTAGAATGTCTTTGAATTTTTGATTTAGTTTAAGTTTAGTTTATAATATTTAGTTTAGTTATAATATTTAATTTAATTATTATTTAGTTTAGAAATGAATTATTATTTGATTTAGTTTAGGTGAATTTATTTTGATAATTTATTGGCTCTCGGGATGGGTTGGCCGCTAGGGGTGGGGTTGGGGGGTTGGCCGTCTGGGTGGGGTTGGCCGTGGGGGTGGTTGGTTGGCCGCTGGGGTAGGGGTTGGCCGTGGGGGTGGGGTTGGCCGTGGGGGGTGGTTGGTTGGGGTTGGCAGGGGGTGGGTTTTTTTTTTGGTTGGGGTGGGTTTTTTTGTGAATATATTTTATTATTAATTAATTATAAATTATAATCCTATAATATTCAAATTACGAACACATAGAAATCAAATTAGGAAGACATGGAAATGTGAATTATAATTTATTGTTATTATTATTTTGGAAATTAATTATCATTCTCGCTCAATTATAATTTATTGTTCTTATTATTAAACATTAGTGATCAATATTCTTTTTTATATTTAATTTGTATTATTGATCAATGTTACTTATTTTATATTTAATTTGTATTATTTAGTTTAGATGATGTTAATATTTTTATATTTAATTAGTATTATTTAGTTTAGATGTTTGTTTTATAATTAATGCTAGATGAATTTTAATTAATTATTGTGCATTTCTATGTTTTAATTAGATGACGGAGTGGAAGAATATTATCATTAGATATGGAGGATGTTGGGATGATTGTTTGAACTATCATGAGGTGCATCATCATATACCTATGTTCGGACGGATAATGTACTTATTTGGAAGTTAAGAGAAAACATTAATTCCCTACGGGAGCAAATTCTTTGACTACCAAATACATTATATATCGAGATCTCAGTGGTAGACTTATCAAATCACTTTTGACTACCGATGATCGCCTAGCTCGATTGTGCGGGGTTTATGCCCAACCGGAGGTGTATGTGACATCTGGGCGTCGGCCCCAACCGTAACACAAGCATATATGTCACATTCGATCAACCACGTGATACTGAGATGACTACACTTCACAATACTCATCTCGGATGAGTCATTCACACAACAATTTGGAGCATATGATTGGTTTGAGCAAAATACACCTCGAAGTGCCGCAACATGTGCGCGAAGTGGTCGACGCGATCGTTGACGGCGGTGATGATGATGAATACGTCGTCGACGGTGAAGAACAAACAGTCGATGAAGAATAGGAGGAGGAGGAGGAGGAGCGTGCGGCAAATGTGATCTCCGCACGTTTGTAGAATTTGATGCGTGGATACGTCGAGAGGGTGGAATAGAAAAGTTGCTTGGGATGATTATGCAGAGTAACACGCAAAGGGTAACCGAGGACTCGAGGTAGAACAAATGGAAGAGCTGAGAAATTAGCTAGTTCCTGTTATTCCTCATGAGGCTTCGAACAATCTTTTTTGCTAGTCCTCTTGACTCTATTCCGAACCCCGATGATCTGAGCGAAGGTTCCATCTTCGACAACAAGGTGGACCTTAAGATATCATTCGGGTTGTGGCACTTGGAACAAAGAGCAGAATTTGTTATTCCGCGATCGGACCAGACCCGGATTACGTTCAAATGCAGATATTGTGATCAGTGTCCGTTTCTATTGCGCGCATCGCAACAGGGTGGTTTTTGGTTTGTGTGCAAGTTTGATGCCGTACACACCTGTGTAGAAGATCTCGTGAATACCGGAACGCGCAAGGTCAATGGTCGTGTGATTGCAACATACATAGCGCGAAAAATACGTGAGGACGGTGAAGTCGTTAAGCCGAGATCGATTATGGCGAGTTACAACGAGTATGGTGTCTGAGCGTCATATACCGTCGCGAAGAGCTCGTAATAGGGCAATCAAGATGATATACGGTGGGCATGAACAATCCTATCAGCTGCTACCGGGTTATCTTCACATGTTGCGGACAACTAATCCTGGTTCGTTGATTGACTTGGATATTGGACCAGATGGTCGTTTTCGCCACCTTTTTGTAGCGCTTTGGTTCCCGACTCGGTTACGTTGTGCATGAGACTGTTATTGTTGTGGATGGCACGCACTTGAAGGGCCGCAATAAGGGTATATTGTTTGTTCTTTATTACGAAGGGCGACGCAACGAGCAAGTTTTTCCATTGGCTTATGGAATTGGTCCGATTGAGAATGATTTATCATGGACTTGGTTTGGAACACGTGAAGACCGCTTACGGTCGAATTCGAGGCGTTGATTGTGTCGATCGCGTCGGTATATCCAATCTTGTGAAAATGTCTTTCCGGAGAACGCCCACGGCTTATGCTACTACCATCTGCTGAAAAAATCACGCCTTTTGGGAAACCGTCGGTGGCATTGTACGGGCGGCTTATGCATATCGGGAGGCGGAGTTTGACAAAGCAATGAACATGTTAAAGTCCTCCGTGCTAAAGATAGACCTACGGTGGTGCGTATGGCAAGTTAGCGGTAGGAGTTGAGAAGTGGGCGAGATCAAAGTGCCACATGAGGCGCTATACCTTTTGACTTCCAACATTCCCGAGTTCTTCAATGCTCGGTTGTTGTGGGCAAGACGATTGCCCATTTGCTCTATGGTTGAAGCGATTCATCATATCATAGAAAATGGTTCGATCAAAGACTTGAGCGGCAAGAACATACCCTACCGACCTAACCCCTCAAGTCGTTAGCAAGATACGGGCGAGCTGGAGAGATCACGCCAGTATACTATAGTGCCCAAAAGTAACGACACATTCAAAGTCAAGGACAGAAACCAAACCTTCAATGTCAATCTCGGGACGAAATCGTGCTCGTGCTTGGAGTGGGACATGGATCTGATCCCGTGTTCTCATGCGATGTAACTATACTGGTATGGAGCTACATACTAAATATAATTTTTTTAGTACGGTATGCCAATTTATAACTAACAACTTTATCATTGTTTTTTATACTGAATTTTAATTTGTGCAGGCATAAAGATGACCAAATTTCCAGCTATGTGGGAGAATACTACCACGCCGAGAAGCTAATGCAGCCTACTCATACAGAGTAAATCATGTTCCGCCCAATCCGGTTGGATGCTTCCTCACCGATGTCGCGATCGTTGAAGTATTGCCACTGCTTTGTGGTCCGGCAGCGGGTCGTCCGAAAGTTGGGCGCCATCATCATCCAACCGAACGTCCCCATCAAGATCCGTGGAGGAGAAATGGGGTCAGCGAGACAAGTCGTGCATGTAGGAGGTGTGGCTTATGTGGTTCCGCAGATCACACGCGACAATCATGTCATTATTTACCATCCCATTAATTGAATGGGATATTGATTTTATTTAAGCATTCTATGAATTTATGAGTTTAATATGATAATTTAAGCATTCTATGAATTTACTAGAATTTTCTACATTCATATGTTGAAATTGAAAATTTTTAGTTTAGGTGCTTAATTGCTATATATATATATATATATATATATATATATATATATATATGTTAAAGTTAATATATGATGTTAATATTGATGATTAAGCTCACATATGATACTAAAGTAAGAAGTTGGGAAGAAATTAAAGGAAATTATAATTTATGTATATGTTAGTGAAACATATTATGTAAGTAAGGAGTAATGAAGCTTAATTGAAGAGTTTAGAACTAAGAATACGAAAAGTTGAATTTTATAAACATATTATGTTGAAATGAAAACTTGATGACAAACATATTAGATTATATGTTGTTAAGTGATTATAAATGGTTGATATACATAAAAGTATACTAATAGAATGATGCTTGCTTTAATTGTTAAGCTATTAATTGAAAATGTTGGAGTCGAACTCCTTATTATATTTGGTTGGAAATGTTCTTGAGTTGAATGATCGTTTTGATTTGTGAATTATGTTGAAACCAAACTCGTGATATCCTTCGAGAAAATATACTCAAATACAAATATTACAATATTCAAGAAAATACACTCAAATACAAATAAGGTTATTACATAATAATTAGTAACATGTTTCGACCACTTTCTATCTAGAAATCTTGTTCACATAATTCAAAAATAGAACCAGCTATTTTCTTTCGATAGGCATATACATTCTCATTACCCCACGGGATGCTCGGGGAACCTGAAATGATGCGTTCGACGTACATGCACATGTACGTTCCAAGATCGACGGTGTCTTCTTTATCGAATCGTACATCGTGAGCAAGCAAATGTAAACATCACATCACGCGAAAGGCACGAACACCGAGTCTCATTATCTTCAAACCAACGAGTTCTGAGTAAGAACTGTGTAAATAACATCTTCAAGCCGATCCAATACATCGTGCGCTCCTCTTGTCGCCGGGGGTCTAATGAATAATGTACCGGATCGAATAATTCACACACCTCGGACGTCATGTGCATTCGAGCCAAAATGATGTGACCTCTGTTAAAACAAGGGATGATGACACAGTAAAGAGATTCAATTTTGTAAAGGCACAAACAAAATATATTTTATAATTAGTCAATGTATAAGGAAGTTACATGTTCAAAGAAGAAGCCATGATCTATGACTTTGGCCCACCCTTTGCTACTACCACGGACCGCCCGATACCAATTAGTAGATGGAGCCCACGTAGATATACCATGATCTAGCTCTTGCTTTGCGTTTGAATATTCTCAAAATACGCAGCCACTCTCGACAAATGTACAACTATTCAAAGAAGAAATAGAAATTCAAGATATATAAAGAATATATACATATATATTCACATCTATAAGAAATACGAAATATATACTTACAAAGAAATCGGTGTCCAAAATAATAGTGCTCGGCTCATTGACCCCATTCAACAAGTCCTGCCTGTTTATTAATCTGATCCTCAAATGCATCATGTACAAATCAAGAGCCTGCAATAAATAATTTATTTTTTAGATAACGATTTCATATATGAAAATAGAAATAGAAATAGAAGTGATACTTACCCCCACGTCAAGATCGTCAGTAGGGTCTTCGATGCGAGCAAAATCACCGTGGGTCGAAGATGCATCCACTGCCTCTAATAATCACTAAACCCGTCCTCGCCGAAAATTTTCATAAGAAGCGTATACACTATCGGGGATAGGGCGAGGCATGTGGCTATTCACGTAGGGTGACCTCAGTGCAGGCGCAGCGAACCTTACTCGTTCGCTTCTACGAGTTGGCTAATTTTTTGTTTAAGCAACAGAGTTAGAAAAAGTAAACATATAAAATATGATGCAATAATATAAAATAAGATAATTTACCAATGGTCTCGGCATCTCTGGCATGGAATGACGAGCTGGATCCTCGCTGTGTGATGGGCTAATGAATCCAGATGTAGATCCATACTCCTGTAGAGACTGACGATGAGGTGTATACTCGGGTGGTGTGCAGAGACGCCGGATCCGCTAGAGGAGTTTGCCGAGGTACATCGATGTAGAGTGCAGTAGAAGGCCCCGGTCACGATCGTCACTCCGCATCGCCGATGGGTAGTTCCACGGCGGGCGGCGTATATGCCTCGATCTATGCGAACATCTACATCGACACCCTTCTATCATAGACTCAAACCACGTCTTGAGTCCTTGAATATTCTCTAACCACATCATTGATCGTGTATGCGTGATCCAACGACGATCCTCCGACTCGGGCGTCGTGGTGCTCACCGTTGCTAGATGAAGAGGAACGTAGCTATCTCGTGACGCTTTCCGTATCCCGCCCACGCCCCCATATCGATCGGCGTCCCTCGTCCGACGCACGCTCTATCCCCATAGACTGACGTGGTGGCTCCTCATGCTCCTCAGGCTCCTCATCAATCTCTTCAACATACGCAGTACGTTCCCTCGTCTTCGCGTATCGATCGCCGACCAACCCCACGTCGGTGAAGGCCCCGCCTAGAACGAGGCCGTCTAGTGCGGGCGGGGTTGTTCCCGGGTGTCTGAGATGGGAACGGGTCTCCTGTAGTTCACTCCCAGTGCACCCGGATATAGAGATGACGTATAGTACGGCATGCTCATCTCATAGTCGTCCGGGACTAACACCCAAAACGGTTCCCCCTCACCATCGAACAGGGGCTGTGTATCCACGTCAATCATCTTCGTGAACTTCCACCTCATGCATCTAGGATACGCATCCCCCTGGACATACTTCGCAACCGTCGTGCCAAGATCCGGAATGATCTCGAGTGACCAAATATATAGTGCCCACGACGGTCCGTAGAAGTGATATTTGGCCTTGGTCTTCATATTCCACATGTAGTATTGTAGAACTTTATATGCATATGCAGCCCATGGAAATCTGGCAAATATGTCCAGATCGTCGACTAAGACCCAAATCCACGGATCCACAGGTCGGGGCAAGTCGATACCTAAGACGAATGTGTAAAGAACTAAGATGTGGGCCACACGGAGATATAGACGACCGTCAGCATCATCAATCGAATGGTCCGTATCAAAGAATCTCACACCTAGATTCTCTATACTAGTCCCTCCGCCACCAACAAACATTTGATAAACCTCAACGGATTGCGGATCGTACTCGGCTGTAGGATCGAAAGATGACGTCCCAAAACTCAAACCCGTCACGAGCGCAAAATCCGAGAAGGAAAAACAAAATGTCCTCCCATTAATAAAAAACCATATCGCCTGATCATCAGCACTAGGAGGGGGCTTAATCTGTCGGGATACAACATGGTGCAAACTCATGTTTGACTTGGATCCAGGTTCCCAACCAACAAAGTGCCCGAAACACCCTTGCCTAAACCTATCTACCAGGTCTTCACCGCCTATATCTCTCAATCTCTGTATGACCCTTCTTAAATAATTAGGCTTGAAGTACGTGCTGATTGTGGATGGACGATTGATGGTCTCGGGCCTTAAGAACTCGATTTCCTATTTATTAAAAAAAAATAAACTATGCTTAATTAAGAAATATGTCAATTAGTGTGTTCACACATATTGTGAAATTAATTCCAAAATTATATAGAATTGGTGGTGAACTTTTTTGTGTCTTGATTAACATAGAATTGAAAATTTTGTTCCTATGACAAAAATTACAAGGAAGTAAACCGCATTAGACAACCTTTGTGTGTTAGCATAGATGCAAGGATTGAAAATTTCTACCTAAAATTACTTGGTGGATATTTCTACCTAAAAGAAATATATTTGTTGATCCTTGTAACATAAGATTATCATTGAATTTAGTAACTTTACTTATCATTTAACTACTTATCAACATTTTACCGCTTATAATTTCTAAGCGTCTTATTAATATAATAAACGAATTCTACCGAAATTTCGGCAGAGTAACGTTTATAATATGATTTGCCAAATCAATCAAAACTCATCCAAAATCATCCCATCATATACTTAAATATACATTTAGGAATTTAAAACAAGCTTAAACTTATTCATTTATACTTTAATCGCCTAAAGCCCTTCAACTACATATATAAAAATTTTCTAGCATTTTACTATCTAAAATTTCTACCTAAAAGAAATATATTTGTCAATATATCATGCAAAATTCATAATCCTAAATTTAAATAAATGTACTGCATATTTGAATATACATAAATTTTTGTCAATATAATTATGTATTGTCAATTAACATCAATACATAATTAACAATATATTCTAATTATAATTCACATATATTAATTCACAAAGATAGACAACAATACATAATAATTCACAAAGCATAGATTCAATTAATGTCCGAATTCACAAAGCATAGATTCACAAAGCATAATAATTCATGTCCGAATTCATAATTAATATCTTATCACATATATTCGAATTATTTCAGAAAGCATAGACAACAACAATATATAGTTAACAAAGCATAGAAAATACATAAAATAAATCTTGTTCAATGGGGGCATCGTGTCTCAAGAATAATAGTCCACTACAACTATGAGCTTCAAATGAGATGAAATATTTACATTTTTTTAGGATAATAACCCAAATTATTTGCGCGTATTCTAAAATATTTTACCCCATTAATAATATTCAAACTTGTATTTTAATCTAACAATCGTTAAATATTATAAAATCGTTAGGTAATTTTTGCTGACTTGGGAAAATTCGAAGTTGATTTTTTTTTTAAATATTGAATTTTGAAATATGAAGTACATAATTTTAATGATAAAATGAGCTCGTGAATCTCACTTTTCTTTTATTAAACTAAAGAAAGAGTGGTACAAACAAACCCTAATTTATATTGCAGTATACATTAAAACTTTTTTTAATACAGAATTGGAAAGTGTGTATAATTAACAGTTAACAAATCATATAAATACATAATTAACAATAAGCATATAATTGGATAAACAAAAATACAATAATATAAATAAACAAAAACAAATAAAAAACCTGTGAATGTGAAGACGAAGCCATAGTTGTCCGCGTGGTGTAGGTTGGCCGCGGTGGTGTAGGTTGGCCGCCGGGTGTAGGTTGGCCGTGGGGAGTGTTGGCCGCCGTGGGAGTGTTGGCCGCCGAGGGGGTGGGTTGGCCGCCTAGGGGAGTGTTGGCCGCCGAGGGTGGGTTGGCCGGGGGGTTGTGTTGGCCGCCGGGGTTGGCCGGGTGTGTTGGCCACGGGGTGGGTTGGCCGTGGGAGGGGGGTTGGCCGTGGGAGGAGTTGGCCGCCGGGGGTGGTTGGCCGCGGTGGTGCGCGGGAGGAGGTTGGCCGCCGGTATAGAGAGAGCCTTGGGGTGGTTGGCGCGGTGGTGGCAGGGTTGGCACGGAGTTCGCCGCGGTATAGAGAGAGATTAGCACAAGAGAGAGCCGCCGGGGTGGGTTGGCCGCCGGGGTGCGCCGGAGGAGGGTTGGCCGCCGGATTTATGAGAGAGAGAGAGAGAGAGAGAGAGAGAGAGCGCTGAGAGTGAGAGAGAGTGAGAGATGGGGTGCGGAGCTTTAAAACACAAATTTTGAATTCAATGTTTGACTGGGCACAATGCCCAATTCTGAATTCTGAAAGATTCTTGTTATTTTTAGTCGACAGAGCTGATCAGCACAAATTTTGATGTTATTTTGATTCGACACAATTGTGTTCAGAGCACAAATATATTAAAATAATAAAATGGGTATACACTGCACTTATTTTTACAAATGGATATTGACGGCACATATTTTCACAAAATTTGGTAAATAAGCTCCGCACCCTTTAAAAATTACCTCAAGAATAAGCGCAAGGAGATGGGTCTTGAAGACCTCATCGTGCGATTGAGAATCGAAGAAGACAATCGGAAGACAGATGTCAAGATGAAAAAGTCATCCATCGAGGCAAAAGCAAATCTTGCCGAGTCAAACAACAAGAAGCGGAAATTCAATCCAAAGAAGCAAGACTCGTAGAAACAAAAGAAAATCAAAGGAGACTGTTAGAACTGCGGCAAAGCTGGACATATGGCGAAAGATTGTCATAAACCAAAGAAGGATAAGAAGAATGAGTGTGATAAGCTTCGTTTTTACCTGATTTATAAGGCTATATTCGTTTCGTTTCTAATTGATAAGGGATCTTTTGAGCTGTCTTTCGATATATTTATGTTTACCTTGGAAGATATTATGCCGTGTGTATTTCGTGTCATTTTAGCATAGGTTTTGATGTCAAAAAGGTGGATCACGATAAAGAGGAATCACTAGCCCAGTCGCGAGCTTGTGCGAAGAAGAACTGTTTGAAAACGACGTTGAATATGATGAAATGGATTTGACAAGGATGGATTTGAAAAGTTTACTATGTTAAAGAACATCTCGATAGGAGTCCATAGGCGCAAACGGATCATAATTCAGAGTTCGGACGAGAGAGAACTGAACGAAACAGCGAAGTCGCGCGCGCAGCGCGAGGAAAACACGATTCGCGAGTAATGCTCGCGACCTAAGGTCGCGAGGCAAAAATCGCGAGAAGCTATGGAATTACAGCCTTTTTGAAGACCTCTCGACACGTATTCGCGGGAGGCTCTCTCTAGCAAAGCTAGAGAGGAGCAATTGAAGCCCAAATCACCGAGATTTTGCGACACGCATTCGCGGGATTGCCTTTCGAGCAACGCTCGCGAGGTAGCAATGATGGCCGGCAGTTTGGATTGCTTCGCGAGTTTCGCTCGCGACTTGTTCTCGTGAAAGCGTCTCGCGAGGCGTAATCCTAGAGTTTAATATATACACATCAGACGTCAGAGGGGAGGGGGCGCACAAATTTTTACACGAGACTTTACAGAACACTTTTTCAGTATTTTCTTTCGCAGTTTTTCTAGATTAGTTTTATTAGCATAGTTCTTCTTTTTGCTTAGCTTCCAGTTAATTTTGATTTCAGTTTTCATAGTTCAGTTTTATTTCAGAGTTCAGATTTATTTACGGATTCAAGTGCTACATTGTTCATCGTGGAATCCTACGGTTTTATTTATCTATCTCAATTTATGCTTTATTTATTTATTGCTTTAGTAATTTAATTATGAATAGCTAAAGTTCTTATTGATCTTAGTGTTTGTATGTCTGACTAGATTTATATAATTTATCTGTTGATACTGTTTTGCCGTCCCATTCATGATTTATGATTCTTGGCTTTAATTCTCATGTGTTGGTATCTGGCCAATATTGATGCATGCTAGTTATGTGATTGATGTCCTGGCGGAATTAATTGCATAATCGATATCTTGAATTCATAATACAGTTTTTGCCTTGAGACCTGGCGGAGATAGGTGAATTGTAGGAGATTAAATCTTTGTGTGCTTTTGGTAATTAGCTTACTTCTCTTGAAACCCGACGGAGATAGAGTTTAGGCTAACCTACTACTATAGGTTGTCCTGGCGGAAATTATAGTTACATTAGTTATCCTTCATATGAATGTGGATTAAATTGGTAAACAGATTAATAGGTTAATTGTGTGAATCTGGTTAGGTTAAGTACATCCCTAGGGTTAGTCTTTTATATCTGATTTTATTCCTTTGTTATATTTTGAGTCTATTTTTATTATTCTATCTCTCTTGATATTTTGTTGCCTGGATAATAATCAAGATTCTGTGTTAATTATTTGCTGTGTTCTCGAGTCGCAGTCCTTGTGGATACGATATATATACTTGCTGTTTTACTATCATTTATTTGGTAGGAATAATAGCGATCAAATCACCAAGCCAATATAACCGAAGAGAAGTACGTGCCTGTTGATTTGTCCAACCTTGATCTATCCGCAGTTATAGATGAAGTAAACATGATTGTTAGCCCAGTTGGATGAAGTAAACATGGTTGGTAGCCCAGTTGGTTGTAGATTTACACCGGCGTTACCAAACATATTTGCGCGGATAAAGCCATGTTCTCCTCTTACGAGCCCCTCACCAAAAAGAGAAAATTATATATGGGAAACTCCGTTGCCTCCAAAATAGTCGGAACTGGAGACGTTATACTAAAGATGACATCGGGATTGAAAGTGACGCTCAAGAATGTGTTGCATGTTCCGGATATCCGCAAGAATATTGTGTCCGGTTCAGTTTTGAGCAAGGCCGGATTTAGACTAGTATTTGAAGCGGATAAAGTTGTAATGACCAAGAATGATCACTTTATAGGAAAAAGCTATCCAGCTAACGGCCTTTTCAAGCTTAATGCTATCAATGTACTTTGTGATAATGAAATAAACGACAAAGTTGCTTACTTGGTTGAGTCTTCTAATTTATGGCATGATAGATTAGGACATGCAAATCTAAATACACGCGATTCGAAAACCGATCGCAACCCAAGATTCAAGAAATGATCGCAACCGCGATCTGACTAATGTGTACACAACCCTAGCCGGGAATTTCTACTTACACCTCCAAATGGGATCCGACCAGAAACTCCTGTTTGCCCAGTGCAACCCGAATGGACATATACAAAACATAAAACATTTTACGGCGCATAATATCTTATCTCAAAATTTTGCAAGAAACGAAGACAAGAATAATAGTAAACATTTTTCAAAAAGCTCATAAAAGGTTTTGGTAAGAAAGCCCACCTCGAGAACTTAAAGTTCTTAGGTCACTTAGGGTTTTACTTGATTTTCTCCTCTCTCCGAGTCAAACCTTATCAATGTAAGAAACGAAATTTTAGCATATCATTATCTTTGTCACAGAAGATTCTTCGATCCGAACCAACGTAGTACTATCCTTCCATTCATTCGTTTGTTCAAATCGTTCGATGAGACGAACATAGTCTATAACGTTCTACGCGTCAAATAAGGCTAACGCCGGACTTATTTTGACATTTCCTAATCAATTGATGTCGATTATGAATTTTTTTCAATTTATAAGAGATATTTTACCTTTTAGTAAATAATGTACGTTTTAATGTACTTACGTAACGTAAGTTATATTGTTGCTAAACGTACTACGTCACATAGATCACGTATTATCGAATTACGCACCCTTTGACCTTGGTCAACGTTTTTGGTCAACTATTTTGACCAAGTCAACAAAAGTCAACAATTTTGACTTTGGTCAACAAAAGTCAACATTTGACTTTTCAATTATTATGAAATTTATCATTTTATGTGCAATTCTTGTTCCAAAATTCTATAAAATCATACTATGTCTAAAACATTATTTTAGATCATATTATGTAATTACTTTGGTCAAATAAAATCATATACCTTAGAATTATACTATATGGTTTTGGTTTTCATAATTCACTAAGTAAACAATTTTAAAAATTCTAATAAATTCACATAACACTTAATCATCCTTAACTATGCTTACTATAACATAATTGTTATTTATTATGAAATATTGAATTTAATTTACCTTAGTCATATTTTGAAACTTTGACTTAGGTCCAATTAATTTTTATAAATTTCAATAAATTCACACAACCATATTTTATGAATCTACATCATCAATATGACATGATAACACTTAAATATGGATTATATCACATCCTACTATTATATATTATAAATTTCGAAAATCTTGAACTTAGGTACTAAAGTTCTCCAAAAATTCTATATAAATTCATATAAGCTTATTTAATACCCTAGATTATTATTCCATGCTCAAATCTACAATTAAAAATCAAAATCATCAACATATTACCCTCTTAAGTTTTTGGTCCAATTTTTTAAATTTAATAGCATGCTTAATTTTATGATATAATCATACTACATGCTTAATAACATCATATAAACATAATATCTAAACATATTAGCATATGTTATGTAATTTTCGAAAATCATATGAACATACTAAGCTTATAACATGAATTCTAACGATATATGAAGCTCGTATGAAATCTAACCTTTAATCGGTATGGATTTGATCGATGTCGCCTATATGATCTAAGTTCGGACTCTTTGCAAGGTGAACACTCTCTCTCTCCTTATATTTTGAAACTTTGGTGTGGGATGAAGAAATGAAGGCTCTCATGGGGTATTTATAGGCATATGCAAGTGGTTCTATTAAAATATCTAATGTACAACTTGCATCAAATCTTATCTAAAATCTTATCATATCTTATCTAAAATCTTATCATATACAACTTGCATCCACTTGCTACCTTATCTCTTAGTTAGGTTCATTGTATCATAGTTATTTTAATTTAATTAAATTACTATCTTTCAAAGCTTACGACAACTACATGCAATTAAAGAAAAATTTTCATTCTATTCACACTTTGCATGGTTTCGTTGTTACATAGTGTAGAAGAATACATTTTTTATATTTTTTATACTATTATATATCATATTTATTTCCATTTTATCACAAAATAAGAAAATTCAATCACTAACAAACATGTATGTAGTTCTCGGCCACTCCTAAAACTTTAGGATGAATTTTTAATTTTTCTATAATATATACTATACTATATTTATAATATATAGTTACTTTTGAAAAGTCAAATATTTCAACTCCAACAAGTGGCATTAATATATAGTGTGAAATTAATAAATTTTCAACCTTATTTTCAAAGATTTCGGCCCCTTTAATTAATGAACCTTGGATTACTTGTTCAACTTGTTAATTATCACTACTTTACAACTCATATAAGATAAGATCCAACTCATGACTATTCATTAATTATAGGATAAACCTTATCCTATAAAATCTTATCACAATCTTTAAAATTTCATCCACTTGCACAAGTGTCCCACTTGTGCCACTTGTTATAATACTATATATTATCCTTAATAATATCATTTTAATGTAAGAATTATCATAGGACCATAATTGGATAGCAATTAAAATTAATTAATACTACGATGTTTAGTAAATTTAGATTTATTGTCAAAAGCTGACATTCGATCAACACAAAATGTGTGAAATTTGTGTTGAAGCAAAAATGACAAAATCTCATTTTCATTCGTTGGAAAGATCAACAAAGCCTCTTGAATTGATTCACACCGATCTATGTGATTTAAAACTTGTGCAAACAAGAGGTGGAAAGAATTACTTTATAACTTTTATAGACGATTGCATAAGATTTTGTTATGTGTATCTTTTGAGAAGCAAAGACGAAGCATTCGAAGCTTTCAAAACTTACAAAAATGAAGTTGAAAATCAACTTAACACCAAAATCAAAATAATTCGAAGCAATCGAGGTGGCTAATATGTTGCACCTTTTGAAGAATTTTGTCGTGAAAATGACATTATTCATCAAACGACTGCATCTTATTCACCCCAATAAAATGGTGTTGTGGAACGAAAGAACAAAACATTGAAAGAAATGATGAATGCTATGTTGATAAGTTCGGGCCTATCACATAACATGTGGGGGGAAGCTATTCTTTCGGCAAATAAAATCTTGAACAAATTACCCCAAAAGAAGCAAGATAAAACTCCATATGAATTATGGAAATGAAGGAAGTCGTCCTATAAATACAAAAAAGTGTGGGGGTGCTTAGCAAAAGTTGAAGTACCAAAACCCAAGCAAGTAAAAATAGGACAAAAAACTACTGATTGCATTTTCATAGGATATGCAAACAATAGTAGTCCGTACTGATTTTTGATTCATAAATCGGAAGTTCCCGATATGAATGAGGGAATGATCATAGAATCAAGAAACGCCGTATTTTTTGAGACGATATTCCCTAAGAAAGAAAAGAATGACATAAGTTTGAAAAAGAGAACTTATGATGAAATCTCGCCAAATAGTAACGGATCAACATATGAACCAACACCGAAACCAAGGCGAGTAAAACATACAAAAACTGCAAAAATCTTTGGTCCGGATTTTGTAGTCTACTATTTAGAAGACGAGCCAAAGACAATCAAGGAAGCATTGTCTGGTCCCGATGTCGATTTATGGCGTGAAGCGATCAATAGTGAAATCAAGTCAATCTTAAACAATCACACTTGACATATTGTTGATCTTCCTTCGGGAAATAAACCTTTAGGCTGCAAGTGGATTAAATACAAAGTCGATGGATCTATTAACAAATATAAAGCACATTTGGTAGTCAAAGGCTACAAACAAAAGGAAGGGTATGATTATTTCGATACATACTCACCGGTTACTCGAATTACATCCATTAGAATGCTATTTGCGATAGCAGCATTATACAATCTTGAGATACACCAAATGGATATAAAAACAGTATTTCTAAATGGAGATTTAGAAGATGAAATATATATGGAGCAACCCGAAGGGTTCGTAGTTCCCGGCCAAGAAAAGAATGTTTGTAAACTTGTCAAGTCTTTATATGGACTTAAACAAGCACCTAAGCAATGACACGAGAAATTTGACCAAATAATGATGTCAAATGGATTCAAAATCAACGAATGTGACAAGTGTGTATACATCAAAGGTACATCAAACAATTTTTTCATTGTGTGTCTTTACGTTGATGATTTGCTAATTTTGGGTAGCAACAATAAAATCATCATAGACACTAAAGAAATGTTAAAGAAAAACTTTGACATGAAAGATATAGGATTAGCCGATGTGATTCTAGGAATCAAGATTTCTAGAACACCCGATGGATAGTCTTATCACAATCTCACTACGTTGAGAGTGTGATTAAGAAATTCAAAAGCTTACGATCTACCTCCAGCTAAGACACTTGTTGAATTAAGTACACATTTAGCCAAAAATCGAGGAGAACCCATATCACAAACAGATTATGCTAGGATCATTGGAAGCCTAATGTACTTAGCAAATTGTACAAGGCCATATATATCATATTCTATTAGCAAGTTGAGTTGGTTTATAAGTAATCCTGGAAAGAATCACTGGACCGCATTGACAAAAGTGTTGAGATACTTGAAACACACTAGCACTCATGGTATACATTATTCGAGATATCCCGCTGTTTTGGAAGGATATTGTGATGCTAATTGGATATCCGATACTAAAGACTCCAAATCCACAAGTGGTTTCGTATTTACCATTGGTTGAGGAGCAATTTCATGGAAATCTTCTAAGCAAACTTGCATAGCCCGATCTACAATGGAATCGGAGTTTATTGCTTTAGATAAAGCCGGCGAAGAAGCCGAATGGCTAAGAAACTTCTTAGAAGATATTCCCTGTTGGGAAAAACCTTTACCTCCGGTTATGATACATTGTTATAGCATGGCAGCCATAGGGAGAGCAAAGAATAGTATGCATAATGGTAAATCTCGATATATTCGTCGAAAACATAATACCGTTAGACAATTGATCACTACATGAGTAATGTGTATTAACTATGTAAAGTCAAAAGATAATATAGCGGATTAGTTTACTAAATGTATCAACCATGATCAATTATATGATGCAGTAAGGGGAATGGGATTAAAATCCACACGTTAAGAACATTTACAATGGTAACTCAACCATGATGATTGGAGATCTCAAAAACTTGGTTCAATGAGACAACTAAGTTGTAGGAGTTCAAGTTGAGCACTTGAAAATTTTAAAATCCATTCTCGTAGCTATTCAAATCCAAACCTGTGGCTTGTGGTAAACGGATAAACCTTTAAGGTTTTTAATGATTCCTATAGCCTTTTATAGGTGGAGTATGATAGGATACTCTTTATGGGAGATCACCTATATAAGTGAATAAGTGGGGTCGCTTCAAGATTACGATAACACTTATGAATCCAAGAAATGGTCCAAGGCCAAAATGGACACAACGTGAGAACGAAAGATATTAGATCTATTATTGTGTGTATGTTGTTGTCTTGGTTTACACTAAAGTTGACTGGTTCAAGACATCGCGTTCACCAAACAACGAGTAAATCCGATAGCATTACACTAAGGAAGGTTCAAATCTAACTATTACCTATCCTGATGCAATAATAGGTCGTCAGGACTTTAAAAAACCTGCATTAAATGCCATTCATGTGGGGGATTGTTGGAAAATTATTATTTTCCATATGAATTTATTTAATAGAGTTGGTTATATATGGTTAAAAGCGGTTAGCGGTACATTTTCATATGAAAAGACGTAGCTTTTCACATGAAATGGCACGTACATCTTCGCGAAAAGACATCTTCCTCTCTATAAATAGACCAATTTGATAGACATTCAAACACACCAAAAACGAAGATAATTAATCTATCTCATTCATTCTTCAAAAGCCTCCATGTCCCGAGTATTGAGTAGTTCGTCCAAGTATGATTTCCTAGTACAAGGTCTCGTATTCATAGAAAACCGTTGTATCTTGGGACGTTTGCTATTGAACCACGTGTACTGTGCGGGATAATTTCGTCTTACGGAAAGAGAGTCTAACTCTCGCCTCGGTTTTACATAGCATATTATTACTCTGTCCATTTTCTACACCCTACACATAACATCTGCTGCACCTCTACTTATATACCCTTCACACAGAAAGCTTCTTTGTCCAAGTACAAAAATAACCAAGAACGATGGGATGTCTGAGAAATTTGCTAATTTATAGCAAGGTTAAGTTTGTCAATGAACATGGAGGGTTGGTCAGAATGCAAAAAATGATCTACGTTGTGTGTGCAGATAAAAGAGAAGGTTTAATCATAACTTTCACCAAAAGAGAAAGGCGCCTAAACGTAAAGCCAATAATTATAGGATCATAGAAGCAGAAACTGGTGAAGAAAGAGCTTTATTTCCACAGGGAAATCTATGATTTCCATTTGGGTAGAATTAAAAAGTTGGTTGAGTTAAATGTCTGGGCTACTTATCAAAGTTTTGCAGGGTTAGTAGGCTGAGACGGTGGGGTCGCAAAATTCTAAATTTGTGCATAGTATATTTATTTGTTTTTATATGAAAATCTCTTATTTATACGTGAGTATTTCTAGTATTCGGATAATGGAGCAAATAATGCTAGAATTTGAAGGACCATTTTGCATGGCAAACTGACTGAGTTAATGCATGCAAACAAAGGCAGCTTTTGTCCGTTTGCAGCGTGTTATGAATTTATACATTCTGGGCTGGCTCTTTATTCTAAAAGGAAAAGTTCTCCCATTCGGGAGCTCCATATCCCAGCCCATGAAAATATGAGAGAGTAAATGAGGGTGACTCGACGATTAAATAACTATGAGGACTTTGCTTAGTGCCCAGAAGGAACCACCCTAAAGAGGAAAAAACTCTCACACTGTGATTGCTAGGATTCGATCCTTGGTCTTTATTTAAAATCTGCTAGCTCTTAACCAACTGAGCTAAGCCCGTGTGGGTATTCTGGGTTGGCTCTTGCTTATGGTAATAGGGAAGAACTCATATAAGGGCAGCTTTTCTAGGTAATAATGGATTTTTCATTTTAATTCAACTAAGAGATAAAAGTTATATATATGTGTTCGATCATTATTTCGTTAGGGAAATAAATGCGCAATGAACAAGAGGGATTAACGTGGTTCGATCTTTAAAATAGATCTACGTCCACGGAGCAAGAGAGTGTATGTGTATTGAGCGCGTAAGAAGCGATTACAAAGAGTGTAGATGATCAAGTGATCGATCTGAGTGTAGATCTTGTAGATGATCTTTCTCTTTTATTCTAGCCTATATTTATATACCATCAAGTTGAGTTCGACTCTGATTCAAATTGAGTTTGAATCTAATAAAAATAGAGTTTGACTCTAATACAAAGTCTTCTCTCATAAGGATTCTTTTAGATATGCATCCGAATCTTCTACGTCTCCAATTGCGATTAGAGTTGTAGTTGGTTGAGGAGTCTTCTTGGGCCGAACTCATATAGGCCGAGCTTAATGTCGGGGCCCATTTATATTGGGCCTGATGCTTGGGCCTAGTAGTTGGGCCGTATCCTATCACATCCTCCCCAAAAAAAAGACGTAGAAGTGAGGTCGTGATGGATGGGGGACAATGGTTCTGACATTGCTTCGCCGAAACTCATGATCTGGCGAAGTGGAGTGTTTGCAGTCCTTTCGAAGTTGTATGTCGCTTGGCTTCGCCCTGTCGAGGCATTCGTCGAAGTCGTATGTCGTTTGGCTTCGCCCCGCCGGTCGACGCCGCTGCTTCGCCCGCCGAGGCGTCGCCGGTTGTATGTCGCCGCTTCGCCCCGCCGGGCGTTCGCCGTCGTCGCCGCTGCTTCCGCCGCTTGAGGCGTTCGTCAAGATTTATGTCGCTGCTTCGCCGCCGAGGCGCTTTGCAAGTCGTGACGTCGCTGGTTCGCCGCCGAGGCGTTCGCCAAGTCGATATCGCTGCTTCATCTCGCCGAGGCGTCGCCAAGTCGTATGTCGTTTGCTTCGCCCCGCCGGGCGCTCGCCAAAGTCGTACGCCGCTGCTTCACCTCGCCGAGGCGTTCGCCAAAGATGTATGTCGCTGCTTCACCGCCGAGGCGTTCGCCGTCGTGCGCCGCCGCTTCACCGTCTTGGCGTTCGCCGAAGATGTATGTCGCCGCTTCACCGCCGGGGAGTTCGCCGTCATACGTTGTTGTTCGCGCCGAGGCGTTCATCGAAGATGTATGTCGCTTGGCTTCGCCCTGCCGAGACGTTCTGCCGAAGTCGAGCTCTCGAAGTAAAAGAGGTCGTTGTCCTTCACTTGGAAGGCAAGCTGGGCTATGTGAGGACGTCCACCCAACTGACGGACTTCCTTAATGACGCCATCGTCCAGTTCCACCGGGTGGCCCGCGTCGCGAGGGGTTTGGAGGAGGAGAAGACCCTCCTCGTCAACGAAGTGGCCGCGGTCGAGGCGAAAGCTTGGGATGCGGCAAAGATGGAGGCCGGGGCTCTGAAGGCGGCTGAGGTGGTGAAGGCCGAGGTCGGCCAAGGCTGAGGCGGCGAAGGCCGAGGAGAGGTCGACCTGCAGAGGGCCGAGGCGAAGGTCGAGGTCGGCTCGGAGGCCGGGCGGCGGCGGCCGAGGCGAGGTCGACCTCACGGGCGGCCGAGGCGGCGACGGTCGAGGTCGGCTCGCGGGCCGAGGTGGAGGTAGTTCGTCCTCGTATTTAAACGAAGGTAGTTCGTCCTCGTATTAAACGAAGGTATGGGTTCCTTATTTGGCGAGAAGTGTCGCTAGGGGTGGTCCCCTCACGCGCGTTTAGATCTCCTCCTTAGAGGGTTCTCATCCTTAGAGGGTATTGATTCTCCTCCTTAGAGGGTAATGCATAATGGGAAGAGGTAGTATGCATAAGTGACAAATGACATATGCAAGAAAAATATTTTATTAATAAAATACGACGTACCGGATAAATGGGCGAGCTTATATGACCATTTTCCGAGGACTTCTTTAATTTGGTATGGTCTTTCCCATGTGGTCTCTAACTTGCCGAGCTTTGCAGCTTTACTGACTTCGTTACTTCGAAGTACGAGGTCGTCTACTTGGAATTGTCGGGATTTAACACGCTGGTTATAATACCGAGCTACTTGTTGCTTGTACCGAGCTTTTCTAATGTAGGCGAGGTCTCTCTTCTCGATTTATGCCGGGATTACTGCCTCGGTTCCCTTGATCATCCTCTTTCTTCTTTCTCGCCGAGGTTCCACCTCGTCGCCACGCTTTCTCCTGCTCGCCTGTGCGCCTTGGCGAACCGATCCGCTATGCGCCACAGCCCGACACAAAGGGGGCTCGTGATTGACGATCTCCTCAGATAGGGCCCCGGTAAGATGCCATTTTGGAAAGCCGAGATAATGAGGAGGTCGCTCACATCCTCGACTTTTAGGCTCTCCTTATTGAACCTAGTCATGAAGTCGTTGATGGACTCACCTCGGCCTTGCCTCACAGTGAGGATTTGAGCCGAGGTGGTTTTGGACTCAGCTTTTGGGAAGAATCTTCGATGGAAGGCTTCCATTAGGTCTCTGTTGGATCCAATGCTGCTGGGAGGTAAACTGTCGAACCACCGGCGGGCGTTATCGATCAGTAGCTCCGGGAATAGCTTACACATGTGGATGGTGTTGAGACGTTGATTAATCATGTTATATCGAATTGCGAAATGAAGTTTTGCGATCCCGCATCCGTCAGAGGTGACGATGCTCGCACTCGCACTTGTCCCGGAGAGGGTATCAAGTATCTCGTTAGAGAAAGGGGTTATAATCTTCCCGTATGCGTCGGACCCGTCTCCTGGAAAGCGATGTTGAGTTCGTCGTTCAGACTCGTTGTAATTGTGGGGGTCGACCTCGCGGAGATCGCGACGACCTGTCCCACACTGCTCTTCCCTTGCACGGTCGGTTTGGAAACCAACTCGTGTAGGGGCATTATCTGCGGCACGAGCGCCTACCACCTAAAGGCTGGGGGATCTTCGTTGTGCCGCCTCGTGCTTTGATGAGGCTTCGGCGTCCTTTTCTTCATGATAGTACCGACCTTGTTCTTGGCTGAGGTACTGGAGGAAGCTCTCCTTTTTTTTTTCGAGGAACCATTTGACTGCCTCGTCAAGGTTTAACTGCGGTGCTAGGGGTTCCTCTCGGTTGCTGTTGCGACCTCCCTCGCTACGGTACTCTTCTTCTTCTTCATGCAGGATGGGATGGCCTTGCTCATCGAGACTTTGGACATGCCCTTCGGGGGTCGTATCTCTGATCGGGCTTTTCCCAAGCCGAGCTCGGCGCCTCCTGCCGCCGTTTTTGTTGTTGTTGCCGGTAGCGGCTCTGGATGTAAGGCTTCTTGTATTCATCGTCGTGATTGATTCCCTGTAAACAAAGGTTGATCGAAAACACAGAATTTCGGTTCCTACAGACGGCGCCAGTGATCGATCTTAATTTCGTTAGGGAAATAAATGCGCAATGAACACGAGGGATTAACGTGGTTCGATCTTTAAAATAGATCTACATCCACGGAGCAAGAGAGTGTATGTGTATTGAGCGCGTAAGAAGAGATTACAAAGAGTGTACATGATCAAGTGATCGATCTGAGTGTAGATGATCAAGTGATCAATCTGAGTGTAGATCTTGTAGATGATCTTTCTCTTTTATTCTAGCCTATATTTATATACCATCAAGTTGAGTTCGACTCTGATTCAAATTGAGTTTGACTCTAATACAAATAGAGTTTGACTCTAATACAAAGTCTTCTCTCATAAGGATTCTTTAGATATGCATCCAATCTTCTACGCTCCAATTACGATTAGAGTTGTAGTTGGTTGAGGAGTCTTCTTGGTCGAACTCACATAGCCGAGCAATAATGTCGGGCCATTTATATCGGGCGACGCCGCCAAAGAATGGTTGGTAGATCCTATCAATATGGTCAACTTCTTGGGAGAAATTCAATAAATTAGTTAAAATGTAAGGAAATTAATGTAAAGTTGTATGTACGTTTATAGATCAGACGAGCTAGGTTTTGATTTGGAAGACTGTTCTTTTAAAGTTAGGCTCAAGTCTGACCTATTATCTATCAAATGAAGATATATAAAGCCTTTTAAGAGATTATTTAACCCTATAAAATTAAACTATAATATATATATATATATATATATATATATAAACACTAAAACCATATTTTTATTAAAAAAAGATATTATATATATTTGTAATGTAATCGACAAAATTAAGGACTAAAATGACGTCCACTTATGAAAAAAGTTCGTCCTATAATAAATGTCAAATGATGTCAAATTACAAAATTTATTTTTGTTCACTTTTCTAATACTGTTATGACTTCGCGGCTCTTCATATTTTCCCATAATAATTAGGAGTAAAAATAATAATTTTTACCATTTCCTTGGTATACATTTTCTGATAGTTAAGGACATTTATTCGGAGACATAGAGAGTAGGTTATGTCATGGGCCCCTGCCCAACATTATTATCTATTTTCATCACTAAAACATTATTATCTATTTTCATCACTAATTTTTACATTAACGTATGCATGCACGTCTTAATTAACCAATAACATGAAATAAACGTAAAATAAGAAAACAAAACTAAAAACATTAAAAAATTCACACAGATACACACACAGAAAGAGAGCATACTATATAGTAAGAGGGGGGGCTCGCACAGATAAATGTTGTGTCTGAAATTGAGGGTCCTTTTATGAACGCTGCAAGCTTATGCCCGCACAGATAAATGTTGTGTCTAACATCATGATAACTCATTTTCTCGGCTTGTCCCACTTTTAAACGTTTGGTGCTTATTTTTTCAGACTTGAAAATGATTTATCTTTTTTTTATAAAATAAATAAAATAGGATTTTTAATAGTAAAAGTTAAAAAATGCTAAATAAAATTGGAGCGTAATCGTCGCGGATCTATAGCTCGATTTTGGCTCCTTTCAGATGGATTTATTCCAATCAACAATTTTTTCAGTTGGATTTATTCCCATCAACGATTTCAATATATCCCAATTAGCATCATCCTGTTAGGCTCATATATATATATAATTTGTGGTTGATGCATTCAGGAAATTAGATATATCTACTCCTACGAGTGCAATAGCGAGCATAATAGTATTGCTACTATAAACGGTGTATTCAATTCTTTAATTAGGCTACAAAATAGGTGGTTTTGGATTTATATAACTTAAATTAGAGTGTGAAACAAAAATTAATTTAACCAAGCCTAGATAACCAAGCAAATTAATTCAATTCCTTAATAAATTGGTTTTACTTATTGAACATTACCATCTCCTCTAACTTTCCCGATGATTAAAGCAATCGTCCTTAGCTATTTTCATAATCAATAAGAAAATGAAATTACATCAATTAACACTTGTTGATATTGTTTTTGCCCCATCGTCTGGATGGATCCTTGACAAAGCCCATTAAGTTAAACAATTTGAAATAATGCGCGGGCCGTTACTACATTTAAAAGTACTGATTTAATAGCATTCAACATTTTACTACGTTATTGTTATACCATTATCAATTTTACTCTCACCATGATTTTTGTATCATATTTATTACCGTTATTAGTTATTCAACACTCCGACTCCATAAGTTCTTGTTCTTATAAAAGCCCCAAAAAACCTTTACGTAAGAAACTAATTTAGTACGTCGGTCGTATTTTTGGAAATCGTCAAGATCTAATACAACTCGATAACTTTTAAATCTTATTAAGATTTATTAACTAAAATATAAACCTTCTAAAACCTTTGTATCTTTTAACCGATTTAGCACGTCTTTTCATCGAATATTCTAACTTATAACTTCTCGTTTTTCAACTGAGACGAAACCTTGCTTCAGACCACATACTAATAAATTAGGTCAATCATTGAACTCATATTAACATTTTCGATAAAATGATTTCAATTATGAAATCGATTCTTATAAAAGAGATATTCTTATATCTCTAATGCGTCTCACACGTCCTAGTATATCTATTCAGAGAAACCTATATTTATACTAGGCATAAAACATAACTCTATTAAACATAATTCTACTCACGCACTAACATACTTCATATATTTATACTATTATCAAGTCATTGTCAACTTCAAATACATACATTTCTCAACATTCATATTTAGAACTATTAACTTACACATATATACTCCAATTCTTATTGATTTCTAATCACATTCCCATAAGTCTCGATTTTTCACTTTAACAATCAATCATGTCCAAACATACATATATATATATATATATATATATATGAACTAACTTAAGCATAACACTTTACATTTCAAAATCTTAAGTCACTTAACAAAACGTTTCAATGTAAAAATTGTTGGATTTGTATACTAGAAGTAGTTTTGGTTGAGCTTGTATACAATGTTTCTTGTTACCACTATTACAATCTCCTATCTGAATTGTTTACTTGATTGCATATGTATGTCCATTTATCTCATATATAAGCTAGATCATACAGTGTGTTGTAGATCACAGAAGTCTGTATGATTGGTCGAAACAATGAGATATAAAAAGAATCACAACTGAGACAACTTGAGGACGATTTGTCGGTATAGACTGCGGTCACTACAAGAAATTAAAGTTTTAGTCACACATAATCTGCCACACATAATAATGTGTGGCAGTTTAGCCACACATAATTAAATGTGTGTGGGTGAATTTATTAGACAATTATAAAGAGTTAGTGACATCTACTATGTGTGGCGAAAAGAATTATTCATATTTATATTTTATATTTCTTATTCTATATTTAACCTTTAGATTCAAGTATGCTTACGTGGCAAAATGATCAAATATTGTTAGCCACACATAGTTAAATACTATATATGTGTGATTAATAATTCGTATCATTAGTAGTCTTAAATATTTATTAAGTGTGACAGAACGTTTTAGTCACATTTTATTTGTCAATTTCATTATTTTGTTTTCTTTTTAATTCATTTTATTTTTTAATTAATTTGATGTGAAAAATTAATAAACAATATTAGCTGCAAATAAATAACGGTTACCTATCTGCGATTGATAATTATTATGTTATATAGCTACAAGACTACAAATTATATGTGTGTAATTCAAAATTTTATGTTGCAGGAACCAATATATTTTTTTTTCCCAGAAAATGTCCTAGAATAAAATTAAATAAAACATTGACTCGTTCTTATGACAGTCAAATTATGATATCACAAAGTTTATAGAATTAGTAAGAGAAATTTATGTTCCATCAAAAAAAACATTGCCTGGAACCATTTTTCCAGCAAATGTACGTCCACATAAAATTAATAGAACATGGAATTCATTGGCTGATAGTCAAATTATGATCTCACAAAGTTTGTAGAATTTAACATGTCAACAAAATAAAAGATTTAAAAGAATGCAAATTAGCGAATCTCAAAATATTTTCAGATTACAATTATTTTATATAAAAAAATCTCTATCTACACGTATGAGGACTCTTGAGCTATTTGGAGGGATTTGTTTCATTTATGAGGACTCTTCGTATCACCGTAAAGTATGATAATGACCAATTATTTAACAAATAAAATAAATTAATATATTAAAACCTGGATGTCAAATATAAAACATTTCATTTTACCTCCATATACGAAAAAATCGTTCCAGAAAACTATTTCATTTTATCGTCTCACACCAAAAATCCCTCCAAAAAACTATTTCATTTTACCGCCTTGGCGCCTCATATCAAAAATCCCAAAATCCCTTCAAAAAATTATTTCATTTTACCGCCTCACATCAAAAATCCCTCCAGAAAACTATCTAACAGTGCCACAGTTTTCATTCTCCCATCTTCCAAATTCTCATATCAATTCTCACAATAGAACGAGCTTTGTTAGGAAAGTCGATGACATATGTGTTGGGAATTATTGACATCATCTAATGTACGCAGCGGAAAATACAGTCAAGAAACAGATCTAGATATACAATAAATCATGCGATGAGCCCTATGAACACGTTAGATAGAGAACTTACGATTTGCAACGCTCCCAAGCTTCCAAAGAATCCTACAAGGTTGTCTCCACAAATATGGTATCCACGTGTATGCAAATCCGATGCAGGAACAATTCCTCGGTATTAATTCAAGCAGAGAAAGCCAAGAAATCTCTGAATGAATTAACGGTAATTCTCTAAGATTATGATTATGTATTACGTCTAACGTCTAACCTAAAGAATGAATTCTCTCTATTTATATTAAATAGAGCAGCCCATTAAAGCCCTAGCTTATATGTGTTTTTATTCTTTAGCCTGCTTTAATTAATTAATAGTCCAACCATTAATTAACTAAAGCTCATATATCTAATTTAGCTCATATTCTTTCAATCTCCCACTTGGACTAATATTAGATAACTTATTGTGCACTATGCATACCCTTGAGCGGATTAACAATACACTTGATAGTGTGACGCAATAGGCCCCCATTACCGACGATGATCTAATCAAAGTCTGCACAAAACTCCCGGATCAAGCGTTGTGCAAATAACTCGATATATGACGGACGTTTACGTGGAAAACAATAAACAAACATTTTCATGAAGTTTATGTAATATCCTTTCATTCATGACACACTCGATTCAGCCGAGGATTTTGCTATGTATCTATCCCAATAGCACAATCATTTTTCTCATCTTTATTATAAGACCCATATGATCATATTCAATTACTTTAATTGAATATATCTCTTGCATTGGCCAATGACTTTATGGTCGAATAATATAGAGAAATGCTCACTCGAAATTCTAATCGATGAATGAATCTCATTCTTGGCTCAACTACCATTTTCATTTGTCTCATGATGTGTTGGATTTGTATACTAAAAGCAGTTTGGTTGAGCTTGTATACAATGTTTCCTGTTACCACTATTACAATCTCCTATCTGAATTGATTACTTGATTGCATATATCTGTGTCCCCTTATCTCATATATAAGTTAGATCATACAGTGTGTAGAAGATCAAATAAGTCCGTATGATTGGTCGAGCTTAATGAGATATAAAAGTTTCACACCGAGACAACTTGAGGACGAGTTGTCGGTATAGTCATGCATATAGATAAGAAGTGACTTGACTTGGTTGCTTGTCTCTGCCGGCACGCCTCGACGTATTGATGGATCACGGTGAGATGAGTTCTTCTATCCGACCGTCGTGAAGAACCTAGATCTCGGTGACTTACGATGATCTAAACCTCGATAAGGTATTAGATGAGTATGAGTTGTCGACCATCACTTTGACTTGTTATGGGTGGGGTTATATGTTCTAACCCAATATTCTCCGCATCTTGGGTGATGGCGGTGCTTGTATGTCATGTTAGTTATCTCAGACGAGTCATCGTATCCGCTAGGATGATGACGCCCCTTAAGGAGCTCAAAGGTTTATTGTACTAAACCCCGCAGTTGAGTTAGCTCAAGTACAATAATAAGGTTGAGTGGTACTACTTAAGGAATTAAAGATATTAATTATTTTAAGCAATGTAATGCTCTAAATAATTAATGGACGTGCGATATCTTAAATACGGGATTCAGAATGTCTAAGTGCAAGCTCGACTCACCTTCTGTAATAAAGGGTAAGTCAAGATTTATTCTCTAGTGGCATGAATGAATGTTTATAAATTAATTTATGTTCTCGCTGAACATAAGATAATTAATTTATTTGAGGCCCATCTTTATTCCTTGCATTTGATCCCTGGGCTGGCCCATCCAGGCCCGGAGCTTATGGAAATCGGCGCCCCTCTCTCTCTCTATGGATGTGATTTTATTCTCTTTATCCATAAGGATATTATTATATTTATGGGATATGCATGGATCATTTTCTTATGGGATTATGGTAATGCATTATAAATATAAGGTAAGAGATAAGATCAAGGTGAATCCTCAACTATCCCATAGCATATTTTCGAGAATCTCTATAGTTATTAGAGAGGAATTTTCGAAAATCATAGAGAAGGTTAGGGTGATTTTCTATAGCATTCTCCATAGATCGTCCTCACTCGACGTTGGAGATTGGGCAACCGGGATACAGTCCAGAAGATCAAAGCACGAGTCTCGATCCGTTCATCCCGATCCACCTCGACATATTCAAAGGTAAACACGAGAAAACCTCTACGTGTTGCAACTAATTATATAGACACATGCTAGGAATATAATCAATGTATGGTGAATTAAACATCCAAGATAGATCCTCGGGAGAGGGCTAAACCTAGTTTTCCCAACATGATGCACCAAATCCAAGCCGTGTCTTGCCACTCGCAAGCGTTGCCTTGGTCAAAGTACAACACTTAACAAACAAAATGTGTAATGACCTCAAGTCTAAGGACTATAACATACTCCACACACTAAGAAATCGTAGACATCAAACAAATGATTTAATAGTGGGGTATACCAATACTCTCCAAAGTATTCATGTGTCCATCACGGATATCAAATATCTCGTAGTTGTGAGGACCACTACATTCTCTAAGAATGTGATACAGACCACATGCTAATCTATGACATATCATCAATATCTCATTCTTGATGATCATCGTTAGGCTCTTTAGAATTATACTATATCATTGATGTCTCACAAAAAAACGACAAATGATAATTCAAGGGAACAAATAAGAGAATAACGACAAACATCAAGATAATTATTCCATTAAATGCACAAAACCCATAGATAAAACATTATCTATAATTGTGATCAAAGTAAGTATGTCTCAACAAAGGAGTTTCTAAAAATACAAACTTTAAACTCCCACTGAATCAAAGCCAATTTTTCACATGTCTAACACCCAAGCTCTCAAAGAGTTTGTTGTCTTTTTCTATACACAACGGCTTGGTAAAAGGATCAACTAAGTTATCGTCAGTGGGTACTCTTTCTAATTTTACATTGTCCATTTCTATTATTTCTCTAATCAGATGATATCGTCTTGGAACATGTTTGTTTCTTTTTGGAAGCTAGCATCAGTGTACCCAGTCACTGATAGCTATGGTTGCCCACCATAGACTAAGAAGTATTCTTTAGTCCTTCTAAGGTACTTAAGAATAGTCTTAACAGTTTTCCAATGCTCCTCACCAGGATTTTGCTGAAATCTACCCGTCATGCTAAGCGCATAGGCCACATATAGCCTAGTGCATATCATGGCATACATGATCGATCCTATAGCTAAAACATATGGGATCCTTTTCATGCAAACAATTTCCTTGTCATTAGAAGGACAATCCTTCTTAGACAATTTGATGCCATGTCCCATAGGAATAAATCATTTCTTGGAATTTTCCATTGAGAAACGTTGTAGCAATTTGTCTATGTAAGTGGATTGTGACAGCCCCAACAATCTATTAGGTCTATCCCAATAGATCTTGATCCTAAGGATGTAGGAGGCCTCACCGAGATCCTTCATCATAAAGGATTTAGACAGCCAGTCTTTCACGGATTGCATCATGGATCGATCGCTCCCCATAATCATAATGTCATCGACATATATGACCAGGTAGACAACGTTTCTATTCTCGTGCTTACTATAAACGCAAGGGTCATCTTTGCTTCTGACAAAGTCAAACAATTTGATAGCTTTGTCAAAACAAATATTCCAACTCCTTGATGCTTGCTTAAGTCCATAAATGAACTTTTTAGCCTACATATTGCATTCGGCCTTTCTTTGGATACAAAACCTTCAGGTTGTGTCATGTAGACATCACCTTCTAGTTCTCCATTGAGAAACACAATTTTGACATCCATTTGTCAAATATCAAAATGGAGTACGCAACTATGGCAAGTAAGATCCTAATGGACTTGATTTTTACAACTGGTGAAAAGGTCTCATCATAGTCAATGCCTTCACGCCGACTATAACCCTTGCCACCAACATAGCCTCAGTAGGTTTGATTCACCATTTGCATCTCTTCCTTATTGAAGATACATTTGCGCCTATGGGGTAAGCCCCATCCGTAAGTCATCAACTAGTTCCCGCACTAGATTGAAATACATCGAGTCCATTTCGTATATTAAGGCTTCGAGCCACATCTTTGAATCGATGCGGACACCGCTCAAGATAGGTCTTAGGTTCATCATCATCCGACTCGACTTCATCATCTTGGTTCTCAACCATTAGATTCAGTCTTTGGGGTGCACGACGAGTCCTCTGTGGCCTATTGAATCGGGTTGTTTGCGCAGGTTGATGTTGTTCACTTTGAACGTGAGTAGGCTCGTCTGTGTTGACTTCATCAACATTTTGGAGATTCTCAAGAATTTCCTCATGAATTTCTTGAGGTGGAGGTGACACAACTATTGTGTCATCTTGTATTTGATAAGTCTCATTGTCTTGAGGTGGCCCTCTAAGAGTCATTTCCCCTCCCAATAGATCGCCAAATACTCCCACTGTCTTGTTCACACCATTGAACAATCTTTCGTCCTCTGTGTTGTTTTATGATTCTCGAATTTCTTCAAGATCTACCTCGTTGTGACCTTGTTCCTTGGAAACATAGGAGTCTTCAAGAAACGTCACATTCCTAGAAATGATCACCTTGTGATCTTCAGGTGAGTAGAATTCATATCCTCTAGTTTCCTTAGAATATCCCACAAGATAACATTTCTCACTTTTGGATTCTAACTTATCAGTCAGCATTTTCTTAACAAAAGCAGGACAACCCCAGGTCCGCAAATAGTTAAGATTTGCTCTTTTCCTATACCATATCTCATATGGTGTTTTCTCGACTGATTTAGAAGGAACCCTATTCAAAATATGAACAGCGGTAAGTAAGGCATGGCCCCAAAGGAATAAAGGGAGACTAGCGAAACTCATCACGGATCGAACCATGTCTAATAAGGTTCGATTTCTTCTCTCAGATACACCATTCAGTCGTGGTGTTCCCGGAGGTGTCCAGTCTGACCGGATTCCATATGATTTCAAGTAATCAAGAAATTCTCGGCTTAAGTATTCCCCTCCTCGATCTGATCGAAGATTCTTGATACTTTTACCAAGTTGTTTCTAACTTCTAACTTAAACTCCTTAAATTTATCAAGAGCCTCATATTTGTGTTTCATCGATACACATACCCAAACCTCAATAATCATCGAAAAGTTATGAAGTACGAATATCCATCTTTTGCTTTAGTTGGAAACGGTCCACACACCTCTGAGTGGATCAACTCTAGCAATTCTTTGGCACCTAACCCTTTCCCAGAAAATGATTTCTTAGTCATTTTCCCTTTGAGACAAGATTCACAAGTACCATATGATTTTAAAATCAAATGGTGTGAGATAATCTAATTTTCTCAATCTTGCTATCATTTTCTCATTGATATGACTAAGTCTACAATGCCAAAGATAAGTGGCATTATTCGTATTACTTAGCTTATGTCGTTTGTTTTGCACATTGAGAATATCTTGTTCACAATCAAGCATATATAAACCATTCGAAAGAAAGGCATTTCCATAAAACATTCCATTAAGGGAAAACGTGCAACAATTGTTTCCAAAATGGAAGGAAAACCCTTCAATGTCTAACGTAGGAATGAAAATAATATTCTTTAAAATAGCAGGAACGAAATAACAATCATGTAAATCTAGTCTATATCCCGAAGGAAGATCTAATCTATAAGTCCCACGCGTTCAGCAGCAACTCTTGCTCCATTTTCCACGCGCAGGTCGACCTCCCCAGGATTCACCTTCCTGCCGTCACTTAGCCCCTTCACATTATTACAAATGTGTAAGCCACAACCGGTATCTAATACCCAAGAATGTGAATTATTTATAGACATATTTATCTCAATGACAAACATACCTAAGCTACTACCCATTGCACCTTGTGCTTTGAATTTTGGGCAGTCTCTCTTCCAATGCCCCTTCTCATGATAGAATAGGCACTCATCCTTTGCTAATGTCGGCTTCTTCTTATGAGCCCCTCCACTCTTCTTAGGCATTAAGACATCTGATGCCTTCTTCTTGTTTTTCTTTTGCTTTTTCTTCCCTTTGGAAGATTGAGCAGAAGAACTCACAATGAGTATAGACTTGCCATTCGAAGTAGAGAACTCATAAGTCTTCAACATGTTGTGAAGATCAGTCAATCCCACCTTTGTGTTGTTCATATTGAAATTCACAATGAAATTCAGTAAATGAACCGGTAGAGATTGCAAAACCAGTTGGTTGAGACATCATCGCGTAATCGTTCCAATCGACGCCAACCTCTCAATCAATCCAATCATCTTCAGTACATGTTCAGAAATCTTGCTCCTATCATGAAGCGTACACTTGAAGAGATCACAAAGTATCTCATACTCCAAAGTTTGTGCCTGTGAGGCAAACAAACTCTTCAAGTGTTGAATCATTTCATAGGGTAGCATGCATTCATGTTGCCTTTGGAGTTCCAAACTTATAGAAGTCAACATAATACCCTGAGCCGACATAGCATCCTCAACGTGCTTCTTATGAGCAACCATGTCAAACGAGGCATACTCAGGAGAAAGCTCATCGAGGATGGTACTGATTGGTTTGTCCAAGACATACTCAATCTTATCCGTCCTTAACACCAAGCGCAGGCAACGTAGCCAATCCGGATAGTTTGACCCAGTCAACAAATTTGTTTCCACCAAACATTTAAATAACATAGTCGACATCATAACTGAACGAAAAATTAAAAGAAATTAGAACAAAAATTAGAACAAAGTAAACGCAGATCACAATCGTATCACTAATCAAACAAGGGTTTATTGTATTGATTAGCTCCCACTAATTTTAACATATATTGTACCGCCAAATGCAAAATACGGATTTATACTAAATATAAATCTTAGTGGTACAAGATCCAAGTCAATATTATTGCAGCCTCTGCGAGGGCTGATGACTACAATAATATCACTCAGTATGCCTCAAAGCCAATTGCAGCGACAATTTTGCATCGATTTAAGTCTGCTTTATTGCAGCCTCTGCGAAGGCTGATGACCACAATAATGACACTTAGTCGGTTTGAATCCGAATGCAACAACAGTCCTCAATTCTTGGTTTATTAATCGAATTAATAAGTGTCCACTAATTATCTTGATCACGAGGGCAATACAAAATAATTAAGCAAGTCAACCCCCATCACACGATGTTAACCATACATCTATGAGTGAGCCTTGGCCTTGTCGATTTGGGAGTAAACACGAGGGTGTAAAACTCTTGGATGAAAAGGTTATTGACATCAAACAATTATGATGGACGACACGTTTTGTTTCAAAGAAACAAGACTTGTATTTAGTGGAGATAAAACATGTGATACTAATTGTTTATTTTAATATTCAATATTAAATCAAAACAATTCTTGGCCGCCTACCCGCATACGAAACGCGACCACACATATTGGGCGCCGCCTACCCAAATATAGTAACACGAACTACAAGTATTGGGCGCCGCCTACCCAAACATAAAAGCGATCTCTAACTATTATAGTTAAAATATAAGCATAAAATCAAATAGCATGCTTATCACATAACAACAGCAAATATGGCTCAACGAATAAATTCATTAATCTAATTAATAATTTAATTCTCTAATTAAAAGTGGATTTAGGCATTTATATTAATTCCAAATCAATATAAATATTCATGTAGTATTATTATTTCTAAAATAATAATCAAATAAGATTTATTAATCTAATTAATAAATCAATTCTTTAATTTATGAACATAAGAAAATTATATTAATTCTAAATTAATATAAAGTCAAACTTTATACTATTATTTCAAAATAATAATCAAGTTAAAATTTATTAATCTAATTAATAAATTAATGTCCAAAAATAGCGATTAGTTTTATTAATTCTAAATTAATAAAATTAATCCATGTATATTAGTAAATTATATTAATTATAAATTAATATAAAATCAAACCTTATATTATTATTTCAAAATAATAATAAATTTTAAATTTATTAATCTAATTAATAAATTAATTTCAAAAATTATGATTAAATTTATTAATTCTAAATTAATAAATTAAATCCATTTACACAAGTAGATTGTATTAATTCTAAATTAATAAAAAATCAAAATTAATGTTATTATTTCAAAAATAATAATATTAAAATAAAACTTATTAATCCAATTAATAAATTAATTTGTGTAATTGAAAATTAAATTTTATTAATTCAAAATTAACAAAAATTCTTTTTTTTATTGTAACAGCCCTTGATGGGTTGCCACATTAAATAAAAAACGGCCCAAACACGCCTCCAAGCCGCGCCCAGCAACAGAAGGCCTACGGCCCGTGTAGCAAGCCACGGCCAAAGCAGAGGCACTAAGCCCACCACGCCCAAGTAACCCACGACCCAATGGAGACGCTCTTGCCCACCCGGCCCGCCCACGACGAACGCCCGTTAGTTCTATTTATATGTTGCTATTAGTTCTGACGTTTAGCATTTTCTAGATGGTTTTACTATGTTAAAGGTTATGTCTGCAAACTTGCACATCTATTACGAATGATAATGTGAGCAAACTGGTTAACCATGGCTGCAAGTATTTGCTTGTTTTTGGAACATTTAATTTGTGAATTTTAATATCTGGAAAGATCATTTTATTGAACTATGATTGAGTTTGGTCCCCATTTATGTATTTGCTAACTAGAGTACTTAAAAAAGTTAGGTTCTGAGATATAGGAATTATGGTCGATATAAATGGAACAATTACATATTCTATGTTTTACCAAATTGTTGGATGTTTAAGACCACTTGGATTGCTAATTGCATATGTCCCTTTTATATTCACAATGAAAGCTTTAGCTTCTGAGCATGTTTGTCTTTTACTGCTTAGTGTTAGTTTCTTTAATAATCTAGTTCTTTGTGTTGACATTGAACTAGATTGTATCAGATTCATAGTTCCTTTCCAAGTTAATTAGCATTGCTAGATAGCTGCTAAAATCACTCTTTACCAGCAAGAAATTATTTGTTGTTAAAATATATTAGCATGTGTTTCCTTTCATGATGTTTTCAGAAGACTGTCATGTTTGAGCTGGGGGACATGAGTGTGGTTGCTTGCCAGTTTTGGCTACGAAGGTACATAACACTTGATGCTATTTTTATCCTTTTTCATCATTCTACACATGTATCACTACAACAAAATAGACTTATTGCGACATACATACATGCATGCGACATTACATGTATGTGCCATAAAATTATCATATTTATGCTTCTAGTGTAGCATATTTATGTTATTTGTGTGTCATTTAAATATTGTGTCGTAATTTAGTGACAAAAATACAACACTCGTTTTGATGTCTCAAAATTACGATAATTTATCTACGACATCTCCATAAAATATCATAATTATATCACATATTTAGAATAGTGTTGCATCTAGTGTTGTATATTTACATCAATTGTGCGTCATCTACATATTGTGTCATAATTTAGTGACACATATGCGACACTCATTTTGATGTCTTAAAATTACGACGATTTATTTGCAACACCTCAATAAAATGTCATAATTATATCACATATTTAGAATATTGTTGTATTCAATGTTGTATATTTATGTCGGTTATGTGCCATCTATATATTGTGTCATAGTTTAGTGACACATATGCGACGCGACACTCATTTTTATTTCTCAAAATTTGCTATACTTTATTTAAACACTTGCTAATTATTCATTCAATATATTTAAATAATCAAATATGATCTATTATAATATTGTATACACGTTCAGTAAAAATCCAAAGGTTACAGATAAATAAATAATAATAATAATAATAATAATAATAATAATAATAATAATAATAATAATAATAATAATAATAATAATAATAATAATAATAATAACAACAACAATAACAACAATAATTTAACACAAGAAATTGTGTCAGTCTGTATTATTAGTTTAATATACAATATATTTGTCATAAAAAGAAAAATGTGACATTAACCATGTGACGTCTGGGGTAGAAATACAGAGTGATCGTCGGTGCGGAGGCATGGACAAGGAGCGGCTCCGATTAAGACTTCAAAGCGGAGGGGTACATGAACGAATCGAAACGCACCGGAATGAGAGGGATTTATACAATATGTAGGTATGGGGCTGCATATTTGAGGAGAGCTTAAATGATTTGATATGTGCTACTCATACCAACAAAATGCATCTTCTTTTTGGGAGTCCATCTCATAAAAACTCTAAAGTTAAGCATGCTTGGCTTGGAGCAATTGTGGGATGGGTGACCCCTTGGGAAGTTTTCTCAGGGAGTGTGTGAGTTGAGGACAAAGCACACTGAAAATACTCGTGTTGGTCTGTGGGGTCAGCCGTCAATCCGAGAGCCGGATCGTTACAGATGGTATCAGAGTCGAACCTCTCCCAGTACGGTGTGGTTCAAGGACGAACCAAGCGGAGTTCGGTGGGCATGTGATGCCGGGCGTAAGACGGAGTGATCTCCCAT
The DNA here is from genome assembly GCA_036937905.1 of Salvia rosmarinus. Classification (NCBI taxonomy): domain Eukaryota; kingdom Viridiplantae; phylum Streptophyta; class Magnoliopsida; order Lamiales; family Lamiaceae; genus Salvia; species Salvia rosmarinus. The sequence goes on along the minus strand of CM072822.1, from coordinate 23,749,401 downwards.
GGAGAGGCATGGACGAGCGGCTCCGATTAAGACTTCAAAGCGGAGGGTACATGGATGAATCGAAACGCACTAGAATGAGAGGATTTCTAGAATATGTAGGTATGTGACTGCATATTTGAGGAGAGCTTAAAGGATTTGATATGTGCTACTCTTACCAATAAGATGCATCTTCTTTTCGGGAATCCATCTCATAAAAACTCTAAAGTTAGCGTGCTCGCTTGGAGCAATTGTGGATGGGTGACCCCGAGAAGTTTTCTCGGGAGTGTGTGAGTGAGGACAAAACACACCGAAAAGACTCGTGTTGGTCCGTGGGGTCACCACAATCCGTAGTCGGTCGTTACAAACTATCTAATTAAAATGTGTTGTAAAGAAATACAACAATAAAATTGTTTACATTTATGTATCATGTAATGTGACATAAACTAACATATGCCACTTTCACGGATGACGCGTAATATGTCGTAAATTTCATACGACTAATTTAGTGATGCACAAAATGATGTATATGTTGCAACATTAATGGAAACAATGTCTTAAAAATTATACTATAATTGATAATAATGTCACAAGCTAGTGTCGTAAATTAGGATGTATTAATTCGGCTAATGTCATTAAATATGACGCAAACTAACATGCGTCACTACAACTAAAGTCACGTAATATGTCATGAATTTTATACGACAATTAGGTTAGTGATGTACAAAGTGTCGTATATGTTGCGACATAAATACAAAAAAAGTGTCGTAAAAATGCTACATGCCCTTTTGCTACACAATATAAAGTGACGTAAAAAATGTCGCAAGTTAGTTTTTGTGACATTAAAACAAATGTTAGCGACACATTTTTCATGTCGCAAAAAGTCAACTTTCTTATAGTGTATGCGTGTAATGTATATGATATTGGTAATGCATTCTACACATAGTAATACCACTCACAATATCTAATAAATATATGCATTTTATTAGGTGATGGAACTATGTATTGGCAGGCTTGATATGGCCATGTTTTTTGCTATTCTTCGCTAGTTGGCCTATGAGATCCCTACTGATCTAGTATTTGGTCCAGTTGTGGACTCCAAGGTTTTGTCATTTCCTGCGGGAGATTTGAGCTTTGGCTTTGGTGCTCAATTTAAAAATTCTGTAAGTGTCTTGCTCTAAGCTATCATTCTCGTATACATAGTAGAGCTGGTTGAGTAAAGACAATAGTTCTAATTGCATCCTTTCATTATGCCTTCAAGTATTGTATACTTATTGAAGAAAAAAATGCACATTTCTCATACATTCTTTATCTTTTGATAAATGGTGTTTTATTATGAATTGGTGGAAGCACTTATATTTTTGCACTAGAATTAATCAGTTTATGCAGGATTTTTTGTATGTATTTCAATTTATGATGCTCGTGTCCTTGTCATACACATAATGCTGACTACACTTTCTCTGGTTGGCAATTGGGAAAGATGGTTATCTGATTTTCTTGGCATGGATGCTGATAGTTCTATGAAAGACGATGATAGTACCATGGACGATGATGAGAAGCAGGGTACAAAGAAACTAAAGAGCTTCCCTCTTCTTAATGCCTTGAGTAATCTTCTAATGCTTCCCAAAGATATGCTTATGGACCAAACAATAAGAATGAAGGTTAGCCGAATCAAAATTTTCTTTGTCATATCTCCCTATTATGTATTGTCATCTCATTAGTTGTCTTTTTATAGGTCTGTCCAGAAATCACTCTTCCACTGGTTAAGCGAGTGCTCTGCAACTTCTCTCCTGGTGAGTTGTGGACGAATCATGTTTCAGGTTCGTGATAGAGGTGCTCAATGTTGAGGTATGCTACTATTTACTTTATGAATCTCTAGCAGCTCTCTATATTTACTTGTCCACAAGCACAATATTGATGATAGTAGCATTCTTGTGAAAAATGTAGGAAAAGGAAACTTTATGAATTCAGTTTGAGTGGTGTCACAAGTACGTAGCTCTTTGCATCATTTGACAAGATATTGTTCAGATAAAGTCTTTGTTTGCAGGTTTCTATGTTTTAGACATCAAGACTTAGAAAATTATTCTAATCATTCAATATTTTATACTTCTCTCTCTCTCTCTATATATATATATATATATATATATATATATAGGGGATGGTTCACGTGAGAATACAAATATTGGTGAGAAATAAGAATGCAACATTTAACGTATAAAGTTGTTGCACTAAATGTATAAATTTGTTGCACCAAATTCTGTGCAACAACTTTATATTAAATGCTACACTTTATATGTTAAATTTGATGCAACAAATGTATACATTTAGTGCAACAACTTATACGTTAAATGCTGCATTCTTATTTCTCACCAATATTTGTATTCTCACGTGATCCATCCCCTATATATATATATATATATATATATATATATATATTCAAGCGATCACTATCTCAAAGAGTTGATTGCACTAGCTAGTTCCTAATCAAATTCTGCATTGACAGTCAAGCATAGAGCATAGAATATTCGGGGACTCCACCACTAGCTTCCCTTATGCTGTTGCTCTGACGATTTACACACCTCCCTCCTCATCTACTGTGGCAGAGAAAGTCGTGGATGCTGGTGCAAGCAGTCAGCTTTGTAGAAATGTAAAATTTGTAATCGAGCAATTAAGGTTATGAACTTACCAGATAAATTCAATAGGGCTTAGATGTGAGTTAAGTTATTTGTAGTTGTAATTGTAATTTTTATATTGTGTATTTTGATATTGAATATTATGAAGTAATTCTTTTTGTATGATACTTACTCTTAATTGTTTTTAATATGCTGCAAATATTGCATTTAATTAATGTTTCATTGAACTAGTTTAGATTATATCATACTTGTTAATATAAGGTTAATGAATATTATTACATTCTAAATTGGACAAAAAAATTATAAATTATCATGCACAATATATATGTTTTACCCACAATAAAATTTGTTTTTATTCATGAATAATAATAATTTTTTAAATAGCTAATTATTTAAAAAAATTATTACCTACACATAAATTATAGCATTTACCCACACATATAAATTTCCACGTGTAATACATGTCATTGTCCACATCATTTCCACCTCATTATTATATTTTAGCAAAAAATTATTCATCCACACATAAGACCTAATTTTAGCGATATATATATATATATATATATATATATATAGGTAAAACTTTGATGATTTATCTATACATACATATATGTGTAGGTAAAACTCTTTCTTTACATGGATTTAATGACACTTATTGACATTTAAATTATGTGTGGATAAAAATCTATATTCACACATGAATATATTTTTAGCCACGCATCCATGTGTGGCTGAAAACCTTAATTTCTTGTAGTGGGTATAGATAAGAAGTGACTTGACTTGGTTGCTTGTCTATGCTGGTACGTCTCTGACGTATTGATGGATCACAATGAGATGAGTTCTTCTATCTGACCGTCGTGAAGAACCTAAATCTCGAAGACTATACGTTGATCTAAACCTCGATAAGGTATTAGGTGAGTATGAGTTGCTGACCATCACTTTGACTTGTTATGGGTGAGGGTTACATGAGATAACTCAATATTCTCTGCATCTTGGGTGCTGGCAGTGCTTGTATGTCATGCTAGTTACCTGTGTCGAGTCACCGTATCCGTTTAGGATGATGACGTCCCCTTAAGGAGCTCAAAAGGTTTATTGTACTAAACCCTGCAGGTTAAGTTATCTCAAGTACAATAATAAGGTTGAGTGGTACTACTTAAGTAATTAAAGATATTAATTATTTTAAGCAGTCAGACGCTGTAAATAATTGATGGACGTGCGATATCTTAAATATGAGGATTCGTTAAGTCTAAGTGCGAGCCCGACTCAACTTCGAAAATAAATGGGCAAGTCATCATTTATTCTCTAGTGACATGAATAAATGTTTATGAATTAATTTATGTTCTGGGCTGAACATAAGATAATTAATTTATTTGAGGCCCATCTTTATTCCTTGCATTTGATCCCTGGGCTGGCCCATCCAGGCCTGGAGCTAAGAAGAAAATCGTCCACCTCCTTAAGAGTCCATCTGGGACTCTGTTTTGATCATCTCTATCTGAAGAGATATTATTATATTTATTAGATATGCAGAAATTCTATCTATATAAGATTTAGGGTTGCATTATAAATATAAGGTGAGAGAAAATCAAACCCTAATCTTAATAGTGAAATTTTCAAAATCCATACTTCTCAAGCTTGGAATTTTCGAAAACTTTCAAGAAGGAAGAAGACAATTCTGCGAAGACTTCCATAGATTGTCCTCACTCGACATTGGAGTTTAGGCAATCGGGATACAGTCCAGAAGATCAAAGCACGAGTCTTGATCCAATTGTTGCTTGAAAAATTCGTAGGTAAACACGAGAAAACACCAACGTGTTGCAATTAATTATATAGATGCATGCTAGGTATATAATCAATGTATGGTGAATTAAGGGTTAAAATCAGATTTTCCTACAAAAATATTATACCTCGTTTTAAAAATCACATAAATTCATAGTATATCTTAAACATATTTTTGGGACTAAATATGTGATTACATCTAATAAAATAAATTTGAAACTCTAACTTCCAAATTATAATATTTTCGACCATTTTTGAAACATTTTCAAAACTTATCCATAAATTCCTATAAATTCACATAACACACTATATTAACATAGGATCAATAATATCAAATAACATTAGACAAAGAAAAATTTGATATCAAAACCCTACACTTTGAAGTTTTCAAAAATTTTGACTAATCAATTAAACAATTTTCAAAAATTCTAATTAATTCATACAACACTTTATCATCATCATACATCAACAATATACCATAATATCCATCATACACAAATCACACATCAATATATCATACCCTATAGTTTTCGAAATGTTTATGAAATAATATCCAATATTTTCCAAAAATTATGAATTAATTCATACATGCTTAAACAATACTAACTATTATCAATTCATGCTCAAAACAACAATCAAAATTCATTATCACCAACATATAATTCTCATATAATAAGAAAAATTTTAACATGCTCAACTTTGTACTAAATTCATAATACATGCTTATAAACATCATATAAACATATTTAATTAACAACTTAAACATTTAACAAAATTTCTCAAATTTCACATGAAATAACAAAAGCATATAACTTAAATTTTCATGGATGGATTTCTAATATTTTTGCACATATAAGAAGCTTGTACAATTTCTAACATTTTAATCGGAATCGATCGGTGAATAAAACGTTTTTCTAACTTAAGATTTGAAGAGAAAATTTGAAGAACTCTCTTTCTTTTTTCTCTCTCAAACTCTCGGCCACTATGAATGAGAATGAAGATGATTTTTATTTTTTGATGATAATATATATTAATCAACCTTTAGCAAAAATATCTAAAAAAAAAAATCAACAAAATACACTTCACTATCTCCTAAAATCCTACACTCTCACTACCAAACAAATAAAACCTTATCACTGTATTAAATAATCATCTTATCTTATGCCAAAATTAAATACCTATCACTTTCAAACAATTAACTATCACATTCAACACAATTTGAATTTTCTTTTTTTTTTTACATTATGCCCATAGTTTTCGGCCATCACACAAATACAACACATATCACTTCTTTTATTGATAATTCACCTTATCTCTACATTAATAACCTCTCATTATCATAATAAATACACATCACTATCATAAAAGATGAAAAATTTATCTCTTTCACACTATATAACTATTTCTGTCCACTATGAAGAAAAATATGCTACATATCTGTTTTTTTTTTCATTTAATAGCAATGTGATATAATATAGATCTTAGATGATGGAATAAATCATAAGAAAAATAAATAAGAACAATTCTATGTTCTAAAATGGAATTTTCGAACTATAGCTAGAAAATAAGAATAAATTGTCCAATCTTCATTCCTTTAATAAATAAAATTATTTCAATGAAGGATTATAAAAAAAATGCTCTTGTTTCACAAAATAATCATAAGACTTTCTATATTGTAATTCTTTAAACAATATACTAAAATTTTTGAATCGTCTCAAAAACGTTGATAATAAAGTCGTAATCACATTATTCGTTCTTCGTTAATATGGAATTAAATTCTAAGCTTCGTCGCTTAGAAAATAACGTAAGACTAACTATTGAAATTTAATCGACGTTGGAAAAATGCTCTCGAAGGAATAATATATATATTCCTTAATTTACTAATTATTTATAGATATAATATAAAAATTCTCATATTATGGATAGTCGAAATTGAGCTTCGATAAATTACTATTTTGATTATTGAAACAAAACCATAATTAACGGCTTATATTATCGTAACCTTGTTTTAAAACTTTGGGATATTACAATTTCGATGAAATAAACTTTATATATAAGATCTAGAAACGTTGTCTTGATATAAAGACGGTTTGCTGTGCTAGATATGACCATAAAAAGAGATATGGGCAGTCTTTTTACGACGTGACTATACCTACCAGAATTTGTGTGTATGTTGTAATCTCACAAGTTATTAGCAAAAATGACTCAAAATTTTAATATGCGACGAAGAAGGTCAGATGCACAATACAATAAGTAGTGTTGTATAATACAAAATTTTCGACTGATTGTGAGGTAATTACAAAGTTATTTTTCTTTTTTAGAAAAATATTTATTTAGATTAGCCTTCACTTTCTATACTTAGGTAAATATTATTATTAATAATTTTTTAAACATATATTTAGTTTAATTTTTGTTAATTTCTTGAAATTAAAGATAGTGGAAAGATCGAAGAAACACATTCCTTCGCCTATTTTATATTATAATATTATCCATTTGCTTACACTTCAATGAATTGTTGAAATACTATGCAATTTAAAATAAAATATTAACTTACTTTTTAAGTCATACTTATGAATTACAACGTAAGGTGGTTCTCCGTCAAAACTTGACGAAAAAACAACTTACATATAAGATTGAGACGCATTGATATAAATATGATTTGCTTTGCTATGACCATAAACAAGAAATATGAGCAGTCTTTTTTCAATGTGACTATACCCACCAAAACTTATATTAAGTCATGATCAATTATATATTCAATTTCACGAATCACTAGTAAAAGATTACTCAAATTTTTAATTTGTGATAAGGATGGTCAAACGCACAATGCAATAACTATCGTAGGATAAAATTTGCGATTGATTGTGAGGTAATTGCAAAGTAATTTTTTCATATTTTTTGAAAATTTTATTTAGATTAGTCTTCACTTTCTATATTAGATAAGTATTTTACTAAACTTTTGAACATATATTTAGTTGAACTTTTATTGATTTCTTAAAGATAAAGAAAGTGGAAAAGATCGAAGATACGCATTCCTTCATCTATTTTTCTATTATAATAAGTATTCATCTATTAGCACATCATGAATTATCGACGTACTATCACTTTAAAATAAAATATTAATTTACTTTTCAGTCATACTTATGTATTAAAACATAAGATGGTTTCCCGTCGAAATTCGACGGGTTACACACTAGTGTTTTAAAAATCAAATTAGATTTCCAAATCAAAGAAGAGATGGTCTCATATGCGAACGTCTGTATATGCCGATAATTATACTTTTCTTCAAGATAAATAATATTTTTCTTCAATATAAATGATACTTTCAAATCATAGTGTAAAAAACAAATAATGATTTTTTCAATATAAATAATATTTTTATTAAAAATATATAATATTATTATCCGTCTACACAATATACTGTAATTTTTGTGATCACATAAGCACTGTATTTATTGAGTAATTAAGCGTAGCTCCTATCTCGCTAGGTACCAAAGAGCATGAATTCCCAATTGAGATTAGAAATAGTGTGATTTTTGGTGAAAAGCAAAAAAACAGAAAACCCTACGTTATATCGCACACCTCCACCACTTCCAAGAAGAGTCCATTTTTTCTCTCTAGAATATACTACTATTCTCTCGGACTACACAGTCCGATTGTTTCCTTCCTTCGACATATACATACATACGTATATATATCGGAGATATATCCTTCTGTTATTTTGTGAAATTATAATCTGATTAAAATTACTCATTTAGAGGTGCAAGAAGATGGCGGTGGAGGCTTCGACGTCGGCTACGAGCAGTAGATCTGGCACCGGAGGAACTTCAGCGGACTCGTATATTGGCAGCTTGATAAGCCTGACTTCCAAAAGTGAGATCAGGTACGAAGGCATACTGTACAACATCAACACCGAAGAGTCTAGCATCGGATTACGCAACGGTGAGATTAATTAGGAATAATACGAATTTTCCTTGGGTGATCTATTGTTTCTAGGGTTTTGTTTCATTCGCATTTTGTCTGATTTGTTTTCTGGTTTTCCCCGTCAGGCTTGATTGTGTATTCACGGTTGGTTGTGCCAGTGAAAAATATTTTGTCGCTGTTTTATCTCATTGTAAATGTTTATGTAGATAACTTGATTAATCTGCTGTTCCGCTTTTTCTTTTGGGGATTATTTTAATCTTATCTCACTGGAAATGTTGTTTGGAATGCGGTCATATGTAAGAAATTACCTGATTTTGTTGTTTTTGCCTTTTATGTCAGGAATCTGGAATATATTTGTGTAAATATTAGTCTACAAAATGTTTGGCTATATATGGGTGGTAGGATGCGTGCAGGTTTGCTTCTGGAGAAGTTGAAGGATTCTTACTTTATTATCTTAAGATGTACTAGTATTTATCTTTTTGTGTGTGGAAAAAGCTGAAATATTTTAATGAAAAAAATCACTACAAGGGAAATCTATCAGTACAAAAAGGATTCGTTATCCTGTAGCTTATAAACCATCTTATGTTGAAATATAATTCCAATCTCTAGCAAATTATGTATGGAGCTCTTTATGATTTGAGACCGACCATTGGGTCCTAAACTTAGACACTATCCTTCTTCATAAATTTCAAATGCTCGACAATTTCTTTTATCTTAAGTGACCAACATAGAGCTGGAAACCTGTAACAATGGTTCTCCATAGTGCTTCATTTGCTTAAGATAAGTTGAATAGAAAAATAACCTTGATTTGGCTTGAGTTGCCTTAAACATTTCTTGAGATTTGTTTAATCTGATGTTGGTAAGAGATGTGGCAGGTTGCTGCCTTTGAAATTAGAAAACTTATTGCGACAATTAGAACAAGCAAAATATGTGTTTGACCAGTCTTGCCTTTTTCTTTTCTTTTGTGGGGGCTTTGCTTGCGTTTTTCTCTAACTTGTGGCTAGATAAATTTAATGTTTTTGGTTCCACACTATGCCTATGGTCGCTGGGAATTGGATTAAAATTCTCTTGAAGTTAGCTTGCATCGCCATGAATAAATTGTGCCTGTAAATTTGCCGTCAAGCAGAAGTATGCTTATTGGCTAGTCATGATTTCCTATAGCTTCACTCACCTAAAATTATCTAACTTTCTGTTGAGCTAATGTTGTATTGCAATATCTAAATTATATAGATGGGTTACAATATGGTGGCAAACTAATGAATCTCAAAACATCCCATGCAGTGCGATCATTTGGTACGGAAGGACGGAAAAAAGATGGCCCACAAGTTCCTCCTGGTGACAAAATCTATGAATACATACTTTTTAGAGGAAGTGATATAAAGGTGCATAATGATTTGTGCTTTTCTGTTTCCTGTTGAAATTTCCCTTTTCCATTGAGGTGTATAAATTTCTTACTGGAAGTTATTCCCATTATTCCTTTCAGAGTTTCAGGAGATGTCTGTATTTAATTTTCAATTATCCCTTGGCAGTTCTTTTAGTGGGTGTTATTCAAATTTTATATGTACGTTTTAAGCACTGAGGCGTTTTCCAATAGCCTCATGAGGCGGTTCGAGGCTTAAATCATAAAAACATTAATATACAAGAAATATAAATTATTAACTCAAGTTAATATGCAATAGCCAACAAAGATAACAATCTTACAAGTATCGGCTCCCTTTTATTTGAAGTTTAGTTCATTAGATAGTGTCCAAAAGAAATATGCAACAGGGGAGAGAGAGAGAGAGAGAGAGAGAGAGAGAGAGAGAGAGAGAGCAGAGCAGAGCAGGATAGAGCAGAGCAGGATAGAGCAGAGAGCAATCAGCGATAGAGAGCAGAGAGCGATCAGTGATAGAGAGGAGAAATTAGGTCTTAATTCACTCAATTAGAGCTAATTTTTATCAGCCTATTAGTAATTAAACTAAATTAATAAAGCCCATTCGATATAATTAATAAAAGCCCAAAAAACAGAACGGAAAATTAAAATTTTGATGAAAGTGCAAAGCGTGCACCTCGGTCCGCCTCGGTCTGCCTGAGGCGTCCGCTTCTTGCACAGTAGGTGAGGCGCAGCCTTGAAGGCTGTTTCTGAGCCCCTCGCATAGAGGCACGCCTCGAGGAGCGCCTCACCAGTGCCTTTTTAAACCATGATGTTATTCCCACTTATGCTGCCAGGAGATGCCCATATTTGATTTTCAATTATCCCTTGGCATGGCAGTAGAATTTTTATTTCCATTACACAGAAGTGAAATTTATATTCACATTACAGACAAAGCAGGTGCTACAATTTGATTCAACTGTCCGCAAGTAATTTTCTAGGTGAATACTAGAGCCAGTATTTGATTTTATAGTTGATGATAAGCAAGAACTTATATTTTCTAGCATTTCTCTGTTCAAGTCTGTCAATTTATCTGAATTCTTTTCCTTTTGTGGCTTGAATTGGATGTCTTACTTCTGCTTCATTTCTTGGTGAGCTAATATTTTGAAAAACAAATCTATTATCCACAGGATCTACAGGTCAAAGCATCTCCACCACCACCACCACCACCAGTACAAGCAGCTCCATCCATTAACAGTGATCCTGCAATTATTCAGGCAAGCACCATTACAAAATACACTAATCATGTTATGGTAGAAAAAATTGATGCTTACGTATTCAGGCTTTGCTGCAGTCTCACTATCCGCATCAAACAACTCCTCCTACATGCTTGCCTACTGCCCCGACAGGGTCTTTGACAGATCATGGTTCTCATTCTGCACAAGTGGGTCTCCCTGGGTCTAATTTTCAAAGTAATCTGCATTTATATCAACCTGGAGGCAACTTGAATTCCTGGGGCCCATCTCCACCAAATGCAAATGGCAGTGGCCTAGCTATGCCAATGTACTGGCAGGGATTCTACGGCACACCAAATGGGCTCCCTCAACTTCCTCAGCAGTCCTTGCTTAGACCACCTGCTGGTCTGTCAGTTCCTCCATCCATGCAACAGATTCAGTTTCCGAGCTACTCGTCGTCTTTACCGACAATCGCATCTAGCTCATCTAATTCTATTTCAACCCTGCCAGATTATCATTCTTCGTTGTTGCCAAACAATGCAAGTTCATCTGGTTCAACATCTGCTTTGTTACCCGCTCAGACTTCATCTTTGAATGTTCCCCCCCTACAGCCCACTTCACTAGGATTGGAAACAATTGTCAATCCTCCAAACAGAGGTCCTAATGCTATTCCTATGTCAAGTTCTGGCACTAGCCTGCCATCTCTAGCTCATTTTCCAACTTCAGCAACTGATAATGCAGTTGCTAACAGACCTAGTGCTACACCTGGTCCAGCAGCTTTGCCACAGCAGAACACAACTCACACCAAGACATCTATTCCTGGGGCATCTGGTTCTGTTCCAACTGAAATGCTGACACCTTCTCTTATAACACCAGGGCAGCTTCTGCATTCTGGATCCTCCACTGTTACTGCATCTCAACCCTTACAAACAGTGCAGAAAGATGTTGAAGTAGTAAAAGTATCATCTAAACCATCGTCAGAACCACCAGTTCGGGTTACAGGAGAAGCTCAACCACCGATATTACCTTTACCGCCAAATTCTCGAGCTCAAAGGGTATTCTTCAATCCTTTATGTGCAAAACTATAGAGGACTGAAATTGTTTTGTGAGAACTGAAGTTTGTTCGTTCTGATTGAATGTTGGAAAGATTAGTGCAAGTATGGTTTAAGCTGGGTTTTTTATTAATTGAATAGGCTGCATGGGTTTCGCGAGGCTGAAGCTGTAGGGAATGTCATAAGAACAATGTGATTGAAATGGAAAGATGAGGCATATCATGCAGATGTGGTGTATGTAGACTTGATTTAACACAGACTTTGGTGGGTCCATCTTTAGTTGGTAGCTTATGAATTTACTATTTGTGCAACTACAATTGCAATTTTAGGAAGTCCTAGCTGAGAAGAGGTTGTATACACCGGTTTCTAGTGAAACTGCATTAGTTGGTGTGAAAAGATGGATATGCGAAAGCAAAAGTCTCATCAGATTCAGCTCTGCATAATTTAAATAGTCATGATTGTGACATAATGATAATGAAAATCTATAGACAGCTAGTGAATAGTGGAATTGTCTTTATACTTTTTATATATATTACTCCATCCGTCCTGCCGAACATGGCTCATTTTTTTCCGATACGGTTATTTCGGAGAATGGTATAAAGTGTTTAAAGAGATAAAAAGTAGGTTAGGGTCCACACCTATTGAAGGGATAATTATTTCTTAAAAAGGAAATGAGCCAAGTTGGGTGGGACAACCCGAAAAAGAATACGGGCCTATTTGGAAAATATTCCAATTGAATTTCTTGCAAGATTGTGAAATTGAAGTGATAATTTTTGACACTTTATTTTTTACCGGCTATGCTTATTCTGTTAATTTGTGGCTATGCATTACCATGGCCTCTTTGCATGTTGTTGATATCTCCCAACTATATTTTCTCTAAGAATCGCTTGTTGATGGCCTTATGGTTAGTAGAAGCTAATGATGTATCTGCTGATCTTTCAGCCAAATGGCGGTGCTTATTACATGCGTAACAATTATAGAGGGCGTGGTGGAAGAGTAGCTGGGGTAAGAACTTCACTAGGTTGCATATATCAGCTCTATAAATTAATGATAAAGATTGTTGCTGTCAAGGATCCTATTTCTCCTGATCAATGGAATGTGAAATAATGAACAATTGTTTGCCTTGAAGGTTTCACATCCGGTGACAAAATTCACTGAAGATTTTGATTTTATGGCGATGAATGAGAAATTCAAAAAAGATGAGGTATGGGGTCATTTGGGGAAAAGTAAGTCTCAACCAAATGATAATGGTGGAAATGGAAGTGGCAGTGACGAAGAGTCACAGGATGAGGATGATGGTGAATTGCCCAAAATTGAGGTGAAGGTGATTGTTTAATAATTGCATATCTCAATTTGTGGAGGACTTTTTATGAAGTTGTGCTTTGTTGCCGTTTGCAGCCTATTTATAATAAGGATGACTTTTTCGATTCTATTTCCTGCAATACAATGAACCATGACCCCAATAATGGAAGAACTAGGTATTCGGAGCAAATGAAATTGGATACAGAGGTATATTCACCCTTTTGATATGAATCCCATTGATATTAATTCTTTAAGGTCACTGATATATCATCATCAATGCAGACATTTGGAGAATTTTCAAGGTATCGGGGTGGTCGAGGAGGTCGTTATCCTGGTCGTGGTGGTGGACGTTTCCGTGGTGGTTACTACGGAAGAGGTTATGGTAGATATAGCTATGGAAACAGGGGCCGCGGACAAAGTACTCAGCATCGTTCTCCCTAGAGCACACAATATCAACTCCAAGAAAAGTTGATGGCAATCTTGTCTATTTGGAGGATTGATTCAGTACGTGTTTGTAGTTTCCATGTATCATTTTCCTTTAGTCGTTTAAATAATAAAATAATGAATTTAGACTTGAGATTTTCGCCCAGTTTCTGTCTGATACTCTCCTACGGTTCTACTTGAGGTTGTAGTAAAAAGATTCCCTATTTATAGCTTGGTGGATCCTAGCTAGTCTTTTGTTTTCTTGTATTCCTGTTTAGAAGCCCACATGTGAAGATGTAACCGTAAGAATTTAGAAAATATCGACATATATGATCTAATTTTGGGTTGGGATGCTGAGTACCTCTTCTGCCGGCCTGCCTCATCGTAGCTCAGCAAGCTTCTTATAGTTCTTGTCAAGAAGTTTAGATTATCTTGTTGATTTTTGTTACAAGCCTGCTTGGTGGAAGTTCTTCATTGTGGATGGAGAAGAGTCTTGTTTTACCCGATGTAACCGCGGTTGTAACACTAGTGTGTATTGTAGTCTGGTTCGATAGTGCTAACTTCTTATAGCGAGCAATGTAGCATATATGCATATGTCCTTGAATTTACATTATGAATTATGTATAATGTATTCAAGTTGTGATAAGATGGCTAATATTACTGCAGTTTGGTCCAATTATGTGAGTGGATGGAAAATAGGAATTGTTTGGTGGAGTTGCTATTGATGTATAGTTGGATGATCTATTTCTATTTGCATGTAGCAACCAACACTTTTCTTGGTGGGAGGCAATGCCTTCTGCCATGGAGTAAAGCTAAGTTCTCGAGGAACAGCATGTTGCCCTTTTGCCACTTGAATTGGATGCTTTCTTCTTCGATGATCTTTTGACATCTCTTCACCACCTCGTTGGGTATTTCACTCATGTCGGCCATGGCGGCTGAGCTGAGCTCGTTGCCATGCATTCCGATGATGGTGTTGAACCACATCCTCCTTCCTTTTCTTGTTCCTTGTTCCAAAAAGGGAAGTTCTCCCATTGGGAGCTCCCATACCCCAGTCCCTTCCATGAGAATGTGAGAAGGTAAATCATGGTGATTCAGCGGTTAAGAAGCTAGGAGGATTTTTACCTAGTGTCCACAAGGAGTCACCCTAAAGAGGGTAAAACTCCACACTGCGGTTGCTAGGATTCGATCCTTAGTCCTTGTTCAAAATCTACTAGTTCTTAATCAACTGAACTATGTCCGTGAGGATCTTTTTTCCTTTTCTATCCTCAAAACACCCTTATCAAAGGTCTTGGACCTAGTATCATCTCCACCCTACCCTCTACCAGCCATTCCATCTCCATTCCTAGTGTGCAGGGGTACCCATGCACACGGCATTGATTAAGAAGTAGAGATAAAATGTCGAGAAATAACTTGAACTTACGTACATCTTTTCTGCCTCTATGTGATCTGAGTGCTTAATGCATCTTCCTAACCTCGACCTCTCATGGAAGACATATCGTCTGAGCTGAGGGCCGTGAACATGTATCTCAGTCGTTTCCTCTCCATCTCCTCTACCATCTCCGGGTACTCGAACATTCTCTCCGTTACACAAAAGCTAGGCTCGATCGGAGTCTCCTCCTCCCGGTGGAGGTATTTCACAGAGAAGAATGACATTCTTTGGAAATTCTTTAATCTGATTGGAAACAAGTTTAGACAAAATCATAAAATCTCTTAACAAAAAGGTTCAACGCTGTACTTAAATGCACATTGAGCTCATGCAAACTCACCAAGACCATCTCCTGTGATAGTATATGAAGTCAGACAGGGGACCTTCGTTGGCCGTCCAGACACTGTTGTTTGGTGGGACCCACGAATCGTATGTCTTCCATTCCGAAGGCCTCGACTAGGTTGTTGAACTCGTGGGCATTCTTGACATGGAAGCCTTTAAGGAGGACAACACTGTTATTGATTATCATATTCTCAAACCACTCTCCTTGTTCTCCCTTAGGGCCGCCAATAGCCCCTCGACATCGTCTCTGCCGTCTTCCAGGGGCTGCAGCACAAGCGGCATGGCTTCGCCATCCACCACCTTCTGCCCTTCGCAGCTTCCTCTCTTGAAATATTTGCATCTCAACTCCATCAGCGTGCAGTAACTAGTGAGCTTTGTATACCATATGCTAAAACGGATGGAGCATTTGATTTTTTTTTTGCAGTAATATTTATATGAGTTGGAAGATATTGTTGCATTAGCATTTAACAATAGAATCAGATGATGATCCGCGTCAATCTGACCCTTTCTTTGTCGTTTGCTACAAATTTATGTTGACATTTGCTAATTTTTGGCTTGGCTTATTATTGTCCAAATGCAGTCCATGGTTTAAATCGTAGACTCGGTAATTGATTATGTAATTTCTAACCTCCTTTTGTAACTCAATTGTAACAAATGTATGACTTATTCATTTAGAAAACTACTAAAAATGAAAATGTATGAATCGTTACCATAAAATAATTGTACAAAATCTTTAAATTATGAAATAAAACACCTCAAAAATGGTTGTGAGTGTGATTATAAACATATGGCAAGGATGTGATAATATGTTCCATTTTTCTTTTTTTATTAAAAAGTGATTCTACTAAGCCACCTTCACAAAAAGAAAATTTCTAAATTTTACCTGTTTAAAGGAGTCTCGTTACTTCATTTAATTTGATTATTTGTTTTCATTATAAATTCCTTCTTTTCTCTCCTTTTTTTTATTGGATAACTAATTTTTTAAAGACCACATGAAATACTGATAATGGCTCGAACTTTCTTTTGTCTTCACACATTAGCCATTCTATCACTAAACAAAGTATATTTTTATTTCTCTTTCTTTTCTTCTTTGAAAAAAAAATCTTAAAAAAAATAAAATCAAATTCACGTAACTGATGAGGAAGAGATGCTTGCAAGTTTGCAACACGTTCACGAGAATGAGTTTTAGTCTTAGTTAAAACACACCATATTTTAAATTTCACGCCATGTTTACTAATTTAGGGCATTCTTATTTAATTGTTTGCGATGTAGTTCACCTATGAAAGTTCGTCTTTTATCTAAAAGATAAAAAAAAGTTTATGATGGGTCTAAAAAAATAGTAAAAAATAATAAGAATATTGGCAAGTAAATACACAATGTTTTGGTCTATTCTTGAATTGTACATGAGTTTTAATTTTGGTATGAAAATACATGAAGTTTTATTTTAATATGATTTTATCATGAAACTAAAATCATCGAATTTAAGATGATGTGGAGGCTAGGATTTACCTACATGGACTTATTGTCCAACGAACAATACTACGTCCTTTTTAACTAAATAAAACATCGTTGTTTGAGCACTTTCATGACTGCTTATATGAAATAAGGCCTTTAGCTTGCATTATTGCAATTAGGTTTAGAAGATTGAAACCCTTTGAGACTCATCACGATTAATCAATTAGGATAGTGGGTTGAGGATTAATTTGCGAATTGAGTGCTATGTCGTCTTCATCGAATTCATCATGGTCACGAAAGACCGCTTCCTCTAGGAGATTGTGTGTCCATGAAGAGGCAACGGTGCTAGATGTATCATGTATGGATAAAAATCCATACATACAATTCTATCGATGTCCAAGCTTGAATTTGAGGAGTATTTTAGCTTGTATCTTCAAATTCCCCTCCCTCCCAAAGTTTCTCTAATAAAAATGCCATCTACCAGCCTTGCCACGTTAACGCCATGTCAACATGTTAGGGAATTGGTAAGCTGAATTGTTAAGAAATAGAAAGTTGAATTGTTAATGTCCACGTCAGCTAGGTTGTTAGGCAGTTAGAAGATTTGATGTCATGACCTGACTGCTTAATTAAATAATTAACTAAGTAATCATGCTATGACTGAGTTATGATATAAATACACTAAATACCAATCTGAAATGACTTTCAAGATAGAAAGGGTTTAACTAATTAATTGACAACTAGGTAGAAGGATCAAAGTTAATATTTAAAGTTTTTCATATACAACTTCAACATATAAAAGAGGTTATCAAGAGTCAACATCAAAAGATATGGGTTTGACAACAGAAGGTAGACGAAAGTCATGTGTGAAGACATGACATTCAGGGCATAAGCTTATTTACAGCAAAAGAACCCTAACTCAGCTTTCTCTTCCATTGCCATCTCCGAGCTCAACCTACATATATAAGAAAAATAAATGCAGGGCGTGAGTACCAACAAACACTCAGTGGATTATCACCAATCTTTAAACTTAAATGACTTACCGAACTTTCTCAACATAAGAGTTGAAATAAATAATACCTAAATAGATTTTCAGTGACAATAGACTTTATGCAACTGTAATAATGCAATCTCATGTAATATTGTGTTATACTGGTATTATCTTCATGTGTTGGTCCTAAAGGTTACCAATCACAGTCCTGCCCTATCTACGTTCTTCGGTAATGAGAAGTAGGCCTCATTCTCAATACCCTGACCGGTCTACATATTCATAAACTTCCCGATCATTGCCGGTTTACACAACTACAACTTCCCGATCATTCACATAATTCTTCCGTAGATAGGTAACATGAACTTATATTCAATAAATAACATGATCTTATGTTCAACAAACAACATGATCTTATGTTCAATAAGTAACATAATCTTATATTCAACAAGTCATACAATCTTATGCTCAACAAATAACATGATATTATTTTCAATAATCACATGATTTTATTTCCAACATATCAAAAGTCAATATTTACAATAATATGTAAGATATAAATGAAATATTCAATATCAAACATACTTTAATGAAAAGAAAACCCACCTAGCACATCGTCACTCTATGATTTCCTCATTCTCGTCCTTCAGAATTTCGTTATCCTTACTTAACCCTTGTAATTAAAATAATTATCGAACTTAGTAACATTCTTATTCACTTGAACATATTACATCTTATTTTCAGTTTTACCAAATTATAAGATTTAAGTTGGACTATTGCATCCCTTAATATCTTATGTCCTTAGTAAACTTTAACTTTAATAAGTTACATAACATGCCATAATCAAAGGAATTTAAGTAACTTATACTTAGTTTCATCAATGTATAACATTTTAAATCTTAACTTAAGGCAATCAAGTGAACAATTTTCACTTATACACTTATCATAAGTTTACTAATTTAATTCTCAAAACATCTTATTAATACACAAATTCTAGCAAAATTTCGACAGAGTAAGTTTTATAAAATGAATCGCCATTTCATTCCCAATCCAATCAAATTCATCCAAACTCCACCAAATCATCACCATATGCTTAAATATATACTTAGCAACTCAAAACAAGTTTAAACTCATCCATTTACACTATACTTTTAATATGCCCTTCAACCACATTATTATGTAAATAAATGAATTTATCAATCTACAATCCATTTAGTTTCAATCAACTCATATATATACTTATCCATCATCAATGATCACCAATCCATAATCAATTTAAATCCTAATCAAACTCATCATATAATTCTAGCAACTTAGCATAAACTTTAATATTTAAATTTTCAATATATAAATCCATAAAATCCCATAAATTCAACTTAAGCATTATTTATATCCTAGATCTCAAAAATCATATCAAATACATCAAATAAAATCAAGAACTCAAAGATCATCCAACCTAATTATTTTCGAAAATTTGACAATATGCATGCATTGAATTTATTCCAATTTCTTCCACTAAATCGTGTTTATTTCTACTTAATTACACATATCTAAACTCAATTTAATCAAATCATAACAAATAATTAACATACAAAATTAGGGTTTATACATGCTTACTTTAATTCACCAACTTCATGAATTTCAAGAATTTAAACCATAGATTATGATATTTAAGCATCATAAATATAAAGAAATCAATAAACATAATAAAAATTAAACAATTCAACCTTAATATAAAAGTTGAAATTTTCGAAAACCCTAATATGTGAGAACATCATGTTCATCAATTTTAATCACAAAAACTTGGATTAAAAGGTACTTACATTCTTTGGAGTGATTTCCACTTAATTAAGCACTTAAAATTTGGATTAAAAGTGATGAAAAATTTGTGTGTGTATAGTGTGTGTGTGTTCGAAAATGAGGGGGAAATGGAGCTTGAAGATGATCTTAAATGAATATTGTCCTAGAAGTTGGAAATATATAGCTTTATTCATTTATTTATTCATTTTCTTTTTACTACAATTTTCGAAAATTATATAAGTATTTTTCTAAAATTACTAATGTTGAACATTAATATTCTTTAATAGTAAAAACTCAATTTTCTCATTAATATAAAGATCCAAAACAATTAAATCCATTATTAGAATGCAAACCATATAAATATAGATTTAACTCTTTCATATACAAATAATCAAATAATTATTCTATTTATTCAATAATTTCAAAAATTATAGAATATAATTTCTTTTCACTAGATATTAATAAAATAAAATTATTTAAGTCATTTAATAGCTTAAATGTTATTCCATTTCATTTTATAATTAAATCTCATATAAACAATAATTAATGCATTTCTTTTGAATATTTTCTATTTAATGAATTTTTTTATCCAAACACACAATAATAATCATATATCTCCTATTTTATCATAATAAAACTTGTTTTTAAATAATATCTACTTGTTCTAAATTCTATTCATTCGATTAGCAATTAATCGAATTTCTATCGCTTACTAATTTATTATGCACTTCTTTATGAATTTTTAAGGATGCAATATCTTTAAGCCCCTAATTAATACTTAATTAGGTTCTAATTAAGACTAAAAGATTTTCGGGTAGCATAAATAGGAAGAGTCCACTCTGTAAAAGACATCTCAATTGTGAATCCAAGAATATCACTATTGCTTTTCATTCTCTGCATTCTACACTAACACACGAGCACTTTGTGCAGGCTGATCTTCTATGAATTTCAGTATAGATTTTGCTAGCTTGTATGGGTATGAAAGTGGAAGTTGTCTCAGATTTGTGGATCTGCTAACATTTGGTATCAGAGCCCATAGCTATCACGATCCGTGCATGCCGTCGAAACATAACACCCGAAATTAGTGAAAAATGGAAGGGAGAGAATCGAGAACCTCGAAGCTCAATTGAATCAAATCTGTAGCAACAGACAAGAATGAATCAAGCGACTATGACGACGTTCCAACAATTCAATTCGAAGCGCATAGAAAGGAGTTGAGAGCTCATGGTAAAAGAAAGAAAGGACAAGGACCCATTGAATGACAAGGACGAAAGGAAGGAGAAGCATCAGATGCTAGAACTAATCATAGTCAAGGTAATTCTTCTCAAGCTCGTTTTAGAGGACCTAAACTAGAATTTCCCAAATTTCTGGACGATAATCCGCAGCAATGAATTAGGAAATATGATAAATATTTTGTTTAATCCAATGCCTGATGCTGATAAGATGATTACTGCTGCTATGCATATGGAAGGGCCGGTGTTTTGCATGTTTTTATTATGTTTTTCTTTTGTTGTTTTTGTTAACTTGGTTCATATTTTGATGATTTTTGGATATCTTTCATTGGAATCAAGTTAAGATTCGGTTTTATAGGGTTTGAGCGTGTTTGAAGAATTTGAAGACAAAAAGCGCAACCCAGCACCCGACTCGACGAAGCCGGCGTTTGGTGCACATTTGCAACCTCGTTTGGAAGACCGAGACTAAACCCCAGAGCTGGACTCGGCTAAGCCGGCACTGGGTTCAACATCGTTTTGAGACAAAGAGCACACCTCAGCGTCGGATTCGACGAAGTTGGCGCTGGGTGCAACTTCAAATCAGATCAGAGAGCCTCCCCCAGCGCCGGAGATGCCGTAGCCGACGCTGGGTGGATTGTGCGATTGAGGACAGAAGAAGCATAAGCCCAGCGCCGGACACGTCGAGGCCGACGCTGGACCACGAGGAGTACATACGTCCAGAGAGAGCACCCAGAGCTGGACGGTCCGAAACCGGCGCTAGGTGTAACGCCCCCATTCTTGTAACAGAGACATTACAAAAATCTTTATATCTTTAACTTTTATAGAATATATAAGCAGCGAAAGTAAAAAATTCGACGAACGGGTAGTATATACTCTATAAATACGTATATGCCAACCTGAAACACCAACACCAACAAAACAACAGCAACTAGGGACACATCCCTCAACAAAATATATATAAATACTCATTAAACGTCATTTGCATTTTAACATAGTTTTCATCAAAAAACAGTTAAATTTGTTCTTAAACACACTCGAGTACTAGCATAGTTTGAAACATATTTACATAAAACGTGATCCTGAGAGAATGTATGGGTGGAGCTCATTCCCGTCAGCATCAACCGTCAACTTCTCAGTCTACAAAACATATATCAAAATAGGGGATATGAGTATGTAAACATACTTAGTGGGGGATACACTGCAAGTAGTTATAACCAATTGCGTAATGCACACAACATAATGAACTCTTCTTTAGCAGTTACCCTTGCGGGTACTCATTATTTAACTCATTGGGTAGCCCCTTGTGGGTCTCCTCGAGTGTAAGTCATTACACTAGGCCCGACATCCTCGAGGGTACTTCTTTAACATTGAGCCCCTTGTAGGCCTCCTCGAGTGTAGGTCACTACACTAGACCCCTTGTGGGTCTCCTCGAGGGTATTTATTTAACATTCTAACTCACATGCATGCACAAAACACAACAATGATTATAACCATACAACATACTTACAGATAGAGTAAACCCCACCTCGTGTAGACGTTTCAAAATAAAGCTCTTGTTTGGTTGTCCGTCCTTGAGCTTCGGATGTCACGCCACCTAGCACTTTAAAATTACTTTCAACTTAGTCTTTTAATTTCTAAAGCTATATTATTCTTAGTCTTTCATTTAAATTCCATATGCTTAAATATACCACTATACGTCACAAGCATATTTATTTTAATCATCTAAACATACTTTTATTAAGTGTCCTTCAACCTAAAAAACTTCAACCAAAACCAAAATTTAAACATAATTCCTTACTTAGCTCAAAATAATCTTCAATATACTTATTCATGCTCATTTATAAATCATTATCATCAATCTATAATCAAAACCGACAATACCCTACAAACATAGTGTATGTCCAACATGAAAAATCGTGTAAGACGTCATCTATCTTAGATGAACCTCTATATATGTTCAACTATCATCAAAGATCATAAATTAACCATCAAAACTTAAATATCAAAGCTTTAGCATTGAAAACTCAAACTTGACGTCAAACTAAAATTTTCCAATTTTCGAATACGTCGGCCGAAAAATCCGAATAAATCATTTTAAGCTTTATTCATATCATAGAATCCATATATGAACTCAAAATGATCAATTAAAATAAAAAATCCAACATTACATGGTCTAGGGTTTTCGGCCAAAAAGGGGTTTTCCAATGACTTCGATTTCAAACGTTTTTCTTGCTCAAAACATATTTATATCAACCCAACAACACATATATGAAGGAATATCAAGCATATAAACATCATAAATTCAAGATCAAAGCTTCTAATTTTCAAAATTCACAAAAATTCCAAAGAATGAACATATGCTCAAAAATTCAACGTTAAACGACTCGTCGGCGATTAATCCAACATAACATCAAGGAATAATCAAACAACAACACATCCTCTTCATAATTATCAAAATAGCCAAAAATTCAATATGTTCATGTTCATGTTTTTCAAATTTTCAAACCGTAGATATGTTCTAGAGATTGAATTATACCTGAATTCGAAGACGAATCGAAAATTTAACGGTTGGATCTTGAAAATTGGGAGAATGAAATTTTCAAAAATTTTAGTGTGTGTGTTGGACGAATTTTGTGAAGAAAAACAATGAAAATGATGAATAGTCATGTATATATATATATTCATATCCACAAATTTTCTATTTATTTTTTCTTTTTCTTTAATAAGGTGATTAATCACTACAAATCTAGAGAATTCTATAATTCTCTACACATTTTGACTTAAAGTATATATATATATATATATATATATATATATATATATATATATATATATATATATATATATATACCCATTTATCATTTTCTTCACAAATTTTTACTCCAATGCATAACAAATAAACGTTCTAATCAATTCTTATATCCAAATCACTTAATATCATGAATTAATGACCAATGCATAAAAATTTTAAACTTTCATTCTAAAATCATAATTATAATTTACTAAAACATTTAAACTTATAATAGCAAACTTTACATTTTTCGCTAGGGCGCATCCTCGCTCTTAGCCGAACAACCTGTAAAAACATTCAAAACTCAATTTTTATTAGTTCACAATTTAAAGAAACATAATTCACTCTTAAATATATATATATATATATATATATATATATATATATATATACTTTTTTTAAGAAAATTTCTCGGGGTATTACACTAGGTGTGCAAAATTTTGCAAGAGATTGAAACACGCCCGTCCGGCGCTGGGAACGAGTCCGACGTTGCGCGCAAATTTTTGGATGCTATATATATTTTTCAACACTCGAAAAAACCCTACCTTTTCATTCTATACTTTTATCCTCCACGTTTTCTCTCTAGAAAAATTAGTTTCTTATTTCTTTTGCAATTTGATGATTCAAGAACACTTTGATTGAAGAAATTCATCAACAACATTGATATTGTAAGAATTATTATCTCTTTTCTATTGGATTTTGAGTTGATAATGACTGTGAATTTTCTTTGTTTGATTCGTGAGATGAACATGAACTAAATTCTTTATCTATGGTTTGGTGATTTAAATTGATTAATTAATTATTTGCAAGGTTTTAGTATTTCAATTGAATTATATGGTTTGCTTTTGATTGATTGACCATCATTTAATTGTTTATGCTTCGGATGAGATCGAGATATTAACACGTTGCATTCTTATAGATCAATTGAGTTAGACTTAACCGGGAACGAGTAGTCTAATAGTTTATTTATTTATGGAATTCTATAATTTAGATTTAATCTACGCAGACCAGAGTCTAGTGTATAAATTGAATGTTAGAGAATTTCATGAGTAGGTAGATTTCCTAAGCAAAGCATTAATTAATTAATCAAGGCGAAAAACGAATGTACTTGTTTTCCTCAAATACTTGAATTAATATTTTGCAAACCCTAGAGCTTGAAATATTTCTATTGTTTTCCTTTACAATTATTTATTTCCAACATGATCTTCAAAACCAAAGTTTATGATTTAGATTTATTGTTGTCGTCATAACACATAAGCCCTGTTAAGTCATCCTCAAGACATACTGTTGGATTTATATACTGAAAGCAGAATAGTTGAACTTGTATACAATATTTCATGTTACCACTATTACAATCTCTTATCTAAATTGTTAACTTGATTGTATATGTATGTCACATTATCTCATACAAAAGTTAGATCATACAGTGTGTAGAAGATCACAGAAGTCTGTATGATTGGTTAAGCTTATTGAGATATAAAAAGGATCACAGCTGAGACAACTTGAGGACGAGTTGTCGGTATAGGCTGCAGTATAGATAAGAAGTGATTTGACTTGGTTGCTTGTCTATGCTGGTACGTCTTGAAGTATTGATGGATCACAATGAGATTAGTTCTTCTATCTGACCGGCGTGAAGAACCTAAATCTTGGTGACTTTATGTCGATCTAAACCTCGATAAGGTTTTAAGTGAGTATGAGTTACTGACCATCACTTTGACTTGTTATGGGTGACGGTTACATGAGATAACCCAAGATTCTCCGTATCTTGGATGGTTACAGTGCTTGTATGTCATGCTAGTTACCTGTATCGAGTCACCGTATCTGTTCAGGATTATGACGTCCCCTTAAGGAGCTCAAAATGTTTATTGTACTAGACCTTGCAGGTTGAGTTAGTTCAAGTACAATAATAAGGTTGAGTGATACTACTTAAGGAATTAAAGAGATTAATTATTTTAAGTAGTCAGAATGCTATAAGTAATTAATAGACGTGCGATATCTTAAATATGAGGATTTGTAAAGTCTAAGGGCAAGCCCGACTCAACTTCGGAAATAAAAGGGGCAAGTAAGCATATATTCTCTAGTGGAATGAGTAAATGTTTATGAATTAATTTATGTTCTCGACTGAGCATAAGATAATTAATTAATTTAGGTCCATCTTTATTTCTTGCATTTGATCCCTAGGCTGACCCATCAAGGCCTGATGCTGCTGGAATTTTCGCCCCCTATAGTAGAGTCCCACTGAGACTCTGTTCTGATTCTCTAGAATCTAGATAGATATTATCTGATATTTTTAGATATGAAAATATATTATCTGATATAATTAGATGTCAAAAGATATTATCTGATATTATTATATATCAAAAGATAATTATTCTAGATTGGTTTTATGTGCAAAAATATAATTGTATTTATTAGATATGCAGAGATCATATCCTAATAGGATTCAAGGAATGCATTATAAATACAAGGTGATAGAAAATCAGAAAGATCCTATCATTCTTATGTGATTTTCGAAAACTGCATATTAGAATGAAGGAGATGAATTTTTGCAGTATTCTTCATAGATTGCTCTCACTCAGCATTGGAGTTTTGACATCCGGGATACATTCCAGAAGATAAAGGCAAGAGTCTTCTATTGATCTTTATCCGAGAAATTCACAAGTAAACACGAGTAAACCCAACGTGTTTCAATTAATTATATAGATGTATCTAGGTATACAATCAATGTATGGTAAATTAAACATCTAAGATCGATCATCGGGAGATGATAAAATTTGATTTCCCTACAGATACGACTTGGGTTGACATTACCATACTACATAGGCCCGTACTATTGCGAGAACCTAGAGGTGCAATTTAGGTTGAAAATTTTTGCCGTTGTTACCTGGAAGGCTTTAGGCATTGTGTTTGTGTTATTTTTCCCCAAATTTTTCCTATTTTTCATTATTTTTTATTTCGTTGATTTTTTTCCTCAGGTGCGCGTAATCTGTGTTTCTTGTCTGGTGATTGTTTATGCTAGGTCTGTAGGGATGACATATGTCTAGCCCTCGCCCCGAGGATCTATCTTGGATATTTAATTCACCATACATTGATTATATTCCTAGCATGCGTCTATATAATTAATTGCAACACGTAGAGGTTTTTCGTGTTTACCTTTTGATCTGTCGAGGTGGATCGAACGGGATGAACGGATCGAATGGTCGAGACTCGTGCTTTGACCTTCTGGACTGTATCCCGGATGCCCAATCTCCAACGTCGAGTGAGGACGATCTATGGAGAATACTACAAGAAATCACCCTTAAACCCTAGGCAATTTTCGAAATCCTCTCTATGAAGTGGACGAAAATTATGCTCTCAATTCTTAAGCATTAACCTTGATTCTATCTCTTACCTTATATTTATAATGCACTACCTTAATCCCATATGGAAATTACCATAATCCTATATGGAAATTACCATAATCCCATATGGAAAATACCATAATACTTTATGGAAATTACCATACTTCCAGGATTATTACCATACTTCCAGGATTATTACCATAATCTTATATGGAAAGGATCTATGCATATACCATAAATATAATAATATCCTTGTAGGATAAAGAGAATCAAATCCTTGCCTTAGAGGGATAGGGGGCGCCGATTTCATCAGGAGCTACAGGCCTGGATGGGCCAACCCATGGATCAAATGCAAGGAATAAAGATGGGCCTCAAATAAATTAATTATCTTATGTTCAGCCCAGAACATAAATTAATTTATAAACATTTATTCATGCCACTAGAGAATAAATGCCGACTTACCCTTTATTACCGAAGTTGAGTCGGGCTTGCACTTAGACATTACGAATCCCGTATTTAAGATATCGAACGTCCATTAATTATTTATAGCATTCTCGATCGCTTAAAATAATTAATAACTTCATTTCTTAAGTAGTACCACTCAACCTTATTATTGTACTTGAGCTAACTCAACCCGCGAGTTTAGTACAATAAACATTTTGAGCTCCTTAGGGACGCCATCATCCTAAACGGATACGGTGACTCGACATGATAACTAGCGTGACATACAAGATCGCCACCACCCAAGATGGAGAATCTTGGTTAGAACATATAACCTCACCCATAACAAGTCAAAGTGATGGTCAAGAACTCATACTCACCTAATACCTTATCGAGGTTTAGATCATCGTAAGTCACCGAGATCTTGGTTCTTCACGACGGTCGATAGAAGAACACATCTCATCGTGATCCTTCAATACGTCCGAGACGCACCAAAGATAGACAAGCAACTAAGTCAAGTCACTTCTTATCTATACTGCAGCCTCAAACCAACAACTCGTCCTTAAGTTGTCTCACCGTGAAACTTTTATATCTCATTAAGCTTGACCAATCATACGCACTTCGTGATCTTCTACACAATCGTATGATCTAACTTATATATGAGATAAGGGACACGTATATGCAATCAAGTATTCAATTCAGATAGAGATTGTAATAGTGGTAACAGAAACATTGTATACAAGCTCAACCAAACTGCTTTCAAGATACAACCAACAATCTCCCACTTATACTAAAGCAAACTTTTAGTATACAATGTGTCTCTCTACTAGCTATTACATACAACCATCACTTTGCTTCTCCCACTTATACAAAAGTTTCCTTTCTAAGTGGGTGCCATCAAGCGCAATCCAAGTCCCCTAACGTGTCCGTCGTAGACTTTTTACGGCAGCTCTTCGTGAATGGATCCGCTAGATTTTCCGTCAGATCAATCTTTTCAATCAGACGCCACCTCGCCTAACGATTTCTCGTATGACATGGTACTTTCTTTCTATGTGTTTGGTCGCCTTGGGGTCCGTGGTTCCTTCGAGTTTGCACATCGCACCGAGTTATCACAATAAACTATGATACTCTTGGGCAAACCAGTACCACACCTAGATCCATGAGGTAGTTCTTGAACCATACAGCCTCCTTAGAAGCCTCGAGCGGCTACATATTCGCTTCCATGGTAGAGTCCGCAATGCATCGCCGCTTTGCACTCCACCGTGATACGGCTCCACCTCCCAAGGTAAACACATAGCCCGAGGTCGACTTTTTCTCATCACGGTCACTTGGAAACCGAGTCAGATAACCCAAAGGCATTAGACTATCTCGCATGGTAAACCAGCCTATAATCTCGAGTCCTTTTCGTGTGCTTGAGTATATGCTTTATCGCAATCCAATGAGCTTGTCCAGGTTAGATCGATATCTAGCTACTATGCCTACCGCATAGCAGATATCGGGCCTCGTGCATAGCATTGCGTACATGAGACTTCCTACGGTGGAAGCGTAAGGAACTTGTCTCATTTCCTCTATCTCCTTTGCAGTCATAGGTGACTGCGTCTTAGATAAAGGAACGCCATGTCTGAAAGGTAGCAATCTTTTCTTGGCGGTCTGCATACTAAAACGAGTAATCACAATATCAATGTAAGACGCCTGAGATAAGCTCAACATTTTCTTCTTGCGATCTCGGTAAACCTTGATCCCAAGAATGTACGCTGCATCTCCTAGGTCTTTCATTTGAAACTGATCGGATAACCAACTCTTTACGCCCGATAATGACTTCACGTTGTTGCCAACTAGAAGAATGTCATCTACATAAAGTGCAAGAAATACCACATCACCGTTGACATCTAACCGATACACACAACTCTCGCTAGGAAACTGGGTAAATCCATAGGACTTTACTACCTCGTCAAAGCGTAAGTTTCATGATCGGAGGTTCGCTTAAGTCCATAAATGGACTTCTTAAGCTTCCATACTAGATGCTCTTCACCTTTACCACATAACCTTCTGTGTTGTCGCATATAGATGTCTCTACCTTCCTCAAGGTAACCGCTTAGAAAAGCGGTTTTAACATCCATTTGCCAAACCTCTAGGTTCAAGTGGGCTGCTATGGCTAGAAGAATTCGATGGACTTGAGCATTGCTACAGCGAAAAGGTCTCATCGAAATCGATGCCCTCAACTGAGTGTACCCTTTTGCCACAAGCCCGACTTTGAAAGTCGAAACCTCCATCGTAATCTCTTCCTCTCAGATATCCATTTACTACCTATGGCTTCCTTGCCATCCGGTAGAGGTGTCTTTCATATACATCCATAGCCGTTATGGACTCCATTTCTAAGTCCATAGCGGTGTGCCATGATCTTACATCAATATCTTGTATCGCCTCCTTGTATTTCCATGGGTCGATTATTGCCTGCTCGCTTCACGGGACTAAACCAAGATTCACCCACGAACATAAATCGCTCGGGTCGACGAACAACCTCCCACTACGACGAGGTTCTACAGCACAATGGCAACGGTGGGTGCGAAACTTGTGGTTCTCTATTTTGCACAACTTGTCGGGTAGGTACCACTTGTGCGGTCGGTATCTCTAGTGTAACTCGACCCACTTCAATTTCTTGAAGTATCCGTGTCGATCCTCCCACTAGACTCGACATCTCGTACCTTTGGCCTAATCGGTGGTGGAATACGATCATCTTCTAATTCTTGAAGAATGATTTCAAATTTGGACTTATGATTTTCATGTATTCTCTTCTAAGAATCGGGCATTAGTGCTAATAATGACCTTCGATCCTTAGGACTATAGAATAAACCACCTTCGCTCCTCTAGGATAGCCAATAAACAACCTTGCTTGGATCTAGCCTCCAACTTGTCGCCTTCTTGTTCAAAGACATGTGTTTGGATCGCCCCATATCCTTATGTGGCTTAAACTAGGCTTGCGCCCAAACCACAACTCGAAAGTGATCTTTTCGACTGACTTGGACGGTACTAGATTTAGCAAGTATGCCGCCGCCTCTAAGGCATACCCCGTAATCGAAATAGGCAATGTTGCATAGCTCATCATTGATCTAACCATTTCTAACAGAGTCCTATTTCTTCGCTCTGACACACCATTTTGCTGTGGTGTGCCCGGTGAAGTGCGTTGGGAGGTAATCCCACACTTCACTAGATAGTCCATAAACTCGTTACTGACGTATTCGCCACCCCGATCAGAACGCAGTGACTTGATACTTTTACCTAGCTTCTTCTCCACTTCCGCCTTAAACTCTTTGAATTTCTCAAAGCATTCAGACTTGCGGTGAAGCAGGTATACGATCCGCACCTCGAGTAATCGCCAATGAAAGTGACAAAGTACTGCACCTCCACGAGCTTGTGTGGACATCGGTCCACATAGGTCGAATGGACTAACTCCAACATTTCTTTGGCTCTATAACCCTTCGCTTTGAAGGGTCCGGTCGACATCTTACCTTCTATACAGATTCGCAGATCGGGAATATAGTAATCGCTAGATTACCCAACGCCCATTCTTAGCCGCCTTTGGATCCTATTTAGATTGATGTGACCTAATCTAAGATGCCAGAGAAAAGTGGTGTCATCTTCTTGAGAAAACTTTCTTTTTAGGGTTTGATGAAGATGCAACATAGTTATAGGTATTATGTTTGGCGTAAATAGTATAAAGCTTAATTATATAACGTGCAACACGTATAACTTCGTCATTTCTTATGATAGAAACACCACTATCAAAAATAATGAATATCCATGAGTAAATAATTTGAAACGTAAACAATGTTCCACCGAAAATCCGACACATATAAAACGCCTTTTAAAACTAAAACTGCTTTCTCAAACATAAAGTAACATCTCCAACTGCAACGGCCTCGACTTTCGCTGCGTTGCCCATGGAGATCGTTATCTCGCCATCAAACAGCTCCTTGTCCGCAGAACCCCCGCAGGTGTAACAAACATGATCGATTCGCCAGATCTACTACCCAAGAATGGGTAGAACAAGTCGCTAAACATGTTTCACATTAAAGCAAACGGCGCACTTGAGCCTTGAGCATAGGGCACTTGGCCTTCCAATGCCCGCCCACTGCACTTGAAACACTTGCCTTCTCCTTTGGCTTCTTCAAGCCTCCGGTGGCTACCACGTTCTTGTTCCCATTACTCCCACTATTTGCCTTGCTTCTTCCACCTTTGGTACCCTTTTCTTTTCCATTTTGCAACGAAAATTTTGGGCCCTTAGATGTGCTAGCAAGAGCATGTGCTCCTTTTCCCATAACTCCTTCCGCAAAGAACGAGATCATTAAGCAACCGACTAAGTGTAAACTCGGTCTTGCTCATGATCGCATTCACGCGAAAGTTCTCAAAAGACTTGGGCAAGTGTATTGAGGATGATATCGACCTTGGATTCGCCGTCAATACCTCCTCCTAACGATCAAGACTATCCATGAGATGAGTCATGGGGAGACATGTTCATGGACCGAACTTCCTTCTTCCATCTTACACGCCAAGATTTCTCTCATTGTGTGGAAGCGGATCGTCCGATCCGATCGCCCAAACTTACCTCGAGACTTGACCAAATATCGATCGCGTCTTCCATCGATCGATGTCGCAATGCAAGCCTTTGGACATAGTAGTCATCATATAGCATTTAGCCATATTGTTTGACTTATTCCAAAGTCCGCCGACTCGCCGCTCATTAGTCGATCGCGAAGAAGGGCATCGGGTTTAGGAGTAGTGAGAACAAACATGTGTTCTTCAATGATAAGAACATATTCCATGTTTCGCTTCCACTCGATAAAATTTGGACCGATAACGGATTTTGTGCGAGCATATTGATAATCGAAGATAAGAGACATATCTCAAACGATAATGTAAACACATAAGCATACGATCGCATATAATTCGTAACAATAATATTGTAACCTTTGATAAAACAATATTAATTGAAACCTCCAATCGCCAAGGAATCCCACATGCAAGCCACGCATGTGGACGCTACATGAACCCCCGACTGCACTAAAATATTCCTTTTAGTCGCTTAATTTCAATCCATGTCAACTTAACCTTATGATAAATGAAATTAACGATTGGACCTTACTAGACCACATCACTATCGCAAAAGGACTTCATGGAAGTTGTACTCGAGGTGATGTCTAAGCAATGACCACATTTTAACAAATAGAAATGAATTCTTAGAATTGGCATACTCACTAGGACCATACCGCCCAATTCAAATTCTTTTGTTATCTTATTTTATATCTATCTCTAGAGAACTTATGAAAATCGCACATGCAAGCCACGCTGTGGACGCTTTACATGAAACTCCCACTTCTCAATAGATTTAAAATATTTTATTTAGAAATCTCATCTAACAAACTTATGATAAACAAGCAAGCAAGCCACGTGGGTGGACGTTTACTCACGGTCAAGTCCTCACTTTGTTTAGAGATCAAAAGGTGGAGGTCTTGACATTTTAATTTGAAAAAAAATTAATTTGTCGGGTTTGCTTGCTTAGTCTTTTTATTCAAAAGGTTTGTCCATGCAGATCACGTAATCCTAGCATGCTTTTCTATAGAACTCAACATGAAAAACATGCTCGCAAAATTCTAAAATATGCTTGATAAACTTGATAAACCTAGCATGCTTACTATGCGCATCCAATTACGTAAAACACTTAAAGGTTTGTCAATGTAATATAAACATACATAGCATGCTATCGCATAATTTAAACATCCACGACATGCATATGAACGATAAAATAAAATAAAACGCTCATCGCGCTCATCGTGAAACCTGCACTTTCCTGCCTAATCTATTACATAGATTTGCAAAGCATGCAATTAAACATCGAAAAGGGCCTCGCGTGCACCCGCACGGACCGGATTCAACAACGGGCCTCGCGTACGGGCACGGACCGAAAAATCTGGGTTGGTGGAAAACGGGTCCGGGCCGGTCGGCCTAATTCTTTGGGCCGCGCACTAGCGAAAGCCCATTCGCGCCCTCCTACCGCTGCCGCCGCCCGCGTGCTCGCGCGGGCTTCCTCGCGTCGCTAAAGCGATCGCGACCGACGAGCACACGCGCGCGCCTTCGTCGAGCGCCGAACATCTGGCCGAGATGTCGTCGCCAGCGTCGAAACACGCGACCGCGAGTCCGCTCGTGAAGCGCCGGGTTTCGCGCGCGAGCGCCCGCCGCCCGCTAGCTCGCCGCTCGCGCAGCCATGGCGAATCTCGCGACCACTCGCTCGCCGCGTGGCGCCAGGATCTCGTGCGCGAACGCACGCCCGTCGCCGCGCCCGCGATCGCGAGGCTCGGTCGCGAAACCGCCCGAGAGACACCCGCGACCTGTTTTCCCCATCGCCTCGCTTTTCATGCTTTCGTCTTCGTTCTTCATTTACGTATAAGATTTACAGAAAATAAATCTAATCTAACCATGGATTTTCTCGTGGTGAAAAACAAAACCCAACAAAAACAAAAACGAGCCACGATGAACGACATATTCACAATTAATTAAACGCACGTAATAATCAAACGTGAATTAATCTAACAGAGCCAAGATACTGATCCCAGGCTCTGATACCAATTGTAGGGATGACATATGTCTAGCCCTCGCCCCGAGGATCTATCTTGGATATTTAATTCACCATACATTGATTATATTCCTAGCATGCGTCTATATAATTAATTGCAACACATAGAGGTTTTCTCGTGTTTACCTTTTGATCTGTCGAGGTGGATCGAACGGGATGAACGGATCGAACGGTCGAGACTCGTGCTTTGACCTTCCGGATCAGTATCCGGATGCCCAATCTCCAACGCCGAGTGAGGACGATCTATGGAGAATACTACAAGAAATCACCCTTAAACCCAAGCAATTTTCAAATCCTCTCTATGAAGTGGACGAAAATTATGCTCTCAATTCTTAAGCATTAACCTCGATTCTATCTCTTACCTTATATTTATAATGCACTACCTTAATCCCATATGGAAATTACCATAATCCTATATGGAAATTACCATAATCCCATATGGAAAATACCATAATACTTTATGAAAATTACCATACTTCCGTGATTATTACCATACTTCCGTGATTATTACCATAATCTTATATGGAAAGGATCTATGCATATACCATAAATATAATAATATCCTTGTAGGATAAAGAGAATCAAATCCTTGCCTTAGAGGATAGGGCGCCGATTTCATCGGAGCTACAGTCTGGACGGGCCACCAGGGATCAAATGCAAGGAATAAAGATGGGCCTCAAATAAATTAATTATCTTATGTTCAAATTTTAACATAAATTAATTTATAAACATTTATTCATGCCACTAGAGAATAAATGCCGACTTACCCTTTATTACCAAGTTGAGTCGGACTTGCACTTAGACATTACGAATCCTCGTATGTAAGATATCGAACGTCCATTAATTATTTATAGCATTCGATCGCTTAAAATAATTAATAACTTCATTTCTTAGTAGTACCACTCAACCTTATTATTGTACTTGAGCTAACTCAACTTGCGGGGTTTAGTACAATAAACATTTTGAGCTCCTTAAGGAACGTCATCATCCTAAACGGATACAATGACTCGACATGATAACTAGCGTGACATACAAGATCGCCACCACCCAAGATGCGGAGAATCTTGGTTAGAACATATAACCCTCACCCATAACAAGTCAAAGTGATGGTCAAGAACTCATACTCACCTAATACCTTATCGAGGTTTAGATCATCGTAAGTCACCGAGATCTTGGTTCTTCACGACGGTCGAGAAGAACACATCTCATCGTGATCCTTCAATACGTCGAGACGCATCAAAGCATAGACAAGCAACTAAGTCAAGTCACTTATCTATCTATCGCAGCCTAAACCGACAACTCGTCCTTAAGTTGTCTCACCGTGAAACTTTTATATCTCATTAAGCTTGACCAATCATACGACTTACGTGATCTTCTACACATCGTATGATCTAACTTATATATGAGATAAGGGAAACAGTATATGCAATCAAGTATTCAATTCAGATAGGAGATTGTAATAGTGGTAACAGGAAACATTGTATACAAGCTCAACCAAACTGCTTTCAGTATACAAATCCAACAAGGTCGCCGAAGTCTTAAGAGAAAATTGGCACCGGTATTAGATAACATTCACAGGGTGAGAGATTTAGATCTTTCAGACTCAGCGGAGGAAAGTTCATCGAAAAGTTAGATGAGTACATCGATATTTGTGCACGAGGATTTTGAGACTAAATCTATGGGTGAAGAGTTCGTGCCTGAAGAAATGACAACTAATAGAGAAGTTAATGAGAAAGAGAACCCGAGGATGCGTGATTTTGCCCGACCCGTCATTGGTGTGACAACTTCATGCATAGTCCTCGGGGACCCTGCTAGGAATTATGAGTTGAAGCCTATCCACTTCAATCTTCTGCCATCGTTCTATGGGATGCCGACAGAGGATGCTTTGAACTTCATCCGGGAGTTTTACGTCATTGTTCACACTTTTCCATTGAACGGGCTCACTGAAGATACATTGAGAATGAGGTGTTTCCCATACACCTTAAAGGATAGAGCCAAGACATGGCTTATGTCTCTACATTCTGGTTCACCGATGAATTGGCAAGCCGTGTATGATAAATTCATGGGCAAGTACTACTCGAACCAGAAGACACAAAAGCTGAGAGCAAAAATTGCTACCTTCAAGCAAATTGCTGGAGAACTATTACATGAGGCATTGGATCATTTCAAGTCGCTACAGCAACAATGCCCACATCATCATTATAGAGCTGAGCTTCTTAATCAGTTTTTCTATGATGGATTGACTATGGACTTCAGTACATGATAGACAATGTGGTTGGAGGAGACACTGGTAATCATACTAACGATGATGTTAGTGAAATCTTGGAGACTTTAGCTACAAATTCGCAAAGGAGAAGTGAGGGATGAAGACCAACTACAACTAATGAGGTGACTCCTAATTTTGAAGTGACACATCAATTGACGGAACTCACTTGCCAAGTACAGTTATTGAGGATGAACGAGTCTCAAACCCCGCCTTAATTCCAATAGCAGCAAGCAATGTCGATAGAAACGTGCGACATTTGTGGTAAAACAGGGCACCGAGCCAATGTGTGCCAAAGAACGAGTGAGATGGCATACGAAAAAGTGCAAGTAAATACCATGCATGGATTCTAGCGAGGCTACCAGTAAGGCTAACAACTAAGGCCTAAATATGATCCATTTTTAAATACTTACAACCCTGGTTGGAGAGATCACCCTAATTTCTCTTGGAGTCAAAATGAAGGGGGATCT
Source organism: Salvia rosmarinus (assembly GCA_036937905.1). NCBI lineage: Eukaryota > Viridiplantae > Streptophyta > Magnoliopsida > Lamiales > Lamiaceae > Salvia > Salvia rosmarinus. Next base: position 23,712,552 of record CM072822.1, on the reverse strand, counting down.
AGCCAGGGAACTCAGTTCAGATAGCAGCCTCCTCAACAACAGCGGTTCCAGCAGCAGCAGCAGCAACCGGTTTTACAAACCCAACAGGAGCCGGGAACACCTAGGAAGACAACACTTGAGGATTCACTATAGACTTTTATACACGCAAGTCACCAGAGATTTGAGTCTGTAGAAGCATCGATGAAAAGAATAGAAACTCAAGTGGGGTAGTTGGCTGGGACTGTTGGAAAGTTGGTGTAGCAAGGCCAGAAGGGGAAGCTGCTTAGTCAATCGGAATAGGCACAAGCAATCACGGTTCTCAGGAGTGGGAAAGTGAGTGACAACAAAGTGGAAAAACCATTAGAGGGAACTGGTTTGACTAACGTAACTGAGGAGTTCCCAAAAGAGAGTATAGATGAGGATGAGAAAAGACGATCGAGGCTTCACAAAGCCAAGAATCCGTACCAACCTCCCATTTCTTTTTCGAGCAGATTGAGAAGTGAGAAGAAGGATCAACAATTCTTGGAGTTCTACAAGATGCTCTCTAAGGTGAACATGAACTTGCCTCTCCTCGATGTGATTTGTAATGTGCCCGCATATGTCAAATTCTTCAAGGAGTTAGCATCGAAAAAGAGAAAGTTTGTCGACGATGAAAATGTTGTTGTATCCGAGGTAGGTAGTGCTATTCTTCAGCACCAATTGCCACCCGAGCAGTGCGATCCAAGAAGTTTTGTAATAAAGATTGTTTTAAGAAATAGAGTGGAAGCTACATGCATGCTCGATCTAGTGCATGTATCAATTTAATACCTTACTCTATTTTTGAGCAACTAGAATTTGGGGAGTTAAAACCTACTTGCATGTGTCTACAGCTAGATGATAGATCTATTTGTTATCCTAAATGGATTATTGAGGATATATTAGTCAAAGTGGGTGGGTTGATAATTCCTGTTGATTTTGTTGTTCTTGATGTGGGTGATGTCAAAGAAAATGTTTGAGAGCACACAATTCTTTTAGGTAGACCTTTTATGGCTACCACCAACACGCTGATTGATGTTATGAATGAAGTATTAAAAATGATAGTGTTGGGAGAGACTATGTCTTTTTTTGTTCGAGATAGCACTATTGTACCATCTTCTGATTTGATTGATAACTGTTCTTACATAGATGCTATAGATGATGCTTTGATCGAGACATGTGTATTGCAGGAAGACCACATAGAAACCTTTTTTGCAGGTTTTGATGAAGAATAAGAGAAGCTCTATCTGGAGAGCAATATCATGGAGGAGGACCGAAAGGTAGAAGTGGAAAGATTACCTCCGCAAGGAAAGCCAGACCTCAAGTATGTCTATCTCGAGGAGGGTGAGCAGACACCTGTCATCATCTTTGCCGGACTCAATAAGGTAGAGGAAGAACAACTAATCGAGGTGCTAAAGAAGAACAAGCAGGCTATTGGATGAGTATGTCCGACATTCGAGAGATAAGCCCAGCTACGTGTATGCATCAGATAGTACTTGAAGAAGGGACGAGGCCAGTTCGAGAAGGACAACGAAGGTTGAATCCAAACCTTATGGAGGTAGTCAAGAATGAGATTCTAAAGCTCCTCCCAGAAGGACTCATCTACCCCGCAACAGGCAGTCAATGGGTTAGTATAGTTCACGTAGTACCGAAGAAATATGGTATGACAGTGGTGGGGAATGACAAAGGAGAGCTTGTGCCAACAAGAACCACTACCGGATGGAGAATGTGCATCGATTATAAAAAATTAAATGCCACCACGAGAAAGGACCATTTTTCTTTTCCTTTCATTGATCACATGCTAGATAAGCTAGCCGGACATGAATATTATTGTTTTCTTGACGATTTATCTGGTTATTATCACGTGGCGATTGTTTCGAAGGATCAAGCCAAAACAACATTTACATGTCCTTTTGGCACTTTCGCGTGGAGGAGGATGCCTTTTGGGTTGTGCAATACCCCTGGGACATTTCAACGATGCATGACTTCTATTTTTTCGGAAATGATCGGGAATTTCATTGACGTATTTATGGATGATTTTTCAGTTTTGGATGATCTTTTCATGATTGTCTTATGAAGTTGGATTTGGTTCTTGCACGTTGTATTGAATGCAATCATACTCTAAGTTGGAAAAAGAGTCATTTTATGGTGACTAGTGGGATTATATTAGACATGTGGTGTCGAAAAAGGGGATTCAAGTTGATAAGGTGTTGTTTAAGTATGTAACACAATCTAAGGTACGCAAGTGCACGTAATCAACAAGTAATACACAGAAGTATTCCGAGATCGAATCTACAGAGATCGCACTTTAAATCACGTCGACAACAACTTTGTTTTATAGGAAAGATTTAAAGGGAAATTAAACAGGTGGTAGCTCTTTAAAATAAAAACACAACTACGAACTTAAATTAAGAGGACTTCGGCCAATCGAAGTAAACACCAAACACAAATAACGAGGAAAGCACTGTTATCAAGGAAGAGAAACTGACTTGATCTCTCGATTCCACCCATGCTCTGTACTAATAATGCTACAACATTATCGTTGCCTCATCGCTATGACATGAACTTCTCCGATTCTTAGTATTTTTCCAAATCTAAGATATATTCTGCAAAGCCACTCAATATATTCCTATATCGAACTACTCTTAGAATACCTTTACTAATCCATTCATATTTGCCACGCAAGGTAAACACATATTCCTATGCTATTAACACACATAATATTAAAATCATGTTCTTACGTCACTCTTTTGTGTTCCACTCTATAAAAACTTCCCATAAATTATAGAACTAAGATCTCACTGATTGTGATCAAGCACAAGTAAGATAAAATAATCCCAAAAGAGCAATATAGATTTTAACAAGATATGCGTAGAGATGAGTTCGTCACACGAGCATGGGTTTCATCAAGAAATTAAGCCATACAGTTTTAGCTCATAGTGAGCTGTTCAACAGTATTCAAACAAATAGATGCCATAACAAACTAAGAAGAATTCGAGAAACGAAATTGGAATTAGTCGTCGGAACCGCGTGCTCGCTCTTGGATCGTCGTCTCTTTCGATGACTTCCTCTCCAAGAGATCACCTCGATTTCCTCTCTGCAGATGATTACGTGTTTTCCTCCCAAACCGAATGAATCCTTTTCGATTGTCTCCCCCCTTTTTAATAACAACCTCTGGCGCTTTTTAGGGGTGCAGACTGTGCACCTGCCAGCCCTTCATCCTCAGATTCTGTAATATCCCGCAGTTTTAATGACTTAAATACGATAATAAAAATCGCTAATTAGGGTTTTGTTCCGGTAATCAAAATAGTGATTTATCGAAACTGGATTTCGACTATCCTTTATACAAGGATTATTATATTGTATTCACTAACGCTTAGTGAATTAAGGAATATGGTTTCTCATATCCTTTCGAACGTATATTTCTAACGTCGATAAAATTCGACAGTTTAGTCTTACGATATTTCTAAACAATGAAGCTTAGATTTTAAATTCCTTATTATCAAAGGAATGTAGAGAAGTGACTATAATGTTCTTATGAACATTTAGAGATGATTCGAGTATCAAACGAATTGAGACGTTTAGAGCGCTCGGTTTTAGATTGAGTTGATAACTCAGTCTAACGATTATGGAATTATATATATAAATTCCTATGATTATTTTATGTAATAAGAGTATTATTTTTTATAATGCATCATTAAAATAATACTAGAGTATTAAGGAACAATTATTGGAGAAATTGCCTAATTTTCAAAAACGAGATTCAAAATAATAAGATGTGACTTAGAATTATTTTATAATTTTTCCTATGATCTATTATATCATCTAAGGCTTATAAAATGTCACATAACTATATATTGTGAGAAAATAAAATATGTGGCATTTGTCCCACTTAGTGATCAAAATTTCACATTTGTTAATGTGAAATGAGTAAATTCTCATGCTCTTGGTAATGACAAACTATAATTATAATGTTAAGATATTTTTAAGATGAGATGAGGGGTATTATTATATGTGCAAGTGGGGTGGCCGCCTATTGTGACCGAGAATGGTGATCAAAATTGTGATAAGAATATAGAAAATTCAAAGGCTTAGGTGTGTGGTAATGATGTCTATGATAATGACACATTAAACTTTGTATCTTAGTGGAAAGAAATAAAGTTTGTCTCACACTTGATAAATGGACCGAAAAGTGTGGACATGGATTGTGCAAGTGTATAAATTTTGATTATGTGAAATATTCTATATACAAGTGGCATCCTATTATATATTAGCTAAATAAATCAAAATCCCTCTCTCTCAAATGGCAATTGCCGTGAATTTTTGGGAATGAAGACAAAGAGATATATTTTTCAATTAAAAGTGTAATATCATCAATGAATGAATAAAAACACCTACATGGCAATTGAGGTTGTCGTACATTAACAAAAAGAAAAAAGAAAATATTTAAAAATAAAATAAAATAGTGCCGACCAACATGTGTATTGTATCATAAAAATTCAAAGGCATTTTTTTCAAATTGTTGATGCCGTGAGCATTTAGGAGTAAAGGAGTAAGGATTGTATGATAGGATAAAAATTAAAAATTTGTCTTGAAACATTCAAGTGGACCGAAAGCTGGAAATTTTGTGCAAAGTATTATGATTCTAATTTTATGAGATAATTGATATGCAAGTGGATGCTAACCTATTTTGTGTATAAAAACATGGCTTCTCTCATTCTTTTATACTTTAGAACCGAGAATTTGAAAAGAAAAATAGGGGAAATTCATCAAACCTTTCTCCCAAATTTTAGATAGAAAAACGTTGCCGTTAGAAATCGACTCCGATTAAAAGGTTAGAAACGTTACAAGCTTTGATTACATGCTAGAATTTTCGAATTTCATCCGTTAAAATTTATGTTATAGGCTTAGTTTGATTATGATGAATTTTCGAAAAGTATGATTCATGTGTTAAGTGTTTAGAAATCATGTTTATATGATATCCTTAAGCTTATATTATGATTATATTACAAAGTTAAGCATGATATTAAATTTTACATGTGGACCGAAAACTTGAGGTTACTATATGTTGATTATTATAATTTTTAATAGTTGATTTGAACATGAAATAATGATCTATGGTATTAAACAAGCCTATAGGAATTTATGTAGAATTTTTGGAAAACTATAGCATATATTTCTATAAATACCGAAAGTTTGTGATAAAAATAAAATGATGAGATATAATTCATGTTTAAGTGTTATTATAACATATTGAGGGTGTAGAATCAAAATATATGGTTATGTGAATTTATTGGAATTTATAAAAATTATTTTGACCTAAGTCAAAATTTCGAAGCATGACCATAGTAATTTTTAATGAATAGTTCATAATTGATAAAAATTATGTTATAGTAATGATATATGGTAGTGATTATGTGTTATGTGATTTAATTGGAATTTTTGAAAAATGTTTAGTTAGGTTTTTGAAATTACCGAAAACAATTAAATGAAATTAAGTGATGTACAAATTTTATATGATCAATACAATTACATATTATTGATCCTATGTTAATATAGAGTGTTATGTGAATTTATTAGAATTTTTGCACAAGTCTAAGATAATTGTTTCATAAATACCGAAAACTATAGGTTATAGGTATTTATGTTGTAAATTTATTTTATCAAATATAATTACACAAAATGTTCTAAAATAATGTTTTGGAGATAGTATGATTTTATAGGAATTTTTGGAACAAGAATTGTACATCAAAATCGAAAATTACATAAGAAATTGAAAAAGTCAAAATGTTGACTTTGAGTTGACTAAAGTCAAAATTGTTGACTAAAGGTTGACTTGGTCAAAATTATTGACCAAAAACGTTGACCAAGGTCAAAGGGCACGTAATTCGATAATACGTGAACTATGTGACATAGTACGTTTAGTAACAATGTAACTTACGTTACGTAAGTACATTAAAACGCACGTTATATATTAAAGGTAGAATATCTCTTATAAATTGAGAAAATTTATAATCGACAATAATCGATAAGGAAGCGTCAAAATAAGTCCCACAAGCCTTTATTTGATACATAGAACGTTATAGACTATGTTCGCCTCTCTCGAGCGTGATCAACGTATCAAAATAGTTCTTACGTTAAGGTGGGACGTGACTGAAGCTTCAACTTAGAAAGGAACGTTATTGAAAAGCTACGTGCGGTGGGCTTTATTCGAAAACCTTTTATTTATTTTGCCAAATGCAAAGTATTTATTTACAAGCTTTCGGTTAAGAAATGATGATTACACCGCCCAAAGTGTTTATGTTTTATGTATGATCCTATCGAGTTGTCGGGCGAGCCAACTATGAGAAATCGATATCGATCCCAAGGGAAGGATTATACCGCCAGATTGATCCGATGTGATGATATTATTTGTGGTGATGGTTGGAATGATGATATTATTTGTGGTGATGGTTGTAATGATGATATTATTTGTGGTGATGGTTGAATGATGAATTGAAATTTGTCGGTTCGCTACCAACGTATGATGATCCCGATGTGATGTCATATTATATGGAGTCACGTGGCTAAGATTAACGTGTACACCCGCCAGGATCGCGAGCCGTTAGCAACATCATCGGCCGGTCACGGATCCTAGTCGATGCAGAAATTCGACTACGTGATCGCGAGCCGTTAGCAACATCTTGACCGGTCACGGCGTCGAGAGCGAGGCCTACTTACGGCGTGAGATCCGTTATGAACAATTATGTGAAATGTGATATGGATCATAATAAAGAGAAAATGCTCGCCGAGCGACGTTTTGAGAAATGAGAAATGTTTTAGTAAGCACAAAGCATTTTCAACTAAAACCCTCAGGTCTTACTTCTACAAGGCGGTGTAATTAAAGAAAATGTTTTGGCATGAGCCCACTAGGTGCATTCTTGTACTTAGCCACCGCATATTTGTTTTAAATGTGCAGTTGAGCAGATTGATGTTGGATGTTGAAGTGTTGAGCGGTTGGAGTCTTCGTCATCGATAAGTATAAATTGATTACATATCGTCATATGTGTAATCACATGTCTTTCCGCTGCATAGTTATATAGGTTATGTATCGAGTTGAACCCTTTAGTCAAGAGTCTAAACAATCCAGTTTCGTATGTACGATATATGTGTCACATCAAATGATATGAAGTTTCTGAGAATTTGTCTATTATATACCTCAGAGTTCCATAATTAGTCTTTGTTCATTGTTAATCCCCGTCATTAGTAACAGCCGCTAATCCGTACTTTGGAAAGGCGGTCACATTAGCTTGGTATCGAGCTTGGTCGTACTCTAAACCCAAAACTTCTTTCAAAAGTTGAGTCTAGATAGAGTCACTAGACTTCTAGAGATCACCGACTATGCTCAACACTCCATCACATCAAGCTCAACCGGAAAAGGTAAATGATTTTCTCACGCTTTGAGAATAAGGATAAGAAGTTGGAAAGTGAAAGTCATTAAAGTGAGATGAATTTTCAAGAAAATGAAAGTCGAACTAGGAGAGATTCTAAGAATATGCGGTGTATGGACCGCATATTCAAGGAAGGTTCAAAGGATTCCAAGGATATGTAGGTATGGGACTACATATTCATGGAAAACTTAAAAGATTTAAGCGTTAAGAAAATAATTTTCTCGATTGGAAATGAAAAAGTTTGAAAGTACATGCCCCTTTTTCAAAATTTTGAAATGAAAAGTTTAAACATGGAATATGATATTTCTAAAGAGATGAAAGTTATGAGGATTGTTGAAGGTGAAAGTAATTGCGAGTGTTGCAATGATGTTATATGTTGTGAAGAGTTGAAAATGATATGAGAAAGTATTGACATTGAGGTGTCGAAGGAGAAGTTTTGAATTTGTGGAATTGAATGAGAGTGTATGTTATGAAAGTTGTTGGTTATTACCAACATATAATTATGTTATGAATGGTTACAGATTAAAAATTTCCGATTATTTTGATGATGGATATGTTATCCCAAGGAACGAGATCGTTAAGTCGCATGATCCCTTTTTAAAGAACATAGACGTGATAAGAAGCATGATCACTTATCGCGAGAATATAAAAGTAAGAATCGAGAACTTTAGTTCTTTTCGAATCTGAAGTAAGTATCGACATGAGAACGAGAACAAAGATCGGTCAAACATTACGAGTTTTCAAAGCGAGAAGAAAGAGATATAAAGTGGACCACGTCGGCATTTTTATGCTCGACTTCAACATCGACTTTTCAACTTAGACTTTAAGCGTTGACCTCTTTAATTTAGAACTTAGCAATTGATTCGATCTTGGTCACTGATTTCGGCCAAAAAGCTATCTTCAGATATTTTGACTTTAGTTCGCTTCTCCTTGTTTGAATTCGATTCTGAACGGTTTTCGCCACGTACTCTCTATCAAAAGGTACTATATTTCTTATGAAGACCCAAATCCTTGATTCCTTCTTCAGAATTCGTGTGAATCAGTTAAAGACTAGTCCTATGATGTCCATGAAACGAAAACCTTACAATTATAGCAAGAATATTAGAATCTTTGCTAGAAAATAAGATTCCAAGAGGTACAAGAAGAGATATGACGTACATGAGAACTTTTGTAGATGACCTATTATGAGCTATATAAGGTTTCAAGTTCTACTCAATTTACGTCATCGAGTTTAACTCTATGACCTAGTTTCTATTGAGAAACCACTGCGTTTTCATTTTCTTGGAAAGAAGTTTACAAAACCAAAATTTTATACGGTGTTCTTTGAAGCCAAGCCTCAGTGTGATGAGAAAGTATTTGTGTGGTCCGCCACCCCATATGACCAAAGAAATCTCGGAGTCGTCATTACGGTCTTGGGACCCTATATCCTAATTATTCGCTTCAAAAGTATATTGATTCAAATCTTTGAGATTGTCATCGAAGTTGTAAACCAATACTTTTTTAAACCGTCATGAAATTCTTCTTCAAAGCTTGAAATGGCGAATTCTTCTTCAAAGCTTGAAACCAAAAGTATGAGACAAGATTGACTTATTCCGTCACTTAAGTTTTCAAATCGGTAAGTGATAGACATCAAGTCGTGATGTAAAGAAGTTCTCAAAGGACGAGATATATTCTCTTCTATGATGCACATTGATGCAATGACCCTTAATGAGCCTACAGAGATTGAGGATAACAGTAAAGTTATACCTCCACGTGAGAGTATGATGATTAAGTCATGAACAAGATACTTTATAGCATTGAGTGCTAGAGTAAAAGCAAAGAGAAGTATATTATATATCCTTGGGATATGCCCTCCTCTTATTATATCATAATAAGAAAGAATACAACTTATCTTTAAAATAGTTGATCGTCCCTAAAACCTCATTAGAAGGCCGGACCTGCTAAAAGTATGGAGATGAATAAGACACAGTTGATGGATATAAAGGAATGAAAGCATCTCCATTAATAAGTCTCTCGTTTCATCCCTAAATCAATAAGATTATGTTTAAGTAGAATTGATTCCAAGAACTTGAGACTTTGGTTAAACCAAAGATAGTATGATCAACGGATCAAATAATGAGATATGTGAATAGCTAGGCTATTCCTAGTTTTAAAACCAAGTATGGGGAAGATATCCCGACGTCGAGACTTAACAATGAAACATTGGTACTTGGAATCTAAGTTATGGTGTACAAACGTACTACCTTACTGTATAGATTAGAGTGATGACAATCTTAATCCTAAAAGAGAGAATCAAAATATAACGAAAGTAATATAACTTTCGAATATCATGCTCAAGAAAAGGGCAAGAAATAAGAATAATCGAGGAAATTACCAAGCTATCTGAATTATAAGATGGCCCGGAACATGAGATAAGTTGCACACAAACTAATTACGATAAGCAAAGTAATTCCTTGGAAGGAAAGAAGTGGAGTAAGAAATAAATTTGTTATTTAAGATGAAACCGTCATACTCTGAGTTATATGGAGACAAAGAGGCTTATCTTATGCGTGATTTAGAAATTAAACAAAGTAAGATAACGTTAAAAGACAATTGCAAAGGAAATACGTTTAAGCAAACAAAGGAAGGGATTCACAAGGAAAGACCTTAAGGTGAATCCAATTGAAAAGTTATTTCCTCATATTTATGAGATGACTCATAAGGTGAAATATTGGGTACTTCAGCGTTACAACGAAGTAAGAGTAGAAAATCGAGAAGATAAAAAAGATATATGACGCCAAGGAAAAAGTATGACGCGTCCCCATTGAACAAGGGATTTTGACTTGTGTGAAACCACTTAGTCAAACCAATGAAGATTAAGAGAAATGACGTATATCCAAAGATGATATTACATACAGTAGCACAACAAATGCTAATAGAGGGATTCTTCATGAAAGGATTTTAGAGGAAGAAGGAAGCTGAATCATTCATACCGGTTAAAAAGTATGATAATGATAGAATGAACAAAACTAGGAAAGCCTGGTAAGTATGAGAAAACTTCTCAGTATACCTAAAGTACTTTTGTTCGAGACAAGTGCTTCACATTCTGTCATCACAGGAATAGTAAGAGCATACGTGGACACGTTAGAACTCAAATCAGAATAAGCGGATCAAATCATGAGAATTTCTTTACTTAAAAGAAGAATCACGGTTGCCATACGTATTTACTCGAACTTAGAATTGAACTTAGAATCACTTAAGACTTTAGTAAAGAACTTGAACATAGTACTATATGAGACATAGAGATAATCTAAGAAAGGATTGGTTAGTGAAAACCATTCCACAATCTGTATAGGAAAAGGGAAATTTCGTTCCATTTCTCCGAATAAAGTTACAATTTCTATGGAATCCTCATGGGAAGGAAATTCCAACCATACCCACACTACAAATAAGGGATTATTAAACAAGAAGGGATGTCGAGCATTCCTGCTTATCTAAACAAAGGATGGAAAGCGAAATTAAGGTTGAGGATGTGAAAATTTTTCGAGAATATCTAGATATACCACGACAACTTAGCAAGATTACCCCGATAAGGCGCCTAGAATTCTACTATCGAGTTAGAACCATTATTAAACCAAGTTAAAAGTACCTTCGTCAAATGGATTCAAGGAAAGTGAAAGATAAAGATTCACGTTTAAAAGCTATAAAATCTAAGTTTCATCGAACTGTGTGTCACCTTAAGAAACACCCGACTTGCTTGTCAAAGAAGAAAGATAGCCCATTAAGAAAGTATATAGATTATCGAGTTAATAATCCATTACCAAGGATAAGCAGTATTCGGTCGGTGGAAAAGAACAAGAGTAGTCACGAGAACCGATCTCAATTGACTATAATCAATTTAAAGGCACGAGCTAACAATGTACCCAAAATGGCTTCGAACGAGGTGGCTACTATGAGTTTTATAGTCGTACCATTCGGATGAATTAATCGCCAACCATGCTATGAACCTCAAAAATCGAGTGTTCGCGCCTACTAAGATAAATTATCTTAAAACATTATGGATGATATTCCCATCTAATCGAAGGGCAAAGAAAGAGTATAAAGAACTCTTAAGAACCATTCTTGCAAACATCAAAGTCAAACAAAAATTTCGCCAAGTTTATTTAAGGCGGATTCGGTTCAAAGAAATGATATTCCTGGGAGACGTTGTGTCTTCCAAAGGAATCCATATGGATCCAGCAAGAGCTAAGAGCAATGAGAGGATAGAAGCAATCAACGACCCAAATAGGATTAAAGGTTTCATAGGATTTGCTGACTACTATCGAAAATTTGACTCTCCAAGATAGCAAGGCTGATAACGCAGCTACCCCGAAGAGAAATTAAATTTACATGGACTAATAAATGTGATGCCGCGTGCTAATGTGAGGGAAATGATAAGCTATGCATCACAACGACTTAGAACTAACAGCAGTAAAACGAATTAAGATTTTAAGGACATCACCTCTATAAAGTGAGGTGTGAGATCTTCATAGACCATAAGAGTTAAGATACATCTTCAAGCAAGAGACATGGAAAAGAGATGAATAAGAGATTACAAATGTGATATAAATTATCACCTATGAAAAATTTATGTAGTGGCTGATGATTTATGTTGTAAAATTCAGTCTAAGTAATGATAAATCCCTGCATAGGAGAAAAACTCATCAAAGAGTTAAGAAGAGGAAGATAGAAATTGTCGAACATCGTCTCGATTGCCTATAAGCGAAGACATTGTATCAATAATCCTATGGGATGACGTAACAATAGATTACGAGATAAATTTCCAAAGTCGAAAGATAACCTCGCTATACGGTAGAAGATGGGCGACTTACCAAGTATGTTCGGCCATGCCTATTTAGGCCGCTCGGGTCTAATAAGTTAGCCGATTAATTACAAAGGAAATTGTGCCTCACATCGTATAAGGATTCTAGGGTTACCCTCAGATTATGAATTGGCTTATAAAAAGAATTGAGGTATAAGTTGGAAACATACTCTTCCACTTATTAAGTTTGACAATAACTGTCGAGCAACATAGCCCATGTGAGGTATAGTATGAAAGAAGGTATCGATCATCTCTTTATAGAGATAAAGAAAATAAGAGGAAATTTTAAATCCAATTCTGTGAAATGAACAAATGAAATATTGCCAAATCAGCGAAAGAAAGAAAGAAGGCATCTTTACCGATATGTGAGACATGAGTTGCATTTTTATCACGAAATAAAGTGTTATTTATGTTACTTCATTGAAAAGAATTTCAATGTTTGGAGAAAAGGAAGTTGAGAGTACATTTTAAAGGACCTTGCGAGATCCTAGAAATAATAAGGCCTAGTAGCCTATAGATTGGTATTTCCACCAAGTTTGGAAAATATCTGAGAATGTTTTCAGCGTGTTATAGTTAAAGAAAGTGTGTTATGGTCGAACATGACCATCATGATCGTTATCTTGAATCGAGAAATGAATTACGAGAAAGAATCATGGTGATTTAAATCGTTAGATTCAACGGTTTAGGAAGAAGTATCTGTGGTTGGTGAAAGTCGATGGAGAGACCATGGACAAAAGAAAGTTACGTGGGAACTTGAGATTGTTATAGTGCAAAGATACCCGTACTTTTGCGGTATGCAAATTTCGAGGACGAAATTTATTTTAAGGGTAGAATGTAATATCCATGCTTTTAATGACTTAAATCGATAATAAAATCGCTAATTAGGGTTTTGTTCCGGTAATCAAAATAGTGATTTATCGAAACTGGTTTCGACTATCCTTTATACAAGGATTATTATATTGTATTCACTAACGCTTAGTGAATTAAGGAATATGGTTTCTCATATCCTTTCGAGCGTATATTTCTAACGTCGATAAAATTGACAGCTTTAGTCTTACGATATTTCTAAACAATGAAGCTTAGATTTTAAATTCCTTATTATCAAAGGAATGTGAAAGTGACTATAATGTTCTTATGAACATTTAGAGATGATTCAGTATCAAACGAATTGAGACGTTTAGAACGTCGGTTTTTAGAGATGAGTTGATAACTCAGTCTAACGATTATGGAATTATATATATAAATTCCTATGATTATTTTATGTAATAAGAGTATTATTTTTTATAATGCATCATTAAAATAATACTAGAGTATTAAGGAACAATTATTGGAGAAATTGCTAATTTTCAAAAACGAGATTAGAAAATAATAAGATGTGACTTAGAATTATTTTATAATTTTTCCTATGATCTATTATATCATCTAAGAACATAAAATGTCACATAACTATATATTGTGAGAAAATAAAATATGTGGCATTTGTCTACTTAGTAATGAAAATTTCACATTTGTTAATGTGAAATGAGTAAATTCTCATGCTCTTGGTAATGACAAACTATAATTATAATGTTAAGATATTTTTAAGATGAGATGAGGGTATTATTATATGTGCAAGTGGGTGGCCGCCTATTGTGACCGAGAATGGTGATCAAAATTGTGATAAGAATATAGAAAATTGAAAGCTTTAGGTGTGTGGTAATGATGTACATGATAATGACACATTAAACTTTGTATCTTAGTGGAAAGAAATAAAGTTTGTCTCACACTTGATAAATGGACCGAAAAGTGTGGACATGGATTGTGCAAGTGTATAAATTTTGATTATGTGAAATATTCTATATACAAGTGGCATCCTATTATATATTAGCTAAATAAATCAAAATCCTCTCTCAAATGGCAATTCTTGCCGTGAATTTTGGGAATGAAGACAAAGAGATATATTTTTCAATTAAAAGTGTAATATCATCAATGAATGAATAAAAACACCTACATGGCAATTGAGGTTGTCGTACATTAACAAAAAGAAAAAGAAAATATTTAAAAATAAAATAAAATAGTGCCGACCAACATGTGTATTGTATCATAAAAATTGAAAGGCATTTTTTCAAATTGTTGATCTTAGTGAGCATTTAGGAGTAAAGGAGTAAGGATTGTATGATAGGATAAAAATTAAAATTTGTCTTGAAACATTCAGTGGATGAAAATTGGAAATTTTGTGCAAAGTATTATGATTCTAATTTTATGAGATAATTGATATGCAAGTGGATGCTAACCTATTTTGTGTATAAAAACATGGCTTCTCATTCTTTTATACTTTAGAACAGAGAATTTGAAAAGAAAAATAGGGAAATTCATCAAACCTTTCTCCCAATTTTAGATAGAAAAACGTTGCTTAGAAATCGACTCGATTAAAGGTTAGAAACGTTACAAGCTTTGATTACATGCTAGAATTTTGAATTTCATCCGTTAAAATTTATGTTATAGGCTTAGTTTGATTATGATGAATTTTGAAAAGTATGATTCATGTGTTAAGTGTTTAGAAATCATGTTTATATGATATCCTTAAGCTTATATTATGATTATATTACAAAGTTAAGCATGATATTAAATTTTACATGTGGACCAAAACTTGAGGTTACTATATGTTGATTATTATAATTTTTAATAGTTGATTTGAACATGAAATAATGATCTATGGTATTAAACAAACTATAGGAATTTATGTAGAATTTTGGAAAACTATAGCATATATTTCTATAAATACCGAAAGTTTGTGATAAAAATAAAATGATGAGATATAATTCATGTTTAAGTGTTATTATAACATATTGAGGTGTAGAATCAAAATATATGGTTATGTGAATTTATTGGAATTTATAAAAATTATTTTGACCTAAGTCGAAATTTGAAACATGACCATAGTAATTTTTAATGAATAGTTCATAATTGATAAAAATTATGTTATAGTAATGATATATGGTAGTGATTATGTGTTATGTGATTTAATTGGAATTTTGAAAAATGTTTAGTTAGGTTTTTGAAATTACGAAAACAATTAAATGAAATTAAGTGATGTACAAATTTTATATGATCAATACAATTACATATTATTGATCTATGTTAATATAGAGTGTTATGTGAATTTATTAGAATTTTTGCACAAGTCTAAGATAATTGTTTCATAAATCCGAAAACTATAGGTTATAGGTATTTATGTTGTAAATTTATTTTATCAAATATAATTACACAAAATGTTCTAAAATAATGTTTTGGAGATAGTATGATTTTATAGAATTTTGGAACAAGAATTGTACATCAAAATCGAAAATTACATAAGAAATTGAAAAAGTCAAAATGTTGACTTTGAATTGACTAAAGTCGAAATTGTTGACTAAAGGTTGACTTGGTCAAAATTATTGACCAAAACGTTGACCAAGTCGAAAGGGCACGTAATTCGATAATCGTGAACTATGTGACATAATGCGTTTAGTAACAATGTAACTTACGTTACGTAAGTACATTAAAGCGTCATTATATATTAAAGGTAGAATATCTCTTATAAATTGAGAAAATTTATAATCGATAATAATTGATAAGGAAGCGTCGAAATAAGTCGGCGTTAGCCTTTTATTTGATACATAGAGCGTTATAGACTATGTTCGCCTCTCTCGAGCGTGATCAACGTACTAAAATAGTTCTTACGTTAAGGTGGGACGTGGACTTGAGCTTTCGACTTAGAAAGGAACGTTATTGAAAAGCTACGTGCCGGTGGGCTTTATTCAAAACCCTTTTATTTATTTTGCCAAATGCAAAGTATTTATTTACAAGCTTTCGGTTAAGAAATGATGATTACACCGCCCAAAGTGTTTATGTTTTATGTATGATCTATCGAGTTGTTGGGCAAGCCACTATGAAAGCGATATTGGATCTAAGCGGAAGGATTATACAGCTAGGATTGATCGATGTGATGATATTATTTGTGGTGATGGTTGGAATGATGATATTATTTGTGGTGATGGTTGTAATGATGATATTATTTGTGGTGATGGTTGGAATGATGAATTGAAATTTGTTGGTTCGCTACCAACGTATGATGATCTGATGTGATGTCGTATTATATGTGGAGTTGGTGGCTAAGATTAACGTGTACACCGGTTTGTGGATGTGAGCCGTTAGCAACATCATCGGCCGGTCACGGATCTGGTCGATCTGAAATTCGACTACGTGTCGTGAGCCGTTAGCAACATCTTGACGGTCGCGGCGTCAGTAGGCGAGCCTACTTCTACGGCGTGAGATCCATTATGAACAATTATGTGAAATGTGATATGGATCATACAAAGAGAAAATGCTCGGCGGCGGCGTTTTGAGAAATGAGAAAATGTTTTAGTAAGCGACAAAGCATTTTCAACTAAAACCCTCTTGTCTTACTTATGGGCGGTGTAATTAAAGAAAATGTTTTGGCATGAGCCCACTAGGTGCATTCTTGTACTTAGCCACCGCATATTTGTTTTAAATGTGCGGTTGGCGATTGATGTTGGATGTTGAAGTGTTGGCGGTTGGAGTCTTCATCATCGATAAGTATAGCCTTGATTACATATCGTCATATGTGTAATCACATGTCTTTCCATTGCATAGTTATATAGGTTATGTATCGAGTTGAACCCTTTAGTCAAGAGTCTAAACAATCCAGCCAGATGTATATACGATATATGTCACATCAAATGATATGAAGTTTACGAGAATTTGTCTATTATATACCTCACGGTTCCATAATTAGTCTTTGTTCCCATTGTTAATCCCGTCATTAGTAACAGTTTACGCTAATCCGTACTTTGGAAAGGCGGTACATTACAGCTTAGTATCGAGGCGGCCGTACTAAACCCAAAACTTCTTTCAAAGTTGAGTCTAGATAGAGTCACTAGACTTCTAGAGATCGTGACTATGCTCAACACTCCATCACATCAAGCTCAACCGGAAAAGGTAAATGATTTTCTCAGGTTTGAGAATAAGGATAAGAAGTTGGAAAGTGAAAGTCGTTAAAGTGAGATGAATTTTCAAGAAAATGAAAGTCGAACTAGGAGAGATTCTAAGAATATGCGGTATGGGACCCATATTCGAGGAAAACTCAAAGGATTCCAAGGATATGTAGGTATGGGACTACATATTCATGGAAAACAAAAAGATTTAAGAGCGTTAAGAAAATAATTTTCTCAGTTGGAAATGAAAAGTTTGAAAGTACATGCCCTTTTCAAAATTTTGAAATGAAAAGTTTAAACATGGAATATGATATTTCTAAAGAGATGAAAGTTATGAGGATTGTTGAAGGTGAAAGTAATTGCAGTGTTGCAATGATGTTATATGTTGTGAAGAGTTGAAAATGATATGAGAAAGTATTGACATTGAGGTGTCAAAGGAGAAGTTTTAATTTGTGGAATTGATGAGTGTATGTTATGAAAGTTGTTGGTTATTACCAACATATAATTATGTTATGAATGGTTACAGATTACGAAATTTCAGGTTATTTTTGATGATGGATATGTTATCCCGAGGCGTGGTCGTTAAGTCGCATGATCCCTTTTTATGAAAGAACATAGGCGTGATAAGAAGCATGATCACTTATCGCGAGAATATAAAGTAAGAATCGAGAACTTTAGTTCTTTTCGAATCTGAAAGTAAGTATCGACATGAGAGCGAGAACAAAGATCGGTCTGCAAACATTACGAGTTTTCAAAGCGAGAAGAAAGAGATATAAAGTGGACCACGTCGGCATTTTATGCTCGACTTCAACATCGACTTTTCAACTTAGACTTTAAGCGTTGACCTCTTTAATTTAGAACTTAGCAATTCGATTCGATCTTGGTACTGATTTGGTGCCAACAAAAGCTGTCTTCTTGTGATATTTTGACTTTAGTTCGTTCTCCTTGTTTGAATTCCGATTCTGAGCGGTTTTCGCCTCGTACTCCTATCAAAAGGTACTATATTTCTTATGAAGACCCAAATCCTTGATTCCTTCTTCAGAATTCGTGTGAATCAGTTAAAGACTAGTCTATGATGTCCATGAAGCGAAAACCTTCAATATAGCAAGAATATTAGAATCTTGCTAGAAAATAAGATTCGATGGTACAAGAAGAGATATAGCGTACATGAGAACTTTTGTAGATGACCTATTATGAGCTATATAAGGTTTCAAGTTCTACTCAATTTACGTCATCGAGTTTAACTCTATGACCTAGTTTCTATTGAGAAACCACTGCGTTTCATTTTCTTGGAAAAAGTTTACAAAACCAAAATTTTATCGGTGTTCTTTGAAGCCAAGCCTGTGTGAGAAAGTATTTGTGTGGTCCAGCCACCCATATGACCAAAGAAATCTCGGTGTCGTCATTCGGTCTTGGGACCCTATATCCTAATTATTCGGTTCAAAAGTATATTGATTCAAATCTTTGAGATTGTCGTGAGGTTGTAAACCAATACTTCTTTTAAAGCGTCATGGCGAATTCTTCTTCAAAGCTTGAAATGACGAATTCTTCTTCAAAGCTTGAAACCAAAAGTATGAGACAAGATTGACTTATTCCGTCACTTAAGTTTTCAAATCGGTGAAGTGATAGACATCAGTCGTGATGTAAAGAAGTTCTCAAAGGACGAGATATATTCTCTTCTATGATGCACATTGATGCAATGACCCTTAATGAGCCTACAGAGATTGAGGATAACAGTAAAGTTATACCTCCACGTGAGAGTATGATGATTAAGTCATGAACAAGATACTTTATAGCATTGAGTGCTAGGTAAAGCAAAGAGAAGTATATTATATATCCTTGGGATATGCCTCCTCTTATTATATCATAATAAGAAAGAATACAACTTATCTTTAAAATAGTTGATCGTCCCTAAAACCTCATTAGAAGGCCGGACCTGCTAAAAGTATGGAGATGAATAAGACACAGTTGATGGATATAAAGGAATGAAAGCATCTCCATTAATAAGTCTCTCGTTTCATCCTAAATCGATAAGATTATGTTTAAGTAGAATTGATTCCAAGAACTTGAGACTTTGGTTAAACCAAAGATAGTATGATCAACGGATCAAATAATGAGATATGTGAATAGCTAGGCTATTCCTAGTTTTAAAACCAAGTATGGGAAGATATCCCGACGTCGAGACTTAACAATGAAACATTGGTGCTTGAATCTAAGTTATGGTGTACAAGCGTATTACTCATCTTGTATAGATTAGAGTGATGACAATCTTAATCCTAAAAGAGAGAATCAAAATATAACGAAGTAATATAACTTTCAATATCATGCTCAAGAAAAGGCAAGAAATAAGAATAATCGAGGAAATTACCAAGCTATACAATTATAAGATGGCCGGAACATGAGATAAGTTGTGCTTATGACTAATTCACGATAAGCAAAGTAATTCCTTGGAAGGAAAGAAGTGGAGTAAGAAATAAATTTGTTATTTAAGATGAAACAAGTCATACTACGAGTTATATGGAGACAAAGAGGCTTATCTTATCGTGATTTAGAAATTAAACAAAGTAAGATAACGTTAAAGACAATTGCAAAGGAAATACGTTTAAGCAAACAAAGGAAGGATTCACAGGAAAGACCTTAAGGTGAATCAATTGAAAAGTTATTTCATATTTGTGAGATGACTCATAAGGTGAAATATTGGGTACTTCAAATACAGCAACAAGTAAGAGTAGAAAATCGAGAAGATAAAAAGATATATGGCCTTGAGGAAAAGTATGGCGTCCCCCTATTGAACAAGGGATTTTGACTTGTGTGAAACCATAGTCGAACCAATGAAGATTAAGAGAAATGGCGTATATCCAAAGATGATATTACATACGAGAGCACAACAAATGCTAATAGAGGGATTCTTCATGAAAGGATTTTAGAGGAAGAAGGAAGCTGAATCATTCATACCGGTTAAAAAGTATGATAATGATAGAATGAACAAAACTAGGAAAGCCTGGTAAGTATGAGAAAACTTCTCAGTATACCTAAAGTACTTTTGTTCGAGACAAGTGCTTCACGTTACGTCATCACAGAATAGTAAGAGCATACGTGGACACGTTAGAACTCAAATCGTAATAAGCGGATCAAATCATGAGAATTTCTTTACTTAAAGAAGAATCACGGTTGCCGTACGTGTTTACTCGAACTTAGAATTGAACTTAGAATCACTTAAGACTTTAGTAAAGAACTTGAACATAGTACCTATATGAGACATAGAGATAATCTGAAGAAAGGATTGGTTGATCGAAACCATTCCACAATCTGTACTGAGGAAAAGGAAATTTCGTTCCATTTCTCCGAAGAAGTTACAATTTCTATGGAATCCTCATGGGAAGGAAATTCCAACCATACCCACACTACAAATAAGGGGATTATTAAACAAGAAGGGATGTCGAGCATTCCCTGTTTATCTAAACAAAGGATGGAAAGCAGAAATTAAGGTTGAGGATGTGAAAATTTTTGAGAATATCTAGATATACCACGACAACTTAGCAAGATTACCCCGATAAGCGACTAGAATTCTACTATCGAGTTAGAACCATTATTAAACCAAGTTAAAAGTACCTTCGTCAAATGGATTCAAGGAAAGTGAAAAGATAAAGATTCGCGTTTAAAAGCTATAAAATCTAAGTTTCATCGAACTAGTGTATCGCCCAAGAAACACCCGACTTGCTTGTCAAAGAAGAAAGATAGCCCATTAAGAAAGTATATAGATTATCGAGTTAATAATCCATTACCAAGGATAAGCAGTATTCGGTCGGTGGAAAGAACAAGAGTAGTCCCGAGAACCGATCTCAATTGGACTATAATCAATTTAAAACACGAGCTAACAATGTACCCAAAATGGCTTCCGAACAAGAGGTGGCTACTATGAGTTTTATAGTCGTACCATTCGGATGAATTAATCGCCAACCATGCTATGAACCTCAAAAATCGAGTGTTCCGCGCCTACTAAGATAAATTATCTTAAAACATTATGGATGATATTCCCGTCTAATCGAAGGCAAGAAAGAGTATAAAGAACTCTTAAGAACCATTCTTGCAAACATCAAGTCGAACAAAAATTTACATGAGTTTATTTAAAGCGGATTCGGTTCAAAAAATGATATTCACGGGAGGCGTTGTGTCTTCCAAAGGAATCCATATGGATCGAAAGAAGAGCTAAGAGCAATGAGAGGATAGAAGCAATCAACGACCGAAATAGGATTAAAGGTTTCATAGGATTTGTTGACTACTATCGAAAATTTGACTCTCCAAGATAGCAAGGCGATAACCACTACCCAAAGAAATTAAATTTACATGGACTAATAAATGTGATGCAGCGTGCTAATGTGAAATGATAAGCTATGCATCCAACGACTTAGAACTAACAAAGATAAAACAAATTAAGATTTTAAGGACATCGCCTCTATAAAGTGAGGTGTGAGATCTTCATAGACCATAAGAGTTAAGATCGTCTTCAAGCGAGACATGGAAAGAGATGAATAAGAGATTACAAATGTGATATAAATTATCACCTATGAAAAATTTATGTAGTGGTGATGATTTATGTTGTAAAATTCAGTCTAAGTAATGATAAATCCAAGATAGGAGAAAAACTCATCAAAGAGTTAAGAAGAGGAAGATAGAAATTGTCGAACATCGTCTCGATTGCCTATAAGCGAAGACATTGTATCAATAATCTATGGGATGGCGTAACAATAGATTACGAGATAAATTTCCAAAGTCGAAAGATAACCACGCTATACGGTAGCGATGGGCGACTTACAGTATGTTCGGTTCATGCCTATTTAGGGTCGCTCAGGTCTAATAAGTTAGCCCGATTAATTACAAAGGAAATTGTGCCTCACATCGTATAAGGATTCTAGGGTTACCCTCGGTTATGAATTGGCTTATAAAAGAATTGAGGTATAAGTTGAAACATACTCTTCCACTTATTAAGTTTGTGATAGCGTCGAGCAACATAGCCCGTGTGAGGTATAGTATGAAAGAAGGTATCGATCATCTCTTTATAGAGATAAAGAAAATAAGAGGAAATTTTAAATCGATTACGTGAAATGAACAAATGAAATATTGCCAATCAAGCAAAGAAAGAAAGAAAATTCTTCTGACATATGAGTGAACATGTCGCATTTTATGCGAGAAATAAAGTGTTATTTATGTTACTTCATTGAAAAGAATTTCAATGTTTGGAGAAAAAGGAAGTTGAGTACATTTTAAAGGACCTTAGAGATCACAGAAATAATAAGGCTAGTAGCCTATAGATTGGTATTTCCACCAAGTTTGGAAAATATCTGAGAATGTTTTCAGCGTGTTATAGTTAAAGAAAGTGTGTTATGGTCGAAACATGACCATCATGATCGTTATCTTGAATCGAAATGAATTACGAGAAAGAATACATGATGATTTAAATCGTTAGATTCACGGTTTAGGAAGAAGTATCGCCGTTGGTGAAAGTCGATGGAGAGACCATGGACAAAAGAAAGTTACGTGGGAACTTGAGATTGTTATAGTGCAAAGATACCCGTACTTTTACGGTATGCAAATTCGAGGACGAAATTTATTTTAAGGGGTAGAATGTAATATCCCTGATTTAATGACTTAAATACGATAATAAAATCGCTAATTAGGGTTTTGTTCGGTAATCAAAATAGTGATTTATCGAAGCTGGTTCGACTATCCTTTATACAAGGATTATTATATTGTATTCACTAACGCTTAGTGAATTAAGGAATATGGTTTCTCGTATCCTTTCGAGCGTATATTTCTAACGTCGATAAAATTGACAGTTTAGTCTTCGATATTTCTAAACAATGAAGCTTAGATTTTAAATTCCTTATTATCAAAGGAATGTGAAAGTGACTATAATGTTCTTATGAACATTTAGAGATGATTCGAGTATCAAAGCAATTGAGGCGTTTAGAGCGTCGGTTTTAGAGATGAGTTGATAACTCGATCTAACGATTATGGAATTATATATATAATTCCTATGATTATTTTATGTAATAAGAGTATTATTTTTATAATGCATCATTAAAATAATACTAGAGTATTAAGGAACAATTATTGGAGAAATTGCCTAATTTTCAAAATGAGATTCGAAAATAATAAGATGTGACTTAGAATTATTTTATAATTTTTCCTATGATCTATTATATCATCTAAGGCTTATAAAATGTCACATAACTATATATTGTGAGAAAATAAAATATGTGGCATTTGTCTACTTAGTAATGAAAATTTCACATTTGTTAATGTGAAATGAGTAAATTCTCATGCTCTTGGTAATGACAAACTATAATTATAATGTTAAGATATTTTTAAGATGAGATGAGGGTATTATTATATGTGCAAGTGGGGTGGCCGCCTATTGTGACCGAGAATGGTGATCAAAATTGTGATAAGAATATAGAAAATTGAAAGCTTGGGTGTGTGGTAATGATGTACATGATAATGACACATTAAACTTTGTATCTTAGTGGAAAGAAATAAAGTTTGTCTCACACTTGATAAATGGACGAAAAGTGTGGACATGGATTGTGCAAGTGTATAAATTTTGATTATGTGAAATATTCTATATACAAGTGGCATCCTATTATATATTAGCTAAATAAATCAAAATCCTCTCTCTCAAATGGCAATTGCCGTGAATTTTGGGAATGAAGACAAAGAGATATATTTTTCAATTAAAGTGTAATATCATCAATGAATGAATAAAAACACCTACATGGCAATTGAGGTTGTCGTACATTAACAAAAAGAAAAAAGAAAATATTTAAAAATAAAATAAAATAGTGCCGACCAACATGTGTATTGTATCATAAAAATTGAAAGGCATTTTTTTCAAATTGTTGATCTTAGTGAGCATTTAGGAGTAAAGGAGTAAGGATTGTATGATAGGATAAAATTAAAATTTGTCTTGAAACATTGAGTGGACCGAAAATTGGAAATTTTGTGCAAAGTATTATGATTCTAATTTTATGAGATAATTGATATGCAAGTGGATGCTAACCTATTTTGTGTATAAAAACATGGCCTCTCGTTCTTTTATACTTTAGAACCGAAATTTGAAAAGAAAAATAGGGAAATTCATCAAACCTTTCTCCCAATTTTAGATAGAAAAACGTTGCGTTAGAAATCGACTCGATTAAAGGTTAGAAACGTTACAAGCTTTGATTACATGCTAGAATTTTGAATTTCATCCGTTAAAATTTATGTTATAGGCTTAGTTTGATTATGATGAATTTTCGAAAAGTATGATTCATGTGTTAAGTGTTTAGAAATCATGTTTATATGATATCCTTAAGCTTATATTATGATTATATTACAAAGTTAAGCATGATATTAAATTTTACATGTGGACGAAAACTTGAGGTTACTATATATTGATTATTATAATTTTTAATAGTTGATTTGAACATGAAATAATGATCTATGGTATTAAACAAGCTATAGGAATTTATGTAGAATTTTGGAAAACTATAGCATATATTTCTATAAATACCGAAAGTTTGTGATAAAATAAAATGATGAGATATAATTCATGTTTAAGTGTTATTATAACATATTGAGGTGTAGAATCAAAATATATGGTTATGTGAATTTATTGGAATTTATAAAATTATTTTGACCTAAGTCGAAATTTGAAACATGACCATAGTAATTTTTAATGAATAGTTCATAATTGATAAAATTATGTTATAGTAATGATATATGGTAGTGATTATGTGTTATGTGATTTAATTGGAATTTTTGAAAAATGTTTAGTTAGGTTTTGAAATTACGAAAACAATTAAATGAAATTAAGTGATGTACAAATTTTATATGATCAATACAATTACATATTATTGATCTATGTTAATATAGAGTGTTATGTGAATTTATTAGAATTTTGCACAAGTCTAAGATAATTGTTTAATAAATACCGAAAACTATAGGTTATAGGTATTTATGTTGTAAATTATTTTATCAAATATAATTACACAAAATGTTCTAAAATAATGTTTTGGAGATAGTATGATTTTATAGAATTTTGGAACAAAATTGTACATCAAAATCGAAAATTACATAAGAAATTGAAAAAGTCAAAATGTTGACTTTGAGTTGTTAAAGTCGAAATTGTTGACTAAGGTTGACTTGGTCAAAATTATTGACCAAAACGTTGACCAGGTCGAAGGGCACGTAATTCGATGTCGTGAACTATGTGACATAGTCGTTTAGTAACATGTAACTTCGTTACGTAAGTACGTTAAAGCGTCATTATATATTAAAGGTAGAATATCTCTTATAAATTGAGAAAATTTATAATCGACAATAATTGATAAGGAAGCGTCGAAATAAGTCCGTTAGCCTTATTTGATACATAGAGCGTTATAGACTATGTTCGCTATCTCGAGCGTGATCGGCGTCTAAAATAGTTCTTCGTTAAGGTGGGGCGTGACTTGAGCTTCGACTTAGAAAGGGCGTTATTGAAAAGCTACGTGCGGTGGGCTTTATTGAAAACCTTTTATTTATTTTGCCGAATCTGAAGTATTTATTTACAAGCTTTCGGTTAAGAAATGATGATTACACGCCCAAGTGTTTATGTTTTATGTATGATCTGTCGAGTTGTTGGGCGAGCGACTATGAAAGCGATATTGGATCTAGCGGAAGGATTATACACGCTAGGATTGATCGATGTGATGATATTATTTGTGGTGATGGTTGGAATGATGATATTATTTGTGGTGATGGTTGGAATGATGATATTATTTGTGGTGATGGTTGGAATGATGAATTGAAATTTGTTGGTTATTACCAGCGTATGATGATCGATGTGATGTCGTATTATATGTGGAGTTGGTGGCTAAGATTAACGTGTACACGGTTTGTATTTGTGAGTTAGCAACATCATCGGCGGTCGCGGATCTGATCGAATCTGAAATTCGACTACGTGGCTGTGAGCCGTTAGCATCTTCGGCGGTCGCGGCGTCAGAAGAAGGCCTACTTCTACGGCGTGAGATCTGTTATGAACAATTATGTGAAATGTGATATGGATCATACAAAGAGAAAATGCTCGGCGGCGGCGTTTTGAAAATGAGAAAATGTTTTAGTAAGCCAAAGCATTTTCAACTAAAACACTGTATGCTTACTTATGGGCGGTGTAATTAAAGAAAATGTTTTGGCATGAGCCCACTAGGTGCATTCTTGTACTTAGCCTGCATATTTGTTTTTAAATGTGCGGGTTGAGCGATTGATGTTGGATGTTGAAGTGTTGAGCGGTTGGAGTCTTACGTCGTGATAAGTATAGCATTGATTACATATCGTCATATGTGTAATCACGTGTCTTTCCATTGCATAGTTATATAGGTTATGTATCGAGTTGAACCCTTTAGTCGAGTCTAAACAATCCGGTTTCGTATATACGATATATGTGTCACGTCAAATGATATGAAGTTTACGAAATTTGTCTATTATATACCTCACAGTTCCATAATTAGTCTTTGTTCTGTTGTTAATCCCGTCATTAGTAACGGTTTACGCTAATCCGTTACTTTGGAAGGCGGTACGGTTCTGATTCTTTCCTTTTTCCGTTGCTCGACGGAGAGCGAGCAGCGCGCTTTTGCTGCTTGCCGTGGCCAGGTGCCACGTGGTTGTGGTCCTGCGGATCTCCTCTTCTTCTTCTTCAGCCAAAACCTTCCATGCTTCGTCGTTAGCCTTCCATAAGCACGTCCTCGTCCACTTGTACGAGCTCTTCTACTTCATTTGCACAAGCACGAGCTCGTCTTCTCTTATGAACTCGACCTCGCCCACGAGCTCAACCTCTTACGAATCCAACCTCGCTTTAGCATCATCTGTTCTCTTTCTTTTCTTGGGCTCGACTTCGCTCACGAGCTCAACCTCTTACGAGCTCGACCTCGTGACTTCACTTATGAGCTCGGCCTCGCTCACTAGTCCAACCTCTCTTACGAGTCCGTCCTCGATTACGAGTCCGACCTCGATTACGAGTCCGACCTCGCTTACGAGTTCGGCTCCATGCCAGCACCATTCCAACATCATATGTTCTCTTTTGGGTTAAATCTTCTTACGAGCCATCTTGATCATGAGTTCGACTTGATTCTGAGCTCGACTTAAGTCACGAGCTCGGCTTAAATGCATCTCTCTTACGGAGCTCGCTTGAGACTTCGCTCCAAAGATCTCGGTTCTTTCACTCTTCCTTTGAGCTTGACTTAGCTTTCGAGCTCGACCTTGCTTACAGCGTTCGACACGGAGCTTGGCTTAGCCTTCGTGAACTTGACATTGTCTTTTACGTCGCTCTTCCTACTACATGCCATAGGCGATTAAATGATGCTTAAAATGCACATAAAACCTATAAAAGCACTTGACTCGATCCTACATGCACACACGAAAACATAACATAAACACACCAAACAACACAAACATACTGAGCAGAACACACAATACTCAAGGTTATTATCATCAAAAGGTCACATAATAACTCTTTTATAAGGTTATCACACCCCAAACTTAGCTCATTACTCGTCCTCGGTGATGCTCTACCACGCAAATAACACAGCGAAGTGCATGGCGCTTGATGGCGGTGAGATGATGGCTTAATCTACTAAGGATCTTCTACATCAAAATTTTTCAAAGAAAATGAATCATTCAGTCCTTCTCGTTGCAAGTCTAGTTAATCACCTCATATTGCAAGGACGTCGCGCTACAAATATCAACAGGTATAAAACACATTAGCAACTACATGAATCTTCCCATACTTTGGTTCTCCTTAATATGACCATATTTTGATTATCAAGTGCACAAATATCTCCACAAATTCAATTCAGTAAACCCCCTCTCCACTAACATGAGTGAACATCAATATTGGATCAGTAGGTCTTTAAAAGCTTATAATGTTAGGCTTGGGTGACGGTAGGATTATTTGGGATAATGTAGCTCAAAACACCCGGGCACCTTTACTCATTCTTGCAAAACACAGGCTTATAAATATCTTTCTTCTTCTCTACAGCAGGCTGACCCCTCATTCTTCATTGTTTCCTCTCCTTTTTCATATACAGTAGGCTCAAAACTTCTCCCTTTTTTTTATATATATATCCCACAATTAACCCACATTTTTGCAAAAACTTAACTTCACCTTCAAGAGGTTACCTTACCTTGCCACCCCCAAACTTAGAGCATGATATTGTCCCCAATCTTGGAATTTATACCAAAATGGGAATGAAGCACTTTAATTCAATTACGAGGCAAAACACGGCGGTAATAGATAAGATAAAGGCAGTCATAAGTAGACATGCTCAAGGTGAAGGGTAAGAAGAGATAAAATAAAATATCTGGGGTATAAAGGAGAGTATTTAGTGGATGTATGAAAGAAAAGGCTGTAAGCTCAACATGGGACCCTAAAAATCATGTTATAAGGGTAGGCTAAGAAAGGCACTGTCGATCCAAAATGGCCTCGTCACATCCATATTAACACACTCATGTATATTGTTTCAAGGGGGAGTACCAACCAAATATGAAAGACAGGCACTCATACAAAAGTGTAGACCAACTAAGGGTTACCAATGCAATGGTCAATCCCTATAGGAACTAATATGCTAACACCCAAAATATTAGAGGTACACTCCCACAAAATAAGGGTCAAATCCAGACAAGCAACAAGGCAGACTAAAGATCACAATGTAAAGCAAAAAGAAACTAACATCATTAAGCTATCCATCGCCAATCAAGCATCAGCCTCGGCAGTCAATGAATACAGAATAACATGCACCTCACACCACAAACATGAACATGATAAGCAACGACACAAACAAACCAACAATGCCTCAGCAAAGGACAAGCAAAGCCTAAACCAAACAAAACACGAAACACAAGACACAAACACAAAGACAAAACACCAACAAAGTTGAGTTGAAAAATGCCCTAGCTACGCGCGGGAGGACAGGGAGTAGGAGGCGGTAGATGGGCGATGGCAGGAAGAGCATCTTGGTGTGGGAGAGCCGATTAGCTCGGCATCATGAGACACCTGGGCGGCAATGCTGGCGCGACACTATCAACATCCTCTTGGCCTTCTCCCACGCGTCCTCTTGGGAAGAACTTCACTAGTAGCCAGCGAAGCGCCCTCGAGTGGAACCGGCGGTGAGCTGGGCCTCGGCAGTGGCGATGAGGTCGACTTGGATGGCTGTACATGACTAGGGCCCGCCTCTTTCTCCATCTCTACTCTTGTGTCATCATCATAATCCGTTGGTAGAGGCGAGCACAGGAGCAGCCGGTGTGGAAGTGCAGGAAGGCCGACATTGCTCAGATGATGGCGATCCCGAGACTACTTTCGATGTGCGATCACGGCGGCGATGCGCCCAATAATGCTTGAGATCATCCTCAAACGCCGCAGACCGAAGCATAAGGACTTTGATTTGCAGGCAGAGGAACTTCTGCATTTCCAGAATTGTGGGCTCAGAAGGGGTCGATAGTGGGAGAGATGGACCAGTCAGAGCGGCGTGGAAAGAGGGGCCTTCAGTCGGACCATGACGATGAGTCAAGGTCTTGATATCAATAAAAGCTTTCTCAGTGAGACGGTCTTCATAATCCCAAAAGGCACTCCGGCTGTATGCGGTGAGTTATCAAGAGGAAGAATAGCCGCCCTTTCTTCCTCTTACGGCATTCATCCACCTCGCGCCAAATTTGGGCGCCCATTGTATCCTCCGGTAAAATGCACGGGAGTAGCGATACGCTCTTGACAGTGGTATCATGGGTGGTAGGCAAAATCGACTTTTAATGAAATGAAGCCACATGAGCTTCAATCGTAACAGACGCGACTTTGATGGAGCGACACATGTGTGAAAAAGCCCAATCCGTGCCCTCTACCGTCGGTCTCGGCGCCTCCTCTAGGTCATCCACGGAGGAGCCCTCTTCATAGCGGAGAAAACATCATTCACATCATTCTCGAGTTGTAAAAGTCGTTAATAGTTTACGGATAGAAGACCACCGTTTACCCCTCACCACGATCGATAATCCCTCTTTATTCGGAGGAGGAGTGATGTTCGTGTAAAATTCTTTGACTAAAGGCGTAATGGGTGGAGGTGGAATTTACGCAAAGATGCCCAACCAGTTGAGGATATCAACTCCACCACAAATCTTGGGTTTCTTTAGATTTAAAACCCTTTTCCATCCATAATTGTCTTGATTTTAAGCGCTTAAATCTCTCAAATCCACCATGAGCTCGGAATTTTGGAATGTTGTCGA
The DNA here is from genome assembly GCA_036937905.1 of Salvia rosmarinus. NCBI lineage: Eukaryota > Viridiplantae > Streptophyta > Magnoliopsida > Lamiales > Lamiaceae > Salvia > Salvia rosmarinus. The sequence continues at coordinate 23,682,028 of CM072822.1, read as the reverse complement.
TCGACCGACCTGCCATTGTTGACGAGGGTTTGTCCACCTTCGCCTTTTTGACCTGAATAGCCTCAAGCTCAGTTTTCTCCAACACTTTGTCTTTACCTTTATCGTGTCGACTATTTTTCTTTTAGAAGGAGGGTACAACAACCGTGAAGAGGCGGTAAAGCTTAAACGACACCTCGGTCTACGATATGATAGCAGGCGTGCAAAGATCATTTCTCGGAGTATTGATGATTACGCTTGCCTCCGGATCCGGTTTCTGAGTATTGGCATGGTGGCGAAATTTTCGGAGAAAAGGACGAAGGAGATGAGATTAATTTGCTAGAACCAGAGCAAGAGCGTTAGAATTTGAATGACAGACGTGGATAGTGAGGGCAAAATCACAGCAAGGTAGGGGAAAATAGGAGAGGAGGTTGGTCGTGCGGTGGAAAAGAAGAATTGGGCGTGGCCTTTTAAACAAAAAGTCAACCAAATTTCTCCCGCCCTTTTTGACCAAAAATTTAAGCTAATACTTCACCTTTTCTCTACTCGCTGCAGGTCCAATACCGGAGCAAAAATTAGCACAATGCTCATAATTTTTTCTCAGAAGTACGCGTGTACCACACCTGCAATCCAAACTTCAACACATCAGTTTAAAATAAAATCCTCATCCTTCTTAAAATAAAGCTATAGCAATTTATTATCAAAGCGAAACAAAAAGACAAAAGCGCAAGAAAACAAATATGTACAAACAAAACACTAGGGTTGCCGGCGCGATCGCCATGGCAACCCATGTCCCGTAGTCGCGTCTTTCAAAGATGTTGAGGTCTTCCATGACGATCTCGCCACCACAATAGTGCTTGACCGCTGCCCATTGACTTGAAATTCACGGCCCGATGTTCCTTCTTGTAATGTTATAGCACCATGGGGCTACACGAAGAATTGTGAAAGGACCCGACCATCGTAATTTCAACTTACAGGGAATAACCTCGATCTTGAATTGAACAACAACACTGTGACCCAACAAAAGTCTCGGCGCAAGATGTTGTTATCATGCCATCTTTGGTTTCTCCTTGTACAATTTTGCATTTTCATAAGCAAACCACATGAATTCATCCATTTCACTTAATTGCGACAAGCGAGCCTCTCCAAAGACCTTATGATCAAAATTGACTTCTTTATCGCCCAATAGGCTCGATGCTCCAGTTCGATGGAAGATGACAAGCCTTCCCATAGACCAACCGTGAGGACATCCCTAAAGGTGTTTTGGAAGCTGTTATGTGAGGCCCACACCGCATCGTCAGTGCATGGACGATCCTTGCATACAGGTTCACCACTTTCTCGAAGATACCTTTATTTCTCTATTGGAGTTCCGCTTGACCATTTGTTTGCGGATGATATGCCGTAACAATCTTATGGCGAATGTTATACTTAGCTAACATGAACTCACGGCCTTGTTGGCGAAATGTGTGCATTCATCACTAATGATCGCGAGGAGTACGAGCCGTGTGAAGATGTTCTTTGCAAGAACTTGATTACAACCTTCGCGTCATTTGTGGTACTCGCCACGGCTTCCACCCATTTAGATCGTAATCAACCGCCACTAGGATGTAGAGGTTACCAAATGAGGGTGGGAAAGGACCCATAAAATCGAGGCCCCACACGTCGAAAGAGTTTATTTCGAATAAAGTTCATTGGCATCTCATTCCAAGAGATATATTTCCAACTCTTTGACATCGATCACATTTTGCACAAAAGCATGGGCATCTTTAAACAAGGTCGGCCAAAAATAACTTTGATTGAAGTACCTTAGCAGCCGTTCTTTGTCCTCAAAATGACCACCATATGGGTGGCATGACATCCTCTAGAATTGATTCCACTTCTTCATGCGGAACGCAGCGCCTCATCAACCCGTCGAGACAATGCTTATATAAGAATGGTTCATCCCAAAAGTAATGTTTGACCTCGGCAAAGAACCTTTTCTTCGATGTGATGAGAATTCGGATCTGACACTCCGAGACCGGGAAGTTGACAAAGTCCGCATACCAGGTGTACTCTTGTGATGCATGCTCGTCAATTGCTCATCGAGGCAGCGTCACGAATTTGGATATGAGTCTTGTCACCCTCAACCGTCGGCGATCGAGACAAATGATCGACTACTTGATTTTACGTTCCTTCGTGTATCGATTTCGGATCAAATTCTTGCGAGAGCAAGATCCACGAATTAGCCGTGGCTTTGCATCTTTCTTGGTGACAAGATACATGATGGCTGCGTGATGCAGATAGACTATCACTATCGACCCTACGAGTGCGTTTGAGGCCATCATGCAATCTTTGGAGCGTTTCGGGCGTTCTGAGCCCAGCATTCTTCTAAAAGTGAAAGTGCCACGGGACAAGTGAAGGTGGTTTGTGTTGATCATCGGTGCAATAGCAATTTGATGATAGCGAATACCCGTCTAAACGAGAAGAACTCCTTACCGCAAGTTTGTCAAGCATCGATCTATGAATGGTGAGAAATGATCTTTCTGGTTGCCTTGTTCGATTTTCTATAGTCCATGCAAACCGCCGTCCGGTTATCATCGAGTTGGAATCAATTCTTGTCGATCATTAGCAATCACGGTAATCCCCATTTCTTAGGAACACATTGCCTTTGGGCTTACCTAAGAACTATCCGAGATTTGATAAATGATTCCAATCCGACCATTTAATAATTTCTTTCTTGAACACTTCTTTCATCGTTGGATTGAGGCAGCGATGCTCTATGGAAGTGCTATGGCGATCTTCAAAGAATATCTTATGCATGCACGAGAGAAGGGCTGATCCGCTTATATCGGCAATTGACCATCAATAGCTCTCTTTTATTTTCGCAACACCTATAACAAGGATTCTTCAGTCGTACTTGAGAGCGGTGAAATGATTCTTGGAAGAGTTTTCTCCTAGCCCAAATATGCGTATTTCAGATGGTTCGGCAAGGTCTTCAGACATAATGTTGGAGGTTCGTCGATTGACGGTTTGGGTACTTGGATGATACGATCTGCGAGCCCCAACGACTCCGGGTGTCGAGTGAAAAGTGGTGTAACAGAATGCTTCTCGTCGGAGGGATGCTTACACAACTCCCTACCTTTCTCCAACTCTATGAGTTCGGCATATTCCTCATCACTATTCTCGGACTGAGAGGAGTGCTCTCATTGTATCCGCAATGACCTGCTTGAGAAATTGGATTACCGAGCATTCTTCCACTTCGCCAGGATACTTCATAGCATTGAATACATTGAACGTAAACTTTTCATCATTCACCCTCATTGTGAGTTCTCCCTTTTGAACATCAATCAGAGTCCTTCCAGTTGCAAGGAAAGGACGTCCCAAAATAATGGGCACCTCGTGATCTGCTTCATAATCCAAAATAATGAAATCTGCGGGAAAAATGAACGTATCCACTTTTACTAGCACATCTTCAATTTGTTGGATTTGTATACTGAAAGCAGTTTGGTTGAGCTTGTATACAATGTTTCCTGTTACCACTATTACAATCTCCTATCTGAATTGAATACTTAATTGCATATATCTCGTCCCTTATCTCGTATATAAGTTAGATCATACGATTGTGTAGAAGATCACGAAGTGCATATGATTGGTCAAGCTTAATGAGATATAAAAGTTTCCAAACCGAGACAACTTGAGGGCGAGTTGTCGGTATAAGGCTGCGGTATAGATAAGTGACTTGACTTGGTTGCTTGTCTATCTTTGATGCGTCTCGGGGCGTATTGAAGGATCACGATGAGATGTGTTCTTCTATCGACCGTCGTGAAGAACCAAGATCTCGGTGACTTACGATGATCTAAACCTCGATAAGGTATTAGGTGAGTATGAGTTCTTGACCATCACTTTGACTTGTTATGGGTGAGGGTTATATGTTCTAACCCAATTCTCCGCATCTTGGGTGGTGGCGTCTTGTATGTCACGCTAGTTATCATGTCAGTCACCGTATCCGTTAAGGATGATGGCGTCCCTTAAGGAGCTCAAAGGTTTATTGTGCTAAACCCTGCGGTTGAGTTAGCTCAAGTACAATAATAAAGGTGAGTGGTACTACTTAAGAAATGAAGTTATTAATCGTTTTAAGCGATCGGTTTGCTATAAATGATTAATGGACGTTCGATATCTTAAATCGAGGGATTCGTAATGTCTAAGTGCAAGCCCGACTCAACTTCGGTAATAAAGGGTAAGTCGACATTTATTCTCTAGTGGCATGAATAAATGTTTATAAATTAATTTATGTTCAGGTGAACATAAGATAATTAATTTATTTGAGGCCCATCTTTATTCCTTGCATTTGATCCTCAGGTGGCCCATCCAGCCCGTAGCAAGAGGAAAATCGGCCCCATGATGCTCCATTGGCAAGATTTTATTCTCTATATCCCACAGGATATTATTATATTTATATATGCATAGATCCTTTCCATATAAGATTATGGTAATAATCACGAGTATGGAAATAATCCTGAGATTATGGTAATTTTCCATATAGGATTATGGTAATTTCCATATAGGATTATGGTTATTTCCATATGGGATTAAGGTAGTGCATTATAAATATGAGGTAAGAGATTAAATCTTGGTGAATGATTAATAATCATTATCATTATTTTCGAGAATCACAAGAACATTGTGAGGAATTTTCGAGAGTTAGTAGAGAGCATTGGGTGATTTTTCCGAAGCATTCTCCATAGATCATCCTCACTCGACGTTGGAGATTGGGTAACGGGATACGATCCGGAAGGTCAAAGCACGAGTCTCGATCCATTCGCCTCGACAGTTGAAAGGTAAACACGAGAAAACCCTACGTGTTGCAATTAATTATATAGGTGCATGCTAGGTATATAATCAATGTATGGTGAATTAAACATCCAAGATAGATCCTCGGGGCGAGGGCTAAACCTAGTTTTTCCCTACACAATTTTTCCTTCGGGATGAGCCATAGATCGGTCCGCCAATTGCAAGGTCACTGTTGTGGGCCTAGCTTCTCCTATCCCGAGCTTCTTGAATATTGAGAGCGGCATCAAATTTATACTTGCTCCTAGATCACATAGAGCACGACCAACGTCGCATCCTCCAATTGAGCATGGAATTGTAAAGCTCCCTGGATCTTTTAACTTAGGTGGGATTTTGCTTTTTAACATGGTACTGCTGCTCTCGGTTAGTGCCATTGTTTCTAACTCACCTAGACGTCTCTTTTTGGTTAGGATATATTTCAAGAGCTTCACATAATTTGGCATCTGTTCCAAAGCTTCGACCAAAGGAATATTAATGTGCAGTTGCTTTAAGACATCTAGAAATCTCCGAAACTGAGTATCTTGTTGTTTCTTTTTCAGCCCTTCGGGGAAAGGAGGTGGTGGCCAATATACCACCTCGTCCGGTTGCTTCGGCAATGGGTTTACTGAAGCAGGCTTCTCAGCATAAAGAGATTGCTTCGGTGCTTCCATCTCTGACACTTTGCTGTTAGTTTTCGACGACTCCGCCTTTTCTTCTTGGTCCAGCAATTCTGTTTCACGCATTTGCTTTCCACTTCGTAGCGTGACAGCATTGACATGTTCCTTGTCTTTCCGTGGGTTTCGGTGTCACTGGCGGACACAGTGGTCGATTCCTCATCTCGTTGGCTAATTGTCCGATCTGGACCTCCAAATTCCTTAGAGAAGTGGACTGCCCTTGTATTACTGCATCTGTCTTGGCCATATACTCCTTCATCAAAGTTTCAATAGATTTGGGCTGTGTAGTGGCCTGTTGCTGCTTCGGTTGGAAATTTTGCTGGTACGTATTTTTCTCAAAATTTCCACCACCACTTGTTCCTGACCCTTGGCCTCCCCACGAGAAATTAGGATGTTGTCGCCATCCCGGAATGTATGTTTGTGAATAAGGATTATTCCTCTGGCCATTCTGATTTCCCATATAACACACCGATGCTGGGTTTGATGGGCAACTATCAAAAGTATGCCATTCCCCACAATAAACGCATGACATCTCGTTCACTTGCATTGTGGGTGCGACCACTGGAACACTTGTTGGTTGAGCAACTGGATTGGCTACTTGCAAGCCTTTTAACATATTGCTCATGGATGCCACTTGAGCAGTTAATGCCGTCAAGGCATCAACCTCCAACACACCGGCAACAGATTTCTTCCCCATTGGAGCACGAGAATTTGACCATTGGCAATTGTTATTTGCAATCCTTTCCAAAATCTCATATGCCTCATTGTAGAATTTAGAGAGAATAGCCCAATTTGCGGAGGCATCAAGCACCAAGCGTGTAGACGCGTTTAACCCATTATAGAAAGTCTCAAGCTGAATGCAGTGCGGGATGCCATGGTGAGGGCATTTCCGTAGCATTTCCTTATAACGTTCCCATGCCTCGCACACTGACTCATCATCATTCTGTTGAAATGACATGATGTCATTTCGAAATCTTGCATTCCTTGTAGGTGGAAAATACTTCATCAAGAATTTTTCCCCTAGCTCATTCCACGAAGTGATAGAGTCCGATGGAAGACCATTCAACCATGCTTTTGCACGATCTCGTAGCGAAAAGGGAAATAGCCGAAGCCTCAGTGCTTCGACCGAAACTCCAGGTAACTTGAACGAGTCATTGACCTCCAAGAAAGACCGAAGATGAAGGTGTGGATCCTCCGTGGCTTGACCACTGAACTGCCCCACTGTTTGGAGCATTTGGAACATGACCGGCTTCAGTTCGAACTGATTTGCTTGCACCTCGGGTCTTGTAATTCCCAGATTCAGCTCATTAAATATGGGGTTAGCATAATCACGTATACCCCTCTCCCGGTCATCAGCAATAACTATGGCGTTTCCTCCATCACCTCCTGGTGCGGCCATTCTGGCTTGCACTCTGCGGGCTTTTTGCCGACGCCTTCCTCTGCGAAAGGTGCGTTCAATCTCTGGATCTAACGGGTATAATACCTGCGCTTTTACCTTGTGCATATACCACAATCCCAGAGCCCTGTTTCGCGCAAAAGAAAATAAACAGAGTGAACCACTAATTATTACGACACACAAAGTTGCAGAATCAACACAATTTATAATTGGCAATCCCCGGCAACGGCGCCAAAAACTTGTTGTCTTAAGTAAGTAACACATTTTAAGGTACGCAAGTGCACGTAATCAACAAGTAATACACGAAAGTATTCCGAGATCGAATCCACAGAGATCGCACTTTAAATCACGTCGACAACAACTTTGTTTTATAGGAAAGATTTAAAGAGAAATTAAACAGGTGGTAGCTCTTTAAAATAAAAAATCAACTACGAACTTAAATTAAGAGGACTTCGGCCAAACAAAGTAAACACCAAACTCAAATAACGAGGAAAGCACTGTTATCAAGGAAGAGAAACTGACTTGATCTCTCGATTCCACCCATGCTCTGTACTAATAATGCTACAACATTATCGTTGCCTCATCGCTATGACATGAACTTATCCGATTCTTAGTATTTTTCTAAATCTAAGATATATTCTGCAAAGCCACTCAATATATTCCTATATCGAACTACTCTTAGAATACCTTTACTAATTCATTCATATTTGCCACGCAAGGTAAACACATATTCCTATGCTATTCACACACATAATATTAAAATCATGTTCTTACGTCACTCTTTTGTGTTCCACTCTATAAGAACTTCCCAGCAATTATAGAACTAAGATCTCACTGATGGTGATCAAGCACAAGTAAGATAAAATAATCCCAAAAGAGCAATAGTGATTTTAACAAGATGTGCGTAGAGATGAGTTCGTCACACGAGCATGGGTTTCATCAAGAAATCAAGCCATACAGGTTTAGCTCATAGCGAGCTATTCAACAGTATTCAAACAAATAGATGCCATAACAAACTAAGAAGAATTCGAGAAACGAAATTGGAATTAGTCGTCGGAACCGCGTGCTCGCTCTTGATCATCGTCTCTTCCGATGACTTTCTCTCCAAAAGATCACTCCTTGATTTCCCTCTCTGCAGATGATTCTGTGTTTTTCCTCCCAAAACCGAATGAATCCTTTTCTGATTGTCTCCCCCTTTTTTAATAACAACCTCGGGCGCTTTTAGGGTGCGGGCACCGCTGCCGCCCTTCATCCTCTGATTCTTTCCCTTTTTCCGTTGCTCTGACAGAGAACAGAACGCGCGCCTCCTTTCTGCTACCGTGGTTAGCTGCCACGTGGTTGTGGTCCTGCGGATCTCCTTTTCGTCTTCAGCCAAAACCTTCCATGCTTCGTCGTTAGCCTTCCATAAGCACGGCCTCGTCCACTAGTACGAGCTCTTCTACTTCATTTGCTCAAGCACGAGCTCGTCTTCTCTTATGAACTCGACCTCGCCTACAAGCTCAACCTCGTACGAATCCGACCTCGCTCTAGCATCATCTGTTCTCTTTCTTTTCTAGGGCTTGGCTTCGCCCTACGATCTCGACTTCGCTCACGAGCTCAACCTCTTACGAGCTCGACCTCGTGACTTTGCTTTACTTCGCTTACGAGCTCGGCCTCACTCACTAGTCCAACCTCGCTTACGAGTCCGTCCTCGCTTACGAGTCCGATCTCGATTACGAGTCCGACCTCGCTTACGAGTTCGGCTCCGAGCCAGCATCATTCCAGTGTCATATGTTCTCTTCTGGAGTTCGTCTTCTTCATTCCATGAGCAGGGCTCATCCACGCCACGAGCCCATCTTGACCATGAGTTCGACTTGATTCTGAGCTCGACTTAAGTCACGAGCTCGGCCGTCGCTCTGTTCTCTATTCCGGAGCTCGCTCGAGACTTCGCTCCGGCATCCTCAGTTCTTTCACTCTTCCTTCGAGCTTGACTTCACCTTTCGAGCTCGACCTTGCTTACGCGTTCGACCTGGAGCTTGGCTTCGCCTTTCAGCAGACTTCAGCATTGTCTTTTCTGTTGCTTTTCCTGCTACATGCCATAAACTGATTAAATGATGCTTAAAAATGCACATAAAACCCCATAAAAGCTCTTGACTCAATCCTACACGCACACACACGAAAACATAACGTAAACACACCAAAAAACACAAACATACAAACAGAACACATAATACTCAAGGTTATTATCATCAAAATGGTCACATAATAACTCTTTTATAAGAGTTATCATAAGGCAAAAATTGATGTGATTAAAAAATTACCATCACCAATTGATGTTATAGGAATTAAAAGTTTTTTAGGGAATGCTGGTTTTTATAGATGATCTATTAAGGATTTTTCTAAAATAAGTCAACCTTTATGCAAATTGCTAGCCCAAGATGTTCATTTTCTGTTTGATGAGAGTTGCTTTCATGCTTGCAATACTTTGAAGGAAAAGCTTATCTCTGCACCTCTTGTGATTGCCCCTGATTGGTCGTTGCCTTTTGAGATTATGTGTGATGCATCGAACACGGTAGTAGGAGCTGTCTTAGGTTAATGTATTGATAAAATTTTGCATGTGATTTACTATGCTAGTTTAACTTTAATTCTGCACAAGTAAACTACACGACTACAGAAAAAGAGCTTTCAGCTCTGGTTCTTGCTTTAGACAAGTTTATATCTTATATTCTAGGATCTAAAACTATTGTTCACAGTGATCGTGCAGTTCTTCGATACTTGATGTCTAAACCTCAATCCAAACCTAGACTAATTAGGTGAATATTATTGCTACAAGAATTCGATATTAAGATTAAGGATGTGAAAGGTAGTGAGAATGTTGTGGCTGATCATTTATCTCGCATTCCCTTTAATCCTCAATCGGATGAATTGCACAATCTGGCATTAGTGACGAATTTTCCTTTGAGCATGCATTTGAGACATCTATCATTCCTTGGTATGCTGATATCTGTAATTATCTTGCTAGTGGAAAATTACGTTATGAAATCTCTTCTTAAGAGAAGAAAAGATTTATGTCATCTTGTAGGAACTACTATTGGGATGACCCTTATCTTTTTCACCTTGGTAAAGATGATGAAGATGCATTCAAGCGAAAGAGAAACAAGAGATCCTTGCATTGTGCCATGCTTCGCATTGTGGAGGACACTTTGGGGATTGCAAGACCGCATTTAAGGTTTTCCAATCCAGATTTTATTGGCCTTCAATATTTAAGGATGCACACAATTTTTTCTTAGCATGTCATAGGTGTCAACAGGTTAGCGCGATAGGAGTGAAAAATGAGATGCCCCTTAACACAAATCTGCCTGTGGAAATTTTTGACATGTGGGGAATCGATTTTTTAGGTCCTTTTCCCAAATCTTGTGGGTTTGAGTATATTCTTCTTGCTGTAGATTATGTGTCCAAATGGATGGAAGCAATTCCTACCCGGACACGTGATGCTAACATTGTGATCAAGTTTGTGTAGGAGAATATTCTTTGCAGATTTGGATTTCCTCGAACTATAATTGGCGTTGGGGGAAAACATTTATGCAATAGATTATTTGAAAAGATGATGAAGAAGAATGTAATTTCGCATAAAGTAGCAATACCATATCATCATCAAACTTCAGGACAGGCTGAGACGAGCAACAAGGAAATTAAGGGAATTTTGGATAAAATGGTGAAGCCGACGAGAAAAGATTGGGCAATGAAACTGAATGAGGCTCTGTGGGCATATCGTACGGCTTACAAAACTATATTGGGAATGAGTCCCTATAAGTTTTTCTATGGTAAGTCGCGTCATCTTCCGATAGAGATTGAACATAAGGCATATTGGGCAATTAGGAACGTCAATTGGGATTTATCTTAAGACGAAAAGAGCGAACCTTTTAGTTATCGGAGCTTGAAAAATTGCGTGATGAAGCTTATAACAATGCTCAGATCTATAAGTAAAGGTAAAAAGAATCCATGATAAGAAGTTGGTAAGAAACAATCTTCTTCTCGGCATGAAAGTTCTTCTTTTTAACTCACGGTTGAGACTTTTTCCCGGGAAACTTCGAAAAAGATGGAGTGGCCCATATGAGATAGAAGAAGTGTTCCCATACAGAGCGATAAGATCATATAATCCTTGGGATAAGAAGTCATTTCAAGTCAATGGACAATGCATGAAATTGTACATTGAGGGAACACCGAACGTAAAGAGGGCTGCGTCGATTAGATTCGATGAGGTAGCTTCTGAATGGGGAATCAATGGTCGGGCTGGCGACGGTAAAACTAGCGCTTCGTGGGAGGCAACCCATATTTCTTTATGCTTTGTTTTTCTTTTTCTTTTTGTTTGTTTTGTTTTGGGCTGTGGTGTCTTTTCTCGTTTTGTTTTGTGTGGTGCAGGATTCAGAGTCGCATTATTTGGGAGTTATTCAGGCTCGGATGAATACATGGAAGAACATGTTTAAAAGTTGGCAGAAGAGGGCATCCAACGTCGGCTGAACATAAACCGACGCTGAGGGACTTTGCAAAATCATCTAGAGAGCAACGCCCAATGTCGTACGCACTGAAACCGATGCTGGGTAGAAAATGTTGGAATCATCCAGAGAAGCACCCCAAGCGCTGGACGAGCTGAAACTGACGCTGGGGTATGCTACAAAAATCGTCCAGAGAAGTACCCCAAGTGCCGGACGGAGCAAAGCCATCGCTGGGTGATCAGCCTATTTTCTAACACGAAAACATGCTAGTAGATAAGTAAGTCGAGTATCGTATCCACATGGATTGTAACGCGAAAATATAGAAGCTAACTAAATGATTCTTTAATATTATCCAAGCAAATAATTTGGTTGATAAGAGTTTTGAGACTTTAAATTTATAATTCAAAGTCAAGTGCATCAGGGTGAATAAAAAATAATAATAAAAATCAAATAGACAAATAGACTAACCCCAGGGATATAATAATTCTATCCAAAGTGTGTGTTTATCATGCTCCATATTAACCAATTTTTAATCCAGTTAAAGATGAAAGATCACATAAGTAACCATCAATTTCAGTTACGACAATTATGGTTGTGGATTACTAATTTACCTATTACTGTTACGTCTCAAGGTGAAAATTAGTAAATCCAAATAGATCACAAAGAATATGCTTCCTACGGATGTTCCTTTCTCAGCTACGACTCAAGACTTACCCGTATTGTGCATTCAAGATCGATTGACAATTAAACTGTTAAGTATTCAATTGACAACTAGATATGCGTTAAAGTTGATCAGAAATTAACACATAAAATTTAGCTGCATGAATCACAAATCGATGACTGGAAGGTAAATAGCAATTAATAGGAATTTCCACACTTAGGATAAAATCATACAAACCCTAGGATTAGAACAGGAAATTAGCTACACATAGAAATTGAAATAAAAGACGAAATTAAAATGAAAATAGGAATTGTATTGATAAAACCCGTAATGGATTCTCTGAAGAACAATTGTGGGGTTTGAATCCAAACCCGAGTAGAAAGTTGAAACTCTAAAATCCTTCGGATGAATTGCTCCAATGTCGATTACAATGCGTTGAACGAAAAATAGTATTGCGAGAATCTAAAGTCTGGAAGTATAAAATCTAAAGCTAGAACAAAAATTGAAGAATATGAGTGAAAAATCAGCTAAAATGAGATGGGGGTGCCAATGGATGGTCCGAGGTATTTATAGTTGATGGGTCGAAACCCCAATTCTCGTCAGGCCGCGACGCCTAGAGGCCGGACTAGCGATCACTAGGTTGGTCGCTAGCTGTGATACAGAGACTTTTTGGGAAATCCTCGTGGCCAGGCTAGTGACCGCTAGGGTGGTCGCTAGCCTCGGTACAGAAACTTCTGGAGCGAGCTCGCGACTTAGCTAGCGACCGTTAGGGTGGTCGCTAGCCTCCTATTCCTTTTCATCTTACTTCTTTGCCTTGTGCATCGATTATCACCTGAAAAGCATACAAAACACAAAAAGAACCCCCAAAAGCAGTATCTTCTCAAAATAGCTAAAAACATAATATCAACTATATAAACGCACTTAAACTGATCTAAATTCATCCTAATATATCATTCTTAAACTAGTAAAAGTGCGTTTATCACTGGGGTACTGTGAAAATATAGTCCAGAAAGTCACCCCCAGCATCGAATGCAGCGAAACTAACACTGGGGGTAAGTTGAAAATGGACAAAGAGCTCGACCCAGCTCTGGATGGGATGAAACCGACATTAGGCCTAAAATTTTTTGCGTCTTTATAAAAGGGCTAGGGGTTCCCAAACCCTAGCCCACTCATTTCGACTCAGCACCGTGCCTCCAACCCTCGTTTCAACTTCCCCTAGCGCTCACCTCATTCCGTCCACCGCTCATCCTCCATCCAGCGCCCTGCCCTAGCGCCCGCCACTACTCAGCGCTTCCCCTAGCGCTCACTTCTAGTGCCCATGTGTTTTTCATCCTACGTTTGTCCCACCGTCTGCGTCCGGAAGTCACTGTCCACCAAGAAACTCTCGTACCTCATCCTCAGCGCTCGCACTATGTGCCTTCACTTAGCGCCACTCCAAGCGCGCGCGCTCGCTACCCAGCGCCCGCCTCCACTCAACGCTCCAATCACACGCTCGCTACCCAGTGCCCGCCTCCACTCACCGTCACACCCGGCTACTCCCGGATCCGTATCTCATCCTCGATGCGCCACTGTCTTACCTTAGCATCCCACAGCACGCCACCCATCTCTCGCTGTCGGCTCATCTCACCTTAATGCCTACGCGTCACCTCCCCTCACCTCAACCCCCGTACGCCCACTCATCATTGCTTTTCGTGAGCCTCTCTCTCCGTCCAGCGCTCGCGCTTAACGCTTCTGTCCGGCGTTTCATTCCATCCGGCGCTGCATTCAATTGTCTGAGAATTATTTGCTTTATTCCAATATGGTTGACACCAAGCAAGTTACCGGATCTAACTCTCGTCAACCTCGGGATGACGATGTTCCTATGTAAGAGCCAGTGGAGGATATCGGTAGAATGTACTCAATCCCATTTCCTATTACAATCCCATGGAAGATATATTCTATCGATATTTTTTTCAGTAGGATATAACACCCCCATGTGAATTAAATTGGCAATTGATGAAGAGTTTGGGTATTGAGGATAAAATTAAAAAATATTTGAAGAACTTAGGACTTTTACAATATGCTATGATGGATTTACCGGGGCATTCCCCATTGTTGATTGAATTCTATTGCACTATGACTGTTTACAATGAATCAAATTCTTTGACTTGTGCCTATTTGGGCAAGAGTACACTGTGACGCTTGCATTTGCCTACAATGCCACAACCCTTGTTCCTAATCAGTCGTGGAATTATGTCAAGATGTATTTGAATGCGCAACTTGCAGAAGCCCAATCAAGTGCCAACTGGTGCCTTTACAAGTGCCAACTGGTGATTTGGTTCCTTTTGAGCCTGCAGATGCACCTGAAGATGAGGGAGATGCGCACATTGAGCCGGAGGAAGATACAGAGCCTATTCAAAGTGATACAGGGCCCCCATCGTACTCGATTTTTCTGAGCAGCAGGAAGCATCGGGGTAGGGCTATCACTTTATACGGGAAGAACTAAGCCAGTTCAAGAATGAGTTAGCTGGCCACTAGACTGATTTTCGACAAGATGTATAACGAAGCTACATGGGAAGATTATGAAGACATTAGCACCAGATTTCCAAGGTTGTTGGCTTGAGGAGAAGCCTATTTGAAGGGGAGGGTATTGTTAGGGAATTGGTAACTTGAGTTGTTAAGAAAGAGTAAATTGAGTTGTTAATATTCATGTTAGTAGGTTGTTAGGTAGTTAGCATAAATAGGACGAGTCCACTCTGTAAAAGGCATCTCAATTGTGAATCCAAGAATATTACCATTACTTTTCATTATCTGTATTCTACACCAACACACAAGCACTTTGTGCATGCTGATCTTCTCTAAATTTTAGTATAGATTTTACTAGTTTGTGTGGATATTGTTATTAATTGTTGTCCCAAATCACAGACTCAAGCCCAATACTTCACTCTAACCCTTCTTATACCTAATCCCTTTATCCGTCTATTTAGATTGAAATGACACACGCCCCCCTCAGCAAAGAGAGAGTCAGCAAGCGAGAGAAAAACAAATAGCTCACCCATTCCTACCCCAAAATTCATAGCCGCACCAGTAGCAGTGAGGCAGGCTGACCGCTACCTTCTTCCTCGGCAAGAGGCCTCTTCTGGAAGTTCCGTTGCTTTCTTCATCTCCAAGAATATTTATAGCCCTCTTTTCTCTCTGCTGTGGGGCTGTTTTCTTCCTAGTTCCTTTGTGGAACTTAAAATAAGGAAGGGGGTTCAGCCTTTGATTCTTGGAGAAGAGTGTTACGGGTTTTGTGTGCATTGGTGCTTTATGCAGCATGAAAGATTAGAGTGGGCAGCAACCTGTTCGTGGATAGCTGCCGGGTTTAGGGGGTTATCTTGGGTAGTGGTCGTTGCATGTCGACGAGTGTGATTTTCTCATTTTGGACACCGTGAAGGCGTGTTGCAACGATGGAGAGACCGCACCTGAGATGAATTTTTATCTCTATTTTCTTTCTTTGTTGTGTGCAGGCCGTAGAAAGCTATCGGAATGAGACGTTAAGTTGCTGCCAAGGTCGACGGAGGTGCTGTCCGGGTACGCGTTGACGACGATGGGGCTATTTGGATTCTCAGCAGTGGTATCAGAGCGAGGTTTGTCTCGTTGTCGCGATGCGTTAATCAGCGATTAAGATCACCGCAGGTATAACGGTGCCTCGATCTTAGGCACCGCTTTAGTAAATTAGCTTAACCTCTCCGTAATTTAAATTTCTAGAGACTGTCGAGTGGCGCAGCATAGGTTGTGTAACGAACCGGCTTCTGGATTGACCGCTGACCCCACAGAGCAACACGAGTCTTTTTCAGTGTGCTTTGTCCTCACTCACACACTCCCTGAGAAAACTTCCCAGTGGGTTACCCATCCCACAATTGCTCCAAGTCAAGCACGCTTAACTTTAGAGTTTTTATAAGATGGGCTTCCAAAAAGAAGATGCATCTTGTTGGTATGAGTAGCACATATCAAATCCTTTTAAGCTCTCCTCGGATATGCAGTCCCATACCTGCATATTCTCGAAATCCCTCTCATTCCGGTGCGTTTCAATTCTATATACCCCTCCGCTTTGAAGCCTTAATCGGAGTCGCTCATTGTCCATGCCTCCGCACCGGTGATCCCTCTAATTGTGGGATGGGTGACCCCCTGTGAAGTTTTCTCAGGGAGTGTGTGAGTGAGGACAAAGCACACTGAAAAGACTCGTGTTGGTCTGTGGGATCAGCAGTCAATCCAGAAGCCGGGTCATTACAGGTTGTATTTAAATTCATAGAAAACTATCGATTGGCGCAGTGTAGGCTTGGGCATTTGTTGCTGTTTACCAACTTGCGTTTTGCTACGTGATTTGTGTGGTGTTTTCGATCCGTTTTTCTTTTCGTGTTACTGTGTTAGTTTTATTTCCGCTGCCTTATTCATTTGTTGAATCTCTGCTTTTTGCAATGGCTACTAACGCATACGACATGCCTCATTTTAATGGAAAATCAGACTTTAGTATATGGAAACAGAAAATAAAATGTATATTAGTTCAATAGAAAGTATTTCGTGCTGTCACTCAAAATTATGAAGAAAATGATAAACAAGATGAAATGAATGAACTTGCATGCTCTACCATTATTCTTAATTTGTCTGACAATATGTTAAGAAAAGTTGGTATGTTAGATTCTGCTAAGGAATTGTGGAAAAAACTTGAAGAACTCTATACTGAAACGTCTCTTCCTTAAAAAATATTTTTGGTTGAAAGTTTCTTTCGGTTTAAGCTTGATTTGTCTAAAGATATATATGAGAACCTTGATGTGTTTACTAAGTTAATACAAGCTATTAAACTGACCGGTGATAAACACATTGATGATTATGCTCCTATTGTGCTTATAAATACTATATCTGATTCTTACAGTGACGTGAAATATGCCATTAAGTATGGAAGAGATAATGTGAGTCTTGATATTGTTGTGAATGGGTTAAAAAGCAAAGAATTAGATTTAAGACAAAATAAGGGTGGAAAATCGTCTGGTGAGGTTACGCATGTGAGAGGACGAACTCAACATAAGTTTAATAATCACAAGCATGCTAGTAATGATAATTCAGGGGGAAAGAAGAAGTTTCGTGGTAAGAGTGGGTCTAAGTCTAGGCCTAAGGGAATAAAGTGTTTAACTGTGGTGTTGGTCACTATATCAAAGAGTGTCCACACCCTAAAAAGAAAGAGCATGCTAATGTTGTGACAAATGGTGAAATTATGGAAGATTTTTTTATGGTGTTTTCTGTGAATTCTATGCATTCTTCTATTCTATCTGAAAATGAATGGCTAGTTGATTCTGGTTGTACTTTCCATGTCTCCGTTCAAGGACATGTTTTCAAACTATAAATATGTCAGTGATGGTTTTGTGTCATTAGCTGATGAGAAGAAATGTCTCGTGCTTGGTATTGGTGATGTTTGTCTTAAGTTTGATTCTGGTCATGTTTATACCTTGAAGAATGTGCATCATGTTCCTGCTCTTTGTTATAACTTATTGTCTTGTGCTGCTTTAGAAGATGATGGGTTAGAAGGTAGATGGGGAATGGGGCAAATGAAAATATTGAAAGGCTCTCATGTTGTGTTTAAGGCTGAAAAACGGCATAACTTGTATATTTTCCTTGCTAATGTTGTCATTGATGATGCAATCTCTGTGAATGCTATCTAAGAAGATAAGACTGTACTTTGGCATAAACGTTTAGGGTATATGAGCAATAGAGGTCTAGAAATCTTGCATAAGAATTGTGCCTTTGGTGATGATAAGTTGTCGAGCATGCATTTCTGTGAGTCATGTGTGTTAGGAAAACAACATAGTCTCTTTTCCTACGTCTTATTTGAAGAATAAGACTATGTGTTCTGATGTTCTTGAGTATTTGCATGCTGATGTATGGGGTCCTGCTAGTGTGCCCACTCATGGTGGGAATAGGTATTTCATGTCTGTGATTGCTGATTACTCGAGAAAAGTTTGAATTTTTCTGCTTAAGAATAAGTCTGATGTGTTTGATAAGTTTAAAACTTGGTAAACTCAAATTGAAAACCAAACTGGAAAGAAGATTAAGGTTTTGAGAACTGATAATGGCCTTGAATTTTGTAATGCTCTGCTTGGTGATTTGTGCTCTTTATCTGGTATTAAGAGACATAGAACTGTGATCGCTAATATTCCTACCAAATAAATGATAGTAAAACAACAAGTATATATATCGTATCCACGGGGACTGCGACTCGAGAACACAGCAAATAATCAACACAGAATCTTGATTATTATTCAGGCACAATTTATCAAGAGAGAAAAATAATAAAACTAGACTCAAAAATAAAGATAGGAATAAAACCAGATATAAAAGACTGATCCTAGGGATGTACTTAACCTAACCAAATTCACACAATTAACCTATTAATCAGTTTACCAAATTAATCCACATTCATATGAAGGATCACTAATGTAACTATAGTTTCCGCCAGACGACTATAGTAGTAGGTTAGCCTAAACTCTATCTCCGTCGGGTCTCGAGAAGTAAGCTAATTACCAAAACACACAAAGATTTAACCTCCTACAGTTCACCTATCTCCGCTGTGTCTCAGGCAAAACCGATTATAAATTCGGATATCGATTATGCAATTAATTCCGCCAGACATCAATCACATAACTAACATACATTAATATTGATCAGACACCAACACATGAGAATTAAAGCCAAGAATTATAAATCATGAATGAGACGGCAAAACAGTATTAACAGATCAATTATATAAATCTAGTTAGACATACAAACCCTAGGATCAATACGAACTTAGCTACGCATAATTAAATTACTAAAGCAATAAATAAATAAAAATAACATAAACTGAATTAAATAAATAAAACCGTAGGAATCCACGAAGAACAATGTAACACTTGAATCTGGAAGAAATTCTGAACTCTGAATAAAAACTGAACTACGAACTGGAATGAAAATACTGAAAGTAAAAGCTAAACTAAATTAATCTGGAAAAGAACGTGCAAAAGAAAATATTGAAGAATTTATGTTCTGTCTCGTGAATGGGTCTCCCTAAGCTACTGCTCTCTCTCCCTTTTTATAATAAAACATAAGCTCTCTCTCTCGTAAATTCCCCCATTCCTATTCTGACTCGGACTCAAACATATACGCAAACTAGGTGTCTCGCCTCGCGAGACGCCTTCTCTTGCACAAGTCGAGATGGTGGGTTACGAGCTCTAGTCCCAGGCCTTCCGTGTCGCCTCGCGAGCTTCCATCGCGAGCAACGATCGCGAACTCTAGTCGCGACCCTCCTTCCGCGTGACTTCGCGATCTACCATCGCGATCCTTGGTCGCGATGCCGGGTCACGAATTCTTCTCAGCACGCGTTCAACTTTTCCTCGCGATCAAATGTTGCGCCCTTTGATCGCTATGACGTGTCGCGAGGTGATCTTCGTTGTTTCTCGACCAATTCGTCCGCGAGTTCTTTCTCGCGAGTTCACCTTCATGCTTTAGTATGTGCATCGTGCGTGTTATCCCTTTTTTATATAAAAACCTGTGCTAAAATAACACAAAATACCCACGGCATCATATCTTTCAAAGTAATTAAATAAATATGAAAATATAGCTCAAAAAATCATTTATCAATTAAAAATAGGATAAATATAATCTTATAAAACAGGTAAAAATGAGGCTTATCAACTCCCCCAAACTTACCCTTTTGTTTGTCCTCAAACAAATTAGAACAAGAGAGAGACGTCCAACGAAAGGCAAAGAGTCGAACGACAAAAGCAATAAGCCTCAGAGCAATGAGGAATAAACGATTCACTTAAATGAATCAAATCACAACATCTTTTGTTAAACTCCACACATCATAATAATCATAAGCACAAACCTTATCAAACTTGAATCCTCACGACATGGATATATATAAGAAATCTCAAACACTCAAGTGTATCGAGGAGGATGTGTATACTCTCAAAGTTTAAAAACACATGGCATCTACCATAGGCTTGCAAATCGTCTAATTCTCCATTGCTCAAATATGTGCTCAAGAACTAAGATCAAAAAGGTCTTATACAAGGTTATAATGTAGGCTCTTTGGTAAGGTATGATATATTTAGGCTAAATGACTCATAATCCCATAATGTAAAATACCATACGTATCACAAGACATAATTCCCAAACTTTAACAATTCATTTCAATTCTCTATACCAAGAAGTCATTTTTCTATTAAGAACTTCACACTTATTATATAAGTGATATACTCATCTCAAAGCACTAGCTACTTACCCATTTATGTTCTTTTCATACACTTGTGTCAACTTTTTTTTTGTTCTTTTTTTTTGAACTTATATGGGTAAGCAACTATTTTTAATTATCACTTTCTCAATATCTATTTTCTTATCTTTCTTTTTCTCAACCTTCAATTTCAAGTAACCAAATATCATACTAACTACATAACCCAACCCACAGCTATATGAAAGAATTAGGTAGGCTCGAGACGGGCTCATCAAGGATAATAAAATAACGAGTTAGTGTTTGGATAGTGTATAGGCTAAGAAAAGAATGCCTAATATCATTTCAAAATTCTTAAGCACATCAATGCAACCTCGAAAAGATCGAGCAAGTTCTAGAGAAACACATGCTATTTCAAACTATTCACACGAGAAAGAAACAAGGCGAAAAGATATGGCGGTCAGCTCAAGTCTCACGGGTTTCAAAAGTGTGATCAAGTTCTCAAAGGCTTAATAATCACAATAATCATGACATGCTTCGTCTCACAAAATCAGTTGCAATCAATTTTCTAATAAAAATAATTCTCATCAACGGCTGCTCGTCATTCAACTCAACCCAAAACAGACACAAAACCCAAACAAGAAAAACACACCAAAAACAAACACAAAGAAAACAGAACAAAAACGAAAAACAAAACAAAACAAAGGAAAACATTGGGTTACCTCCCAACAAGTGCTAAATTTAAATGTCTTTAGCTAGACCAATACTAACCTCGATCAATCTGGCGTTTTGGCAGCAGACTTCTTCCCAAATCTGTGCTTGCCTCCATATTTTGCATTCACCGCAGATCACCACTGAGTGTGGAAGTGGCCTCCCCCAAACTTGAATAAATCACTCGGAGTTCCATGCCGAGTCCATCTTTTCTTTGTAGCACCATTGTCAACTGGTCGGTTGACATCCAAGCTCGAGATTTGGCTAGCTGCAACAGTAGTGATTGAATGACACTCTTCCTGCTCTGGATTATCGTGTTGCTTGATGGCGTCATAGATTGAAATTTTTAACTCATCATCGTTGACACGAAACGTCAGATCGCCTTCCTGCACATCAATTAAAGCACGACCAGTTGCTAGAAAAGGCCGACCCAAGATTAGTGGTTGATTTTTAAATTCAGGAATGTCTAAAATAACAAAATCAGCAGGAAAGACAAAATCCCGAACTCTTACCAACACATCCTCAACTATTCCCTTAGGGTATGCGACTGACCTGTCAGCCATCATTAATGAAATGGAAGTTTTCTTCATTTTGCCCAGCTCCAAGCGGTTGAACACAGATAAAGGCATCAAATTGATACTCGCTCCCAAATCACACAATACATTGGGGAATGTATGCTCGACAATCTCGCACTCCAACGTGAAACTTCCCGGATCTCTTTGTTTCAGTGGAAATTTTCTCTGCAAGATAGCACTGCATTCTTCAGAGAGGTTGACCTTGTCAAATTTCCCCAACTTCTTTTTGCTTGCCACTGCATCTTTGAAAAATTTGACATAGCCAGGCATGTTTCTGAGCGCTTCAAAGAGAGGTATGGTGATGTTAACTTTCTGGAACATCTCTTTGAATCGGGCGAATTCCTCATCATATTTCGTCTTCCCGATGCGCTGAGGAAATGGAGCTGTAGGCTTTGGAAGCATCGGCTGATCTTTCGCGTTTTTCATTCGCGATCCTTCCTCTCTGTCTATCTCTTGCGAGACACCTTCTCCACCGGTCTTCGCGTATTTCGCTCGCGAGGGATCATCGTGAGCCTTGGTCGCGATTCCCTCTCCATCACTCTTCGCGTCAATTGCTCGCGAGCCTTCATACTCCGAATGATTTTCATATGAAGCTCCGCTCCTCAAATATATTGCATTGCATTGATTTGGAGGAGTATGATTCTTCGGATTTTACTCAGTGTTGCTTGGGAATTGACCTTGCCTGTGCACCCCAGCTCTCTCATTAGCCATCCGCCCCACTTAGTTTTCCAACATCTTCAATTGTTTTCCAAGGGCTATCACCGTATTGTTGATGGCGTTGACTGTGCTCTCTAGAGCGTTCATCCTATTCCCAAGCTGCTGGATCTGAATATTTTGCTGAGCCACAATTTGTTGGTGACTCGCTGCTATTTGTTGATTGCTTGCCAACACTTGCTGCATCATTTATTCAAGGCTCGGCTTCTTAGGTTCCATAATCATCCCATTATTCACAGTAAAACTAGGTGGTGGTTGCTGAGCATTCTGTGAATTGGCATAGAAAAAATTTGGATGATTCCTATTGTTGGGATGATAAGGCGGGTTTCCATTTTGATTCCCTTGAAAGTTGTTCCTTTGGTTCACAAATTGAACCTCCTTGATATTCTGTGCCATGGCCACAGTCATTTGCCCTTTTCTCTCGGCTTTGTACTCCTTCTGCAGAGTTGTGAACTTCTCTAACAAGTCATCATACTTATCATCCAACTCTGCAGTAGCCACTCTTCTGATCGACTGTCTCTCCATCGGCCACTGATAACTGTTGGATGCCATCTCCTCAATTATTCTCAGTGCTTCATCGATTCCTCGATTGAGAAGGCATCCTCCGGCTGACGCATCAACAATGCTACGGGTGTTAGCATTGAGTCCACTATAAAATTATGTCACTTGTTGCTCAGATGAAAACTCATGCTGTGGACACTTGCGGAGCAGGTATCTGAATCGCTCTCAGGCTTCAAATAATGATTCATCTCCCAATTGTGAAAAATAGGAGATCTCGGCAATGATCTTCTGAGCCTTGGCAGGTGGAAAGTATTTGGACAGAAATTTCTCGCACAATTGCTCCCATGTGGTGATTCTTGATCTGTCCAAGCTCTTGAACCACTCTTTTGCCTGACTCCGCAGCGAAAATATGAACTTCCGCATCCGGATAGCATCAGCTGGCACTCCATTCTGCTTGATAGTATCACATATATCAAGGAATGCCTCTAAATGTGCGTTGGGGTCTTTAGTAACCCCTCCCCCAAACTGCTCCACTTGGATCATGCTGATGAGGGCAGGCTTTAACTCAAAGTTATTGGCGTTGACATTCGGCCCCCATCCTCCACCTTGGAACTGATCTGTCGGTGGCCTGTACATGTGGTTGAGCGGTATGGGCTGTGCTCGTTCACCAAACGGGCTCATCTGATTATTCAACGCCAGTTGGCGTTGCATTGCTACCAGCATCGCCTCCATTTCGGCCATCCGATCTTGACCTATGGGCTGTCTATCTACCATTTCTTGTTGTCTTCTTTCTCGGCTCTCTCTCTTATATGATCTGTCAATCTCGAGATCCAATGGAATAATTTCTTTCATTTGGGATCTTGTAATCATGCACTGCGTAGAGAGATAAAAACCAAGTCAAATCCAAGAAACAACACAGAATTAATAATAATAATTTTTTTTTCTATTTTTATTTTTTAAACCTGAATTAATAACTACAATTCAGAAAATTATCACTATGCAATCTAAACAGTCCTCAGCAACGGCGCCAAAATTTGATCGCTAATATTCCTACCAAATAAATGATAGTAAAACAGCAAGTATATATATCGTATCCACAGGGACTGCGACTCGAGAACACAACAAATAATCAACACTGAATCTTGATTATTATTCAGGCAACAATTTATCAAGAGAGAAAAATTATAAAACTAGACTCAAAAATAAAGATAGGAATAAAACCAGATATAAAAGACTGATCTTAGGGATGTACTTAACCTAACCAAATTCATACAATTAACCTATTAATCTGTTTACCAATTTAATCCACTTTCATATGAAGGATCACTAATGTAACTATAGTTTCCGACAGGACAACCTATAGTAGTAGGTTAGCCTAAACTCTATCTCGTCAGATCTCAAGAGAAGTAAGCTAATTACCAAAAGCACACATAGATTTAACCTCCTACAGTTCACCTATCTCCGCCAGGTCTCAAGGCAAAAACTGTATTATAAATTCCAGATATCGATTATGCAATTAATTCCGCCAGGACATCAATCACATAACTAACATGCATTAATATTGATCAGACACCAACACATGAGAATTAAAGCCAAGAATTATAAATCATGAATGGGACGGCAAAACAGTATTAACAGATCAATTATATAAATCTAGTTAGACATACAAACCGTAGGATCAATACGAACTTAGCTACGCATAATTAAATTACTAAAGCAATAAATAAATAAGAATAACATAAACTGAATTAAATAAATAAAACCGTAGGAATCCACGAAGAACAATGTAACACTTGAATGGAAGAAATTACGAACTCGAATAAAAGCGAACTCTGTTGGAATGAAAATCTTGAAAGTAAAAGCTAAACTAAATTAATCTGGAAAGAGCGTGCAAAAGAAAATATTGAAGAATTTGTGTTCTGTCTCGGGAATGGGTCTCCCTAAGCTACTGCTCTCTCTCCCTTTTTATAATAAAACATAAACTCTCTCTCTCGTAAATTCCCCCATTCCTATTCTGACTCAGACTCAAACATATACGTAAACTAGGTGTCTCGCCTCGCGAGACGCCTTCTCTTGCACAAGTCGAGATGGCGGGTTGCGAGCTCTAGTCGCGGGCTTCCGTGTCGCCTCGCGAGCTTCCATCGTGAGCAACGATCGCGAGCTCTAGTCGCGACCCTCCTTCCGCGTGACTTCGCGATCTACCATCGCGATCCTTGGTCGCGATGCCGGGTAGCGAATTCTTCTCAGCACGCGTTCAACTTTTCCTCGCGATCAAATGTCGCACCCTTTGATCGCTATGACGTGTCGCGAGGTGATCTTCTTGGTTTCTCGACCAATTCGTCCGCGAGTTCTTTCTCACGAGTTCACCTCCATGCTTTAGTATGTGCATCGTGTATGTTATCCCCTTTTTATATAAAAATCTGTGCTAAAATAACACAAAATACCCACGACATCATATCTTTCAAAGCAATTAAATAAATATGAAAATATAGCTCAAACAATCATTTATCAATTAAAAATAGGATAAATATAATCTTATAAAACAGGTAAAAATGAGGCTTATCAAACTGTGACTTACATGCCACAACATAATGGGGTAGCTGAACGTATGAATATGATTTTGTTAGAAAAGGTAAGAAGCATGTTGGCCTCTTCGGGGCTTTCTAAGAACTTTTTTGGGGGGAAGCTATACATACAGCTGCTTATTTAATAAATAGGTCTTCATCTGTGCCTTTGAAGGGTGAGTGTACTGAAAGTATTTTCTGTGGTAAACCTATTGATTTTTCTAATCTTCGTGTGTTTGGCTATGCTGCTTTTATGTATAAAAAGGGTGATAAATTGGAACCTAGATCTAAAAAATGTGTTTTCTTAGGATACCCTGAATGTGTTAAAGGGTATAGGATATGGGACAGAAATGAACCTGGCTTCAAAGCCGAAGTTAGTAGGGATGTGATCTGTGCTGAATCTGATTTTCCTTGCTTGTTTGTTGATTCTGTCTCTAACACGACTCAAAGTGAGGTGGAGCAATTCCCTTATTTGATTCATTTTGATGGCTCCAATTATTTGAGTGCCGAAAGTGTTAATGAGCATGTTGTTGATGAAAATATGTCTGTTATTGATGAAACTCTGCATAGAAATCCTATTGATAATGCTCTTGATGATGATATGATGAAGATGATACGCATGATGATGCTATTGAAAATGATGATATGCATGATTATCAACTTGCTGGGGATAGAGGTAAGAGGACAACTAAAATGCCTACTAAATATAATGATTTTGAGTTGTGTTTGCTTGTATTCAATGTGTTTGAATCCCTAGAGAGTAATGCTCCTAATACATATCAAGAAGCATTAAAATATGTGAATGCTAATAAGTGGCTGGAAGCTATGCAAAAAGAGATGAACTCCCTTCAATCCAATGTGACATGGATTCTTGTGCTTGAACCTAAAGATTGCTCTATTATTGATTGCAAATGGCTTTTTAAACTAAAGGAAGAACTTGATTCTATTCGTTATAAGGCTAGGTTAGTGGCTAAGAGGATTACTCAAAAAGAGGGGATAGACTACAATGAAATTTTTGCTCCCGTTGTGAAGTTTACCACTATTAGAATGATGCTTGCTTTAGTTGCACACTTTAATTGAGAACTAAAACAAATGGATGTGACTACTGCTTTTCTGCATGGTGATTTAGATAAGCCTATTTACATGAGACAGCCCGAGGGCTTTGTTGATCCTAAGAAACCTAATCATGTGTGTATCCTTAAGAAGACTTTGTATGGTTTGAAACAATCACATAGGCAATAGAACATAAAATTTGATCAATGCATGAAATCTTTAAAGTTTACTAGAAGTGAATTTGATCATTGTCTCTACTTTAAAGATTGTGATTCTGTGCCTATGTTCTTGCTCTTATATGTAGATGATATGTTGTTAGTAAGTCCGTGTGTTAAGACTATCAAGCATGTGCAAAAGTGTTTAAGTGATTACTTTGAGATGAAAGACTTAGGATATGCAAAGAAAATTCTTGGCATGGGTATTGTTAGAGATAAGAGTAAAGGTACTCTAGTGCTTAATCAGATTTCATATGTTGAGAAGATTTTGAGTAAATTCTCTATGTCGAATGCTAAATGTTCTAATGTGCCTCTTGCTTCTCATTTTGTGCTAAGTAAGGATCAATTCCCCAAGACTGCTTCTGAAATAAATGTCATAAAGAAAATGCCTTATTCCAATGCTATAGGATCTGTCATGTATATCATGATTAGTAATAGGCCCGACATTGTTTATACTGTGAGTTGTATGAGTCACTACATGTCTAATCCTGGTATACCGCATTGGGAAACGTTGAAATGGTTGCTTATGTACTTGAAATCTTCTATGAATCTTGGTTTGACTTTCTCTAAGTGTACTGATGGAGTTAAGCTTGTTCGTTATGTGGACTCTAATTATGCTAATGATAGAGATGATAAACCTCATTTTTACTTGCTTTATAAAGCCATATTTGTCTTGTTTATATTTGATTAGTGATCTTTTGAGCTACCATTTGATATGTTTATGTTTACCATGAAAGATATTATGCCGTATGTATTTCGTGTCATTTTAGCACATGATTTGATGTCAAAAAGGTGGATCACGATAAAAAAGGAATTGCTAGCCCGATCGCGAGCTCATGCGAAGAAGAACTATTTAAAAAACGATGTTAAATAGGATGAAATGGATATGACAATTATGGATGTGAAAATTTTGCAATGTTAAAGAGTATCTCGATAGGAGTCTATAGGCGCAAACGGATCGCAATTCGGAGTTCGGACACGAAAGAACGAAGCGAAACATCGAAGTCGTGAACGCGAGAAAACACGCCTCCCGAGACTTGCTCGCGAACCTAGGTCGGAGACAAACTCGCGAGGAACAATGGAAGCGCGGCAGATTTCAAGGTTCGCGACTTTCTATCACGAGAATTGCTCGCGAGCTAGTCTCGTGAGCCGCAGCGGCCTAGGGTTCAATATAGACCGCAGCTTTACAGACTTGAGGAGGATCTAACACGTTTTTACAAGAGAATACATAACACTTTTCCCTTCTTTTATTTTCTTTTGCACGTTTTTCCAGAATAGTTTAGCTTTTAGAATTTCTTTTCGTTTCCAGTTATCATTCCAGTTTTGTTTCTAGTTCAGATTTATTTACGGATTCAAGTGCTACTTTGTTCATCGTAGATTCTTACGGTTTTATTTATCTATTTCAGTTTATATTTTATTTATTTATTTATTGCTTTAGTATTTTAATTATGAGTAGCTAAATTCCATAGTGATCCTAGGGTTTGTATGTCTGACTAGATTCGTATAATTTATCTGTTGATACTGTTTTGCCATCCCATTCATGATTTATGATTCTTGGCTTTAATTCTCATGTGTTGGTATCTGACCATGCATGCTAGTTATGTGATTGATGTCCTGGCGGAATTAATTGCATAGTCGATATCTTGAATTCATAATACAGTTTTTACCTTGAGACCTCGCGAGCTTACCTCGCGAGGAGGGGTAGCGAGCCAGTCCCGCGAAGACGCACAGAGAAGACCTCGCAAGGGAGTCTCGCGACTCAACCTCACGAGGAAAAGCCGCGAGCCATCCAGTGCCTCCATTAGCCATTGCTCCATTTCCTCAACGTCTCGGGAAGAAAAAATATGACGAGAAGTTCGCCCGATTCAAAGAAATGTTCCAGAAAGTAAACATCAGCATACCTCTCTTTGATGTGCTCCGAAACATGCCCGGATACGTCAATTTTCTCAAAGATGCAGTGGCAAACAAGAAGAAGTTGGGTAAATTTGAAAAAATTAACATTTCTGAAGAATGCAGCACTATTTTACAGAGGAAATTACCACTGAAACAGAAGGATCCGGGGAGCTTCACGTTGGAGTACGAGATTGCTGAGCATACATTCCCCAACGTGTTGTGTGATTTGGGAGTGAGCATCAATCTGATGCCCTTATCTGTGTTCAACCGCTTGGAGCTGGAAAAAATAAAGCCAACTACAATTTAATTGATGATGGCTGACAGGTCAATCTCTTATCCTAAGGGAGTAGTTGAGGATGTGTTGGTAAGAATTCAGGATTTTGTCTTTCCAGCTGATTTTGTTATTTTAGACATTCCTGAATTTAAAAATCAACCATTAATCTTGGGTCGGCCTTTTCTAGCCACTGGTCGTGCTTTAATTGATGTGTAAAAATATGATCTAACATTTCGTGTCAACGATGAGGAGCTGAAAATTTCAATATATGAAGCCATCCAGCGACACGATAGTTCAGAGCATGACGATTGCTATTCAATCATCATTGTCACAGCTAGCCCAATCTCGAGCTTGGATATAAACCAACCTGTTGATGAGGATGCTACAAAGAAGAGGTGGACTCGGCATGGAACTCCGAGTGATTTGTTCAAGTTTGGGGAGAGCCACTTCCACACTCAGTGATGGTCTAAAGTTAATGCAAAGTATGCAGACAAGCACAGATTTGGGAAGAAGCCTGCTTCCAAAACGCCAAATTGATCGAGGTATGGAATGGTCTAGCTAAACACATTTAAATTTAACACTTGTTGGGAGGTAACCCAATGTTTTCCTTTGTTTTGTTTTATTTTGTTTTGTTTTCGTTTTGTTTGTTTTTGTTTTGTTTCCTTGTTTGGGTTTTGTGTCTGTTTTAGGTTGAGTTGAATGAGGAGCAGCCAATGATGAGAATTATTTTTATTAGAAAATTGATTGCAACTGATTTTGTGAGACGAAGCATGTCATGATTATTGTGATTATTAAGCCTTTGAGAACTTGATCACACTTTTGAAACCTGTGAGACTTGAGCTTTTGACTGTCATATCTTTTCAGTCTTGTTTCTTTCTGTGTGAATAGTTTGAAATAGCATGTGTTTCTCTAGAACTTGCTCTGGATCTTTTTCGAGGTTGCATTGATGTGCTTAAGAATTTTGAAATGATATTAGGCATTCTTTTCTTAGCCTATACACTATCCAAACACTAACCTATTATTTTATTATCCTTTGATGAGCCCGTTTGAGCCTACCTTATTCTTTCATATAGCCGTGGATTGAGTTATGTAGTTAGTATGATATTTGGTTGCTTGAATTGAGGGTTGAGAAAAAGAAATAAAAGAAAGGAAATAAATGATGAGAAAATGATAATTAAAAATAGTTACTTATCCATATATTTTAAAAAAATAAAAAGAAAAAAAAAAGTTCGCACAAGTGTGCGAAAAGAACATAAATCGGTAAGTAACTAGAGCTTGAGATGAGTATATCACTTATATAATAAGTGTGAAGTTCTTAAGAGAAAAATGACTTCTTGGTTTGGAAAATTGAAATGAATTGTGAAAGTTTGGGAATTGTGTCTTATGATACTTATGGTGTTTTTCATTACGGGATTATGAGTCACTTAGCCTAAATATATCATACTTACCAAAAAGCATACATTATAACCTTTTATCAGACCTTTTTTTATCTTAGTTCTTGAGCACATATTTGAGCAATGGAAAATTAGACGATTTACAAGCTTATGGTAGATTCCATGTGTTTTAAACTTTGAGAGTATACACATCCTCCTTGATACACTTGAGTGTTTGAAATTTCTTATATATACATCCATGTTGTGAGGATTCAAGTTTAAGAAGGCTTGTACTTATGATTATTATGATATGTGGAGTTTCACGAAAGAGATTGTGATTTGATTCATTTGAGTGAATCGTTTATTGCTCATTGCTCTGAGGCTTATTGCTTTTGTCGTTCGACTCTTTGCCTGTCTTTGGTCGTCTCTCTCTTGTTCTGATTTGTTTGAGGACAAATAAAAAGTTAAGTTTGGGGAAGTTGATAAATCTCATTTGTACCTGTTTTATAAAGCCATATTTGTCTTGTTTATATTTGATTAGTGATATTTTGAGCTACCATTTGATATGTTTATGTTTACCTTGAAAGATATTATGTCGTATGTATTTCGTGTCATTTTAGCACAGGATTTGATGTCAAAAAGGTGGATCACGATAAAAATGAATTGTTATCCCGGTCGCGAGCTCGTGCGAAGAATAACTGTTTAAAAAACGATGTTAAATAGGATGAAATGGATATGAAAAGTATAGATGTGAAAAGTTTACAATGTTAAAGAGTATCTCGATAGGAGTCCATAGGCGCAAACGAAACACAATTCGGAGTTCGGACGCGAGAGAACGGAGCGAAACAGGGAAGTCGCGCACGCGAGAAAACACGCCTCGCGAGACTTGCTCGCGAGGAACAATGGAAGTGCGGCTGATTTCAAGGTTCGTGACTTTCTATCGCGAGAATTGCTCACGAGCTAGTCTCGTGAGCCATAGCAGCCTAGGGTTCAATATAGAGCGCAACTTTACAGACTTGAGGAGGATCTAACACATTTTTACGAGAGAATACAGAACACTTTTCCCTTCTTTTATTTTCTTCTGCACGTTTTTCCAGAATAGTTTAGCTTTTAGAATTTCTTTTCGTTTCCAGTTATCATTCCAGTTTTGTTTCTAGTTCAGATTTATTTACGGATTCAAGTGCTACTTTGTTCATCGTGGATTCCTATGGTTTTATTTATCTATTTCAGTTTATGTTTTATTTATTTATTTATTACTTTAGTAATTTAATTATGAGTAGCTAAATTCCATATTGATCCTAGGGTTTGTATGTCTGACTAGATTTGTATACTTTATCTGTTGATACTGTTTTGCCATCTCATTCATGATTTATGATTCTTGGCTTTAATTCTCATGTGTTGGTATCTGGCCAATATTGATGTATGCTAGTTATGTGTTTGATGTCTTGGCGGAATTAATTGCATAGTCGATATCTTGAATTCATAATACAGTTTTTTCCTTGAGACCTAGCGGAGATAGGTGAACTGTAGGAGGTTATTCTTTGTGTGCTTTTGATAATTAGCTTACTTCTCTTGAGACCCGACGGAGATAGAGTTTAGGCTAACCTACTACTATAGGCTGTCCTGGCGAAAACTATAGTTACATTAGTGATCCTTCATATGAATACAGATTAAATTGGTAAACAAATTAATAGGTTAATTGTGTGAATCTGGTTAGGTTAAGTACATCCCTAGGGCCAGTCTTTCATATATGATTTTATTCCTTATTTATATTTTTGAGTCTAGATTTATAATCTCTATCTCTTGATATTTTTTTACCTGAATAATAATCAAGGTTCTGTGTTGATTATTTTCTGTGTTCTCGAGTTGCAGTCCATGTGGATACGATATATATATACACTTGCTGTTGTACTATCATTTATTTGGTAGGAAATATAGCGATCAAGTGATAATAGGAAATCCACCACATCTTATGTGTTTACTTTGTGTGGATCATGCATAAGTTGAAAATCTCAACTACAACCTATTATGGCTTTATCAACTACTGAAGCTAAGAATGTTGCTGCTACTAAAACCTTAAAAGAAGCTATTTGGTTAAAAGGTCTATTATCTGAAATTAGTTTTCTTGACAAAGATGATGTGCTTTTTTGTGATAGTCAATCTGCTATTCAATTATGCAAGAACCTGTGTTTCATGATAGAACTAAGCATATTGATGTGAGGTTTCATTTTATACGTGATATTGTTGATAAAGACATAATTAAACTTGAGAAAGTGCATACTGATTTTAATCATGCTGATATGGGTACTAAGTGTTTGCAGGTTGAGAAGCTTCGTTCATGTCAAAGGATCTTGAACTTTGACTTTGGTTAGTTTACCTTTGGATCTTTGTGATCCGTACAAACTATGTTTGTACAAAAAGTCCCCTGTTTAGCCTTTGTGGTTTTACGGGGGGCAATCCGTCCCCTTGTTCTATCTTCGTGATTTTACAAGAGGGCTCGGCGATGATGATTGTGCGGTTTGTTCTCCGTTGCACACAACAACACGGTTGAGTCAAATGTGGAGATTGTTATTAATTGTTGGCCCAAATTACAGACCCAAGCCCAATACTTCCCCTTAACCCTTCTTATACCTAATCATTTTCTCCCTCTATTTAGATTGAAATAACACACACCCTCCTCAGCAAAGAGAGAGTCAGCAAGCGAGAGAAAAGCAAATAACTCACCCATTCCCACACCAAAATTCGCACCGCATCAAGAGTGATGAGCGGTGACGATCACGCCTTCTTCCTCGGCAAAGGGCCTCTTCTGGACGTGCCGTTGCTTCCTTCATCTCCAAGAATATTTACAGCCCTCTTTTCTCTCTGCTGTGGGGCTATTTTCTTCTTAGTTCATTTGTGGAACTTAAAATAAGGAAGGGGGTTCAGCCTTTGATTCTTGGAGAAGAGTGTTACGGGTTTTGTGTGCATTGATGATTTGTGCACCGTGAAAGATTAGAGTGGGCAGTAACCTGTTCGTGGAGAGCTGCCGGTCTAGGGGGTTATCTTGGGTAGTGGTCGTTGCGTGTCGACAAATGTGATTTTCTCCTTTTGGACACCGTGATGGCGTGTTGCAACGACGGAGAGACCGCACCTGAACCGAATTGTTATCTCTATTTTCTTTCTTCTTTCTTTGTTGTGTGCAGGTCGTAGAAAGCTACCGGAACGAGACGTTGAGTTGCTACCGAGGTCGACGGAGGTGTGTGCGTTGACGATAGCAAAGCTGTTTGGATTCTCAACAGATATGAAAGTGGAAGTTGTCTCATATTCGTGAATCTGTTGACACAACAAAAATTAGTGCAACATCAATTAAAAATGCCTGTTGGATTTAAAAAGTGGTCCGTGCGTCGCCGACTAGCCGTGATAAAATAAAATTGAAAATATAAATATTATCATACCAAAATTAAAGTTTGTGCAATTAAGGAGTTTTATGCATAAAAAATGTGTCAGACGAAATAGCCCGGATTTCGAGTTAAAGTAGCCCCTTGGATAGGGCTGACCTAAAAATGTTTGGAGCCTAAAAATCAACTGTACAACTCGGTCCGCAATCGAGTCAGTTTGGAGGATCAAACCACTTTTAGTAGCTCAGTTCTTCATACAAACTAAAATAAATCAATCATAAGATTTTAAAATTAGCAAGAAAATTGATCGATCTTAATTTCGTAAGGTAATGAATGCAGTAAAGAACACGAGGAAGTAACACGGTTCGATCTATTGAAATAAATCTACGTCCACGGAGCAAGAGAGTATATGTGTATTGAGTGGGTAAGAAGCGATTACAAAGAGTGTAGATGATCAAGTGATCGATCTGAGTGTAGATGATGTAGCTCCCCCTTCTCTTCTATTCTAGCCTATATTTATAAGCCATCAAGTTGAGTTCGACTCTGATTCAAATTGAATTGACTCTAATACAAATAGAGTTTAACTCTAATACAAAGTCTTCTCTCATAAGGATTCTTTTAGATATGCATCTGAATCTTCCACGTCTCCAATTGCGATTAGAGTTGTAGTTGGTCGAGGAGTCTTCTTGGGCCGAACTCACATGGGCCGAGCTTAATGTCGGGGCCCATTTATATTGGGCCTGATGCTTGGGCCTAGTAGTTGGGCCGTATCCTATCATATCCCCCAAAAAGACGTAGAAGTGAGGTCGTGATGGAGGGGGGAACGGTGGTTGACGTCGCCTCGCCGGAATTCGTAGTCTGGCGAGGTGGAGCGCGTACAGTCTGCCGAAGTTGAATGTCGCTTGGCTTCGTCCTGCCGAGGCGTTCTGCCGAAGTCGTATGTCGCTTGGCTTCGTCCTGCTGAGGCGTTCTGCCGAAGTCGTATGTCGCTGGCTTTGCCGCCGAAGTTGTATGTCGCTGGCCGCCGCCGAGGCGTTCGCGAGTTGAATGTCGCTTGGCTTCGTCCTGCTGAGGCATTCTGCCGAAGTCGTATGTCGCTTGGCTTCGCCCTGCCGAGGCGTTCTGCTGAAGTCGTATGTTGGTTGGCTTCCCCCTGGCTAGGCGTTCTGCCGAAGTCGTATGTCGCTTGGCTTCGCCCTACCGAGGCGTTCTGTCGAAGTCGTATGTTGCTTGGCTTCACCCTGGCTAGGCGTTCTACCGAAGTCGAATGTCGCTTGTTCGCCGAAGTTGAATGCTGCTCGGCTCCAATTGGACGAAGTCGAATGCTTGTCGCCTTGCCGAAGTCGAATATGTAACTTCGTGCCGAGGCGGAGGCTCGGGATACGGCGAAGAGGGAGGCCGGGGCTCTGACGGTGGCCGACGTGGTGAAGGCCGAGGTCGGCCATTGGAGGGCCGAGGTGGAGGCGAAGGCGGCCATGTATCGGGAGGCCGAAGTGGTGAAGGTCGAGGTGGCGAAGGCTGAGGCGAGGTCGACCTACGGAGGGCCGAGGCGAAGGCGGCGAAGGTGGCGAAGGTCGAGGTCGGTCGACGGAGGGCCGAGGCAGAGGCGGCCATGTATCGGGAGGCCGAGGCGACGAAGGTCGAGGTCGGCCTGCGGAAGGCGGAGGTGGCCAGGTATCGGGAGGCCGAGGCGGTGGAGGCGAGGTCGCCTACTTGGAATTGTCGGGATTTGACACGCTGGTTATAATACCGAGCTACTTGTTGCTTGTACCGAGCTTCTAATGTGGCGAGGTCTCTTCTCGATTCTGTGGGATTATCGCCTCGGTTTCTTGATCATCCTTTTTCTTCTTTCTGTCAGAGGGTTCCACCTTGTCAGCTTCATGCTTTCTCCTGTCCGCTTCGTCTACCTTGGTGAACCGATCTGCTATGCGCCACAGCTCCGACGTAGTGCGGGGCTCGTACTTAACGATCTCCTTGTATAGGACCCCAGGTAAGATGCCGTTTTGGAAAGCCGAGATAATGAGGAGGTCGTCTACATCCTCGACTTTTAGGCTCTCCTTATTGAACCTAATCAT
Organism: Salvia rosmarinus; assembly: GCA_036937905.1. Classification (NCBI taxonomy): domain Eukaryota; kingdom Viridiplantae; phylum Streptophyta; class Magnoliopsida; order Lamiales; family Lamiaceae; genus Salvia; species Salvia rosmarinus. The sequence continues at coordinate 23,646,491 of CM072822.1, read as the reverse complement.
GAAGTTGCTGATGGACTCGCCTCGGCCTTGCCTTACAGTGAGGAGATGAGCCGATGTGGTCTTGGACTCGGCTTTTTGGAAGAACCTTCGATGAAAGGCTTCCATTAGATCTCGGTAAGATCCAATGCTGCAGGGAGGTAAACTGTCGAACCACCGGCGGGCGTTGTCGATCAGTAGTTACGGGAACATCTTGCTCATGTGGATGGTGTTGAGACGTTGATTGATCATGTTGTATTGGAACTGAGAGAGGAAGTTTTGTGGGTCCCGCAGTCCATCATAGGGGGCTATACTTGGCACCCGGTACTTATCCGGGAGAGGGGTGTCGAGTATCTCATTGGAGAAAGGGGTAATAATCCTCCCGTATCCGTCGAACCCGCCTCCCGGAGAACGATGCGGAGTTCGTCGGCCGAACTCGTTTTGGTGGTGGGGATCGACCTCGCGGTGATCACGACGTCCTGTCCTGCGCTGCTCGTCCCTTGCACGGTCGGCTTGGGCCCCAACCCGTGTAGAGGTATGGCGCCTATCATCCGGAGGTGGGGATTCACCTCATTGTGCCGCTTCGTGTTTTGATGAGGCTTGACGTCCTTGTCTCGTGATGATGCCGAACTTGTTCTCGGCTAAAGTCTTGGAGGAAGCTCTCCTTGTTCTTTTCGAGGAGCCCTTTAACCGCTTCGTCCGTGTTTAAGCTGTGGTGCTGGGGTTCCTCTCGGTTCTTTGTTGCGACCTCCCTCACTCTGTACTCTTCTTCTTCATGCAGGATGGGATGGCCTTGCTCGTCGAGACTTTGGACATACCGCCGGGTCGTATCTCGACCGGGCTTTTCCCAAGCCGAGCTCGGCGCGTCCTACCGTCGTTGTTGCTGTTGTTGCCGGCAGTGGCTCTGGATGTAAGACTTCTTGTATTCATCGTTGTTCTGATTGTTACCCGCGAAAAAGTTGATCGAAAACACAGAATTTCGTTCCCACAGACGGCGCCAGTGATCGATCTTAATTTCGTAAGGTAATGAATGCAGTAAAGAACACGAGGAAGTAACGTGGTTCGATCTATTGAAATAAATCTACATCCACGGAGCAAGAGAGTATATGTGTATTGAGTGGGTAAGAAGCAATTACAAAGAGTGTAGATGATCAAGTGATCGATCTGAGTGTAGATGATGTAGCTCCCCATTCTCTTCTATTCTAGCCTATATTTATAAGCCATCAAGTTGAGTTTAACTCTGATTCAAATTGAGTTTGACTCTAATACAAATAGAGTTTGACTCTAATACAAAGTCTTCTCTCATAAGGATTCTTTTAGATATGCATCTGAATCTTCTACGTCTCCAATTGCGATTAGAGTTGTAGTTGGTCGAGAGTCTTCTTGGGTCGAACTCACGTAGGTAGAGCAAATGTCGGGTACCATTTATATTGAATAGGATGTTTGGACCAGTAGTTGGTACCGATCCTATCAAAATGTAGAGAGAGTGAGAATCGAAAAATGGTGAGACACAGACATAGGTTCATATAATCATATTGTCATCAATGGAAGGTAGGTTGTGTACGAAAAATGTCTAAACCACTCCCAACTCCATGATTTGCATTTTCTTCTATTTGCCAAGCGCCCCCCCCCACCCCGGCCTCTAATTCCCCCAATCTCCTATGCTCACATAAATGAATTAACGTTTAAAATAAGCAAAGTGGAGAGAGAGGAATAAAACCCTCAAAGATGTGCTCCTCAATGTCATCAATTTCGCTCTGTTTGCCCTCAAAAACCACCTTCTTATCGCACAATAGCTTCAATTTTGTTTTTCATGGCAACCCACTGTCCATCACGCGCAGAAACCCTAAGCACATTTCTCTGTCAGCTTCTATTGCTGAGAAAAACTCGAGTCTTGAATTTTCTTGGGTTTCTTGGGATAGCGTTATTCCCGATGACTACAATGGTTGGGCCATTGCGGAACCTGCTCCGAAACCAGCTGAAAAAAAGGTGACAGCTTGATCTTTTAGGTTTTATTTTATCTAGAATTTGTGGGAAATTTTGGGTTGGTTATGAAATGTGTATGTCATCATAGGTTGGCGGACATTTGCTATAGTCGGTGTTGGAGCTTCAGTTGCTGCGTTTCTTGGTTTGATTGTCTGTTTTTGGTTCTCTAGTAAAGGTTGGGCTTCATTTACGTTTCCAGCTATTGGGTTGATTTTGATTTGTAGTTAGCTGATGAGCTGAGTATTTGTATTGGTTTTAACATTTTATTTGTTAAACAGGTTTTGGTGTTCGATTTAGAAGTCCGTTTAGTGCTTTACACGGGTTTTTGCCTTCTTTAACTATCAAGGATGAACACGGAATTGAAGAAGTTCGTGATGATGATGTGCCACTGGCAGAATCTCGGATGCCCGAGGAAACACTGGGTGATGCATCTGATGCTTTTGTGGTGACAGGTGATTTTATGCCTATTTTTGGAGTTGATTCTCTATATTGCTTTGCTTGTTATAACAGGTACATTCATTTTCATGAAATATGCTTGAATGCTCATCACTTTCGCAGAGCACAAGCATGAGCAGGTCATAGTTCCATTTTCTGTAGATGTTGCTCAGCTAGAAGCTGTTTCAGCACTTAAGAAACTCAAGGTGAGTTTTCAGTGGATCACACAAAAATTTATGGTTTACAGCATCTATTTGAGGCTTCTTTTCTTTCTTTTCGTATACAATTGCTAGTTAACATAACAATTCTCTATGCAGTCTAACATGCTAGTTCTCTAAGCTAGTCGATACGTCATTCCCATAATAAATGGGTATAGAGGCATTGGACTTTGGTTCCACACACTATAAATTGTATAACTTTGTTCTTTTGACCACATTTTTTGCAATATGCATTTCTCCTGAAGGTAAATGGAATTTTGGTGTTGATTATCCATGTGATACTGAGTCAAATTTTGCAGTGAGAAGCACTATATGAGTAATTTTGTAAGAAAAGGATATGTTGTGGACACCCTTTATTGCCTCTTCAAGGCCTTAGGACAGGAAAGACATGGTATTTATGTCTCTAATGGGTAGAAGCAGATATTCTGATGACTAAATATGGGAAGTCAATGATTCTCATGTATGTGAAAAAAGGAGCTTTAGCCTGACTGTATTACTCTACCGACTTTTTCTCTATACTTGAGTATCTGTTCTACAGTTCTTTCTTTGTGCGATGTGATCGGACTATTGATTTAAAGTTAGCAAAGCAGAATGTATTGTATGTATCTAATAATTCCAATGCCATCCATTTAAATTCTGAAGCCTTCTCTTTTTCTGCTTAAGGTTTAGCGTCATGGTGTTGGATACTTCAACTTTGTATTTCTTTTGAGGATTTATTTTTCTAGGGAGACCCTCTTTGTTTGAGTATGTGATATATATAAGTATATTTATTTTGTGGGAATCCATTCTTACCTTTCCAGGTTAAGTGGCTGATTTATTGAAGATGAAGCTCTAAGATTATAAAAAGCATTTGTACCTATAGTTTCAAATTATTCTAATGTTAATGAAAAAGTTAGTCACGAGTCAATTAGAATTGCTGCTTCACAGTTCCTTTTAACTCTCAGTTTAAGAGCACCACTATTGAATTGCATGTGGATAATCAAGATGAACATATGTTCTTTTCACAACTTACGCCTATAATTAATTGCAAGTACTGATTTTCCTGTCTTCACAATAATGTAGCTTTTGCATGTCTTGTAAAGCTTCTCAGTTCTATATGTGCTTCTTACTCTTCCGATCAAGGTGTACAGATTATTGAAGATGATATCAGAGCAGATGAATTATGTACTAGACGAGAATACGCACGATGGTTAGTGCGTGCAAATTCACAGCTGGAGAGGTATTGGTAAACTCATCTTCTAAACATAATTTGAATACAATCAACTAATTCTAATACCGTTTTTTTTTTCATATAATAAAAAATGGGTTTCAGGAGTAGGAAGCACCGGTTGAATCCATTTGCTGCACTTTGTGGATCTAAAATTACTGCCTTCGATGATGTGGGAGTTGAAGACCCTGATTTTGAACATATTCAAAGTAAGGTTTGGTTGAGTTACCGATTGTTTTGTGAATTCTTGTGTAAGAAGAATTGTTTGAATTGTGTGTCAAACCTGCATTTAGCTCTAGCTGAGGCTGGTATTATTAGAAGCAAACTGTCAGAAGCAAATCATGGCTCAACTCTGAAAGGAAACAAAGAAATTATGAATTTTTCTCCAGAAAGGTACCTCAAAACTCTCCAAACTTCCTTGCCCCCTCAACCCCAACCATAATAGTTGTCGTAACCAACAGTTGTCATTTGATGTGATAGGTTCATATCTCGCCAGGATCTGATTACTTGGAAAGCAAAAATAGAGTATGAAGTCATGTCTGGAATCGATAAAGAGGTAGGAAGACTTCTTCCTAGTTACCTCTGTCCTTCTCTCACATAAAATTGGATGCAGATATCAAATGATATTTTTATTCTCTAAAAACCTGATTTTCTTGCAGTTCAGATGGCAAGGAGGAACATTGGTTTTCTAGATGTGAAGGAGGTCTCGTCAGATGCATTGTTAGAGCTTTTTATGGACTATCAAGCTGATAGAAAGAGCATAACCAGAGGAGTTTTCGGTTATTTCTCTTCTCATTTTATTCATTCTCGCCTCTTCATTCTTGGGTCCCCTCCCATTTGCTTCATGGATATAATACCACAAACATATTACTGACATCCTCGGGATAATAGGGAAGGATAAAAAGGAAGACGATGACTAACTACCATTTCTGTCAAATCACAGAAATAACATCTCAGCTATTTTTGTTCTAAATTATGTCTGAAAATATTGGCTTGGCATTAGTATAAGATCAAATCTTATCGGCTAAATATAGTTGTTTTGGCACTATCACATGTTATATACAAATGTGGCTAGTTTGACACGAGTTAACTATATTCTTCACAGGACAGAGCAGGCGATTCCAACCAAGCAAACCATGCACAAAAGCTCAGGCTGCAGTTGCACTGACATGCGGAAGAGCGACAGAATTCATACAGGCAGAAATATCAAGACTTGAAGCTGAAAAGCTGTCAAGGGAAATTGAATTAAACGAAGTGAGGAGTGAGATTATAGAGAGAGGTGAAATAAAGGAGTATTGGGAGCGAAAGATGGAGAAAGAAAGAAATCGTGGCTTGGAAGTGGACATGGATTATCGTTCAGCCATTATAGCTTTGGAAGAGGAGAAGCTTACTCAAGAGAGTGGTTCGGCTGAATTGGTGAAGCAGAAAGCAGCTTTGGAATGTCAGGAACAGTTGCTTTCGAGTTTAAAAGCAGAAGTAACGGAGATGTCTGAAATACTCTCTGTAGAGAAGGCCAACTATGTTGATGAGCTGCGTGGCATACAGGATATGCGGCATGATCTGCAGGCAAAGTATGAAGAGCTGCTCGATACAAAGTCGATTTTAGAAGCTGAAATAGAAGCTCTGCGTATATTGAGGTAATGATTTGTGCATGCTCTACCATTTAGTTTTTTTCTGTTCCTTTTTCTTTCTAAATGATAACTAACATCAAGAATGGTGCCATTTTGAGATGCTATCTATTCATGTGTTTTTCATAAGGAAAAAGTTGCACGGAATCCTCGTAGTGATCCTTTTGTATGAGTATTGAAGCTATTTGTGCAGATCGTGGGTTGAAGACGAGGCAAGAAAAAGCCAAGCTCGTGCAAAGGTCCTCGAGAAAGCTAGCCGAAGGTGGAAATGGGACGGTTAACCATCAGATCATGAAGACAGCCACGCTGCCAAAGAGCCTTCTCTTAGAAAGTTAAGAAATTACGTTTCTTGTACTTGATCAACATTAAAAACATATTTTTCTATACCCTCAACTTTGCATTCTTGTAGCATTGTCAATCAGCATAGTTTCTGCACTGTGGGAACTGGTCATTAATGATATTTCTTGATCCTTTTAAGCTATTTACTTGTTCTTGCAGATTTATCATGAAATCTGAGTGATGGGTTGTTGCAAGAGTATAACATAACGCCGTCTCATTCATATTGTTTCTGTAATACCTCAAATATACACATAAGAATGTGAACTACTGAACTACTGCATTGTAACCACAAGTCTCCTATAAACAAATTAAGCACCTCCTACCTTCCCTTGAATTTTATGAGGAAGACGAATCGAGCACCTTTGATAGCCTGCTTCCACCAGCAGCTCTGATCCACCTCTAAACTGCAATTTTCCAACACCAAGTTAGACTTTATTGTAACATAAAGAGAAAGACACATTAGTAAAGAAAACACACCTCATTTTACAAACATACTTGGTATGCTTGATCTCTGACTTGTTAAAACCTGGCACGGATAGAGACAGATTTATTGGACATATCGAACATCACTGAAGATAAGATCTCCTTGGTAATCTCTGAAAGTAGTTCTCCAGCATATTTATTATGATCGCTTGCCATGATCTCATCCCAATGGATGTAGTTGCTGAATTTGTGATGTTGAACGGGAGCACAAGGCAACGGTGCAAAGCTGATCTTGACAGTTTCAGCTAATGCCTTTGGGATCTTTCAGTAGGTACGCTAAATGCACCGGATATTTGTGCGAAGCGCACAGCCCCAGTAGCGCAATGCAGAATTCAGTGATGCAGGGTTATCAGGGTTCATCACAAGATAGCAGCCAAATTTACGAGGCTCCGCAAAGATGGAAGACCCTTTCTGTCGAAACAACAACACGGAGATAGTATCAGAAGATTCTTGCAATGCATACAAGATTATATATCTAGAAACCTTATTCACCTCCAATGTTTGTTCCAAGTAATACCATGTCTGTGAACTCGTTCTCCCAGCTATATTGACGGCATTGCCATAGACTTAGGGTATCGTCTACGAGTCTGAAGAGAGATGGCCCAGCTACCCTCCCCAGATCAGTCTTTTCAGCCATCATCATACTCAGATATTTTATGTACAATCTTCATAATACTGACAACAAATGATTTGAGCAAATGAAGGGAAACGAGGGCGACAGAGGGAGAATGGTCATCAGTCGACTAAGCCTAGCTTTACTGATAGCACTTATCATACGTATAGTTTCTTCAGTGTTTATACCATCATGCACAACAACGTCATACTTTGCTTTCCCTGCATTCCTCTGAGCCACGAAGAATCCCACGAGACTTTCAAGTTCCAAAGAAGAGAATATAGAATCCATACCAGAGAACGTGGGAAGGAAGAAGTGGGGGGCGGATTTATTTAGAAATTAGGCCATCAACTTTTGAGAAGTGCGTTTTGTACCGCCACCTATTCAAATTAACTTATGGGTGCGACAAAATTGGTTGTAATTTTGCAAAATGGTGTGCGAAATATCTATTAATATATAATTCCATTACATATTGAAGACATCACGTTCATCTATAATTCTTACATGGTATTTTCATGATTTTTCATTTTTTTTTTTCTAAATGTAACAAATTTCCTTATTTAACCATTTATCATTTAATATGTTGATTGATTGTTATGTTAATATTAAATGTGGTATTATAACGCTTATCTAAATTTATTACTTTTATTTAATTCAATTTATAATTTTACAGAAAATCATTATCAATATTTTTTTATTTCAATTTTGATTTAAAATCATTGTATTGTGATTATGATGTAATTTATTCTATCAAATCATTCCTTTATTTTTTTCGTTCGAGAAACATAATATATTTTAAATTTAATATTTATTTTGGAAATAAACTTTGTGAGATTAATATTTAAACTATGTAAGTTTATTAAGAAACCTTCCAACATATTTTGATAGTTCGAGTTACATTTAGTGAATATATTGATTTAGCATGTAAACAATCAACCAATTAATCAATCACAATGTCGACATGTTGTCAGAATATCGATACTATGATTGTTATATTGTATTAATTTCTATATACTAATAATAGATATATAATTATTTTTTTTATTTTTTATGTCATAATTAGTATTTTCTAACAATATGTTAAAAGTATAAGAAATATTAATCCATAACATATGTGCATTTATATAAATCTATGAAAACAATTTTAAAATATGTACTAAATTTTAAAATATACATAATGGTTTAAATATAATAAACCAACTAAAATAATGTTATACATATGCATCAATACCAAATAATTTTAATAGTTATAAAATTCATAAATTATAAGCTATATCCATTAATATATAATGTATTTTAATAAATGATAAAACTCAATTTTCATCACATTACATGATGATACACTAGAAGAGTATGAAATACATAGATATTATGATTGAATTGTACAGATTAACTCTAACATATCATATCACTTCACTATTGATGTCAACAACTCAATGTGACTAAATCCTAGTAGAATAATAAGTTGTTTTTATAGTTTCTATTTATATAGTACAATTTAATGCAATTTCCTATCGAAACTTAACAGAATACAACTTATATATCAAATATAGACACATCGCCATGATATAAAAACTGTTTCTTTTGCTATATATGAACATAAAAAAGAGACAAGTGTAATCTCTTTCCAACGTAGGACTTTACCTACCAAAATATATATTTAGTCATGGTTAATCATACGTTTGTAATCTTACGAGTCACTCGCAAAAGTGATTTAAAAAAGTTTAATCTTCACTTGGTAATGAAATTTTAGATAGATGGTGAGATGCACGATACAATAACTAACGTGTTAATGAAATTTTAGATATAATTACAAAATTATTTTTCATATTTTAAAAAAAGATCTTTAATTTAAATTAGTCTTCACTTTCTATATTTAGAATAATATTTTATTACTATATTATAACATATGTTTAATTTAATTTATATTGATTTTTTGTAGATATAGTAAGTAAAAAAAATGATAAACATCCTTTTAGACATATTTTTTAAATTGTTATTTTAAATTTCTAATAAAAAAATTACAACGTTAAGTGGTTTCCCGTCGAAACTCGACAGGTTACACACTAGTCTTTTTTTTTTTTGATCAATTAATACAGAAATTTTAAAGGCTGCATCACGGTGGACTCAAACCCTAGACCTTTGGCCCCGGGCATTAACCACTCTACCACTAGGCCAACACACACACTAGTCTTTGTGTTAGAAGAATTGCAACAAGCTCTTTGTATTTCCAGAAAATCTGCACCAGTTTCTTTTTGTCCTCATTTAGTGACAATTACCAAGTGAATGATGGTAATTTGGGGCAAAAATCAGTAAAACGAAGGCAGCAATATTTTATTTTATTTGAAAATATAGAGAGATTTGACCCAACTCTTTATACAAGGAGGGTTTCACACAACGGGATTATATCATGACTTACATGAACCTGATTATGGAGTATTCGGTTTGGTGAATTAGATAAGGTTAGTATCATGATTTATTGTTTGGTTCGGTTGACTCGACCAGGTACTTAATCTTGTGCCACGTGGGATTAGTAAAGTCTTATGACTTATGAGTCTTGATCTCCCATGTGATAAAATTAATCTTGGATTATCTCAGGGCAATTCATTCATTCTCAGATAATCGAAGATAAATTTAATCTCGATTATAATTAAAATATAGCATAAAACCAAAAATGTCTTTTGATAGAAGAGCCATCTTCCTTCAATTTGCAAAAATTCGAGAGAAAAGAAGACCAAAAATAATTTTGGTGAAGATATTTTGAATTTTTTCATTATGGATTGTTAGTAACCAATCCAAATTTGAACTGATAAATTATCATTCAATTGGCTGGTTGGAACATGAAATGAGTTATGCATCACGGGTTGAATCATTCAAACCAAATATATGATTAAGTTGAATTATTTTATGAATCAAATTAAACTTACTATGTACTTATGGAATTGATAAATTTCATGTATATCAAGTGATTAATTGTGTATAAGTAAACGTGCGTACATTTAATTAATGATGGTAAAATAGGAAAAATGTTGAGAGAAAAATTGCGAATGGTGTTGATAGAGTAGGAGACACAATGTTGAAATCAAATAAAACGTTGAGTAGATATGAAACATATGTGAGTTATTTTAATGCTCCCTGGTCATACTAATATAAATTTGTGCTTCCTTTTTTGTCTCCGCAAAGTTATAATCCTTATTCTTTTTGCAATTAACACTAGTTCATTTTAAAAGCATCACTTGCTATCCCTATGACTGAAATTCTTTATTAATATGTACGACAAGTTTCAAATTTAATTTATTTTTTTACGCAACAAATTGTGTTTCTATTTTCTTCGCATATTGAGTTCTTAGAGTCAATAGAATATTTCTAAAAAATTGTGTTTTTATTTTATTCGCAGAATGATTCATCTTTTTTAATAACGGATTTATGTGATTTTAAGTAATATTATTTGTAAATTAGGAAGTGCAGAGAGTTATGCAGCTACTACGATGAATCTGAATAGATTTCGTCTATCAATTATAGCCGCGTAGCCCGCGTCTCAATCTTAATTCGACATTTTTTTTTGGAATAATGGGATTTGTTTTTATCTGGTAAGTAGCTGTTATGTCATAATGTTAAAATTCAGTAGAGGGAGAAAACATAAATAACACTCAAAGTAGAAAATCAAAACTATGAATAAGACCTTTTTAAATCTAATTACATATAAGTATTCTAATTTCTAGTCATATTTGTGTGATATTATTGCGACTGTATCATGATACTCTTGAGTCAACTATATTAATTATTCTTGGCACTGATAATGGAATCCCGAAATAATATATATCTGAATGAAATTGAAGGGTAAAACAAAATAAAATAAAATAAAATAAAATAAAGGGTTATTGGCATATAAATATATGAACTTATTAATTGAAGTAATTTTACCATAATTTATTTGAAATTGACATGACATTAGATATGATCAGTTGGCAACGATGTAAAACACTACAAGAAAACAGCAGAATAGCGACGGAAAATTCCGTCGCAAACCTTAAAAATCCGTCGCTATTAGCTTCTAAGGACGGAATTGCTACAAAAACATTCCGAATCTAAAATCATGGTCGCTAAATTAGATTAGCGACGGATTACGATCCGTCGCTAAAATAGCGACGGAACAGCGACGGAATTTTCCGTCATAAAAATGGTCGCCTTAAAATCGTTGATTAGCGACGGAATTGAGATGGAATTTTCCGTCGCTAATCGTGACGAATAAAATTCGTCGCTAATTTCGATGTATTCGGTTGTGAACGTTACATTGCTAATCCGTCATTGTTTTTGTATTTTTTAAAATATAATGGGTCTTTTAAACCAAAATAATTATAAAACATGTCCAAACTGCAAATTCATCTTAAAAATACTAAATCAAAAATTCAACAAAATATGCACCAATTTCGAAACACAAAATAATCTACAAACGTAATCCATTACATAACATAATCCACAAATGCAATCCATAACATAATCCAAAAGTAAACACAATATAATCAATAACAAGAAAAACCTACAAATATATTAATTGTTTTATAAAATCAGGAAAAACATACAAATTGCAGGATTCTTGTAGTGTAAAAATATTTTTCAACAAGCTATCCCTATAGTGGCAGATTTGCGTAGTTCATTTATGAATTAGTAAATAAATAGCAAATATTTTTATAAAAATACGCCAAAGGAGGAAGTGCGCCATTATGCTGCCTCGTGGAAAATGGCTGAGCAAGGGCGGCCTGCTGCATGTTAAGACCTTCAATAATGAACGAGAATGCCCCAAATGTTAGGCAGCTTTGAAGTAGAGCTTGCGGTGCACCTGCTGAAAATAAACAATAAGTTTAACTCAAGGATGCTGTTTTTGATGGTCACAGGCAATGAACAAGCACCACCATACAAGGCACAGAGTGGAAAGCACTTCCACAACCATGATCAACAACAGAAATTGAGAAGATGTTATCAGACTTTTGAGATATATGTTTTGCCAGAGCAACAAGCATTATTTGTCAGGTTAGGTGAAGAAAAATTACAGGTAAGAGAAAAAGCTTATATGATTTTGACAAATGGAAATTACTCAAAGATATACATGACCGAAGAAACATTGGAAATTTTTTGACACAAACCAACAGTATTAAGAACACACTATTGCATGAGAATTGTTCTTAACGGTTACGAATGTGAAAGCAACTAGGCAGAGCAGCAGAGGTGCCATGATGCAGTATAAAATATTGAACCTGGTGAAATAGGAGAAAGAAATGGAGGTTAGGGTACCTGGGAGCATAGTGCAAGGCCTGTGCAACAACCAGCAACCCCTGCATTTATGACTGTAGAGAAAAGATCATGTTAAAATAGAAAATGCAGTTCAGGCCAGCCAATATCTCTACACAGTTACAGGAGTTACCATCATCTTTTCCCCGCGATCTCTTTAAAAAGCAGACAACTAAGCTGTGTACTCCACATAGAACTGCAAATGTCTACGACAGGAAATAATTATGAAGTCCAGCCACATGTATGATGTCAAGGAATAATCCATATGGAGAGATTCCACACCTTGGCAGAAGATCCAGCCTCTGCAATTGATCCTTTAAGACCCTTCTTAATTAATCCGGACCCTAAAACACGAGTACACAAATTTTTTAAGAGATTCACATTCTAAAGGTACATATATATATGATAATCACATATAACAAAGACAATGAAAGGCCACCAGAAATTGAAAGAGGGGCTATAGTATTGCAGCATCATACATTCAAAAGGGAATAAGTTATGAAGAAACATGAAGGTACTTAGATACAAAAAGTTATGAAGAAACACGAAGGTACTTAGATACAAAAAGTTATTGAAACTTCATTCAACTTTAGATAAACTAATGCATGGACCTAGCTGTGTCTGAGCAGCAGTGAAATCCATATTACAAAAATCTACCAATGCAGAGAAATGAAGGCTAGATTTTATCACTACATGTTAAAGCTTAATACATACAGCAACCTAATAGCATAAACATGAATTGCAGCACCTGAAATGACAAAAATTAGGAAGTCTCAGATAATGATATAACTTTTACTGCGCCAAGTCAGTCCAGTGTTAGATAAATTGAAATACTCCTAGCGCAGCTTCTTATAATTGTCAAATTTTTTCTCATATCTTTCAGTAATGAGTGCTACATTTTTGAGTAAAGACACTTTTTCTGTTATCTTTCTAGGACATATAATGTCTGATGAATGCCTCATAAACTGACCACAGGGTTGAAAATCATTAACCTTGCAGCCTACTGATATTATTATGTGTACCAAATGCTGACAAAACATGATCTGATTTCGTGATACATAACCAATTATTGAGAACTAGATTACGCGGGTTGCAAATTCTTACCTACGATCAACTGGAGATCTGTATATACGATGATTAGTTGGCGGTTCAGTAGCCAGTGCCAAAGCTCCCAGAGTATCCATGATGAGGTTAACCCAAATAAGCTGCAAATAAAAATAAAAAAGTACAAATTAAACTTGGGATATTTCAACTTCCCACCTAAAATTCTTCATTTGCTTTAGTGAAAGTCCAGCCTCACAAAATTATGCAATCGATCTTGTAAAACTTATTTACAGACTTCTTGAACATTATGGATTAGACAATGCCAAACTTGTGGATTCATATTTGTTTGCATCTTTCATTTCTAAGGATAACGAAGTGACAAGATTATTCAAATAGGTTGGCTTCAAAACTCCATTTTGGAAAATATTTCCCAATAATAGCAGGTAATTGCGCAGAAACATATCAAACAAGGCCAGAGTGTAAGAGAAATACTGCACCTGCACGGCATTTATAGTTAAAATTGCTCATATATATTGGCATCTCAGACAATAATAAAAAAAAAAAACAGTTTTAAGGGTGAGAAAGGTAGAAGGTAAATCAGCTAGACAAGAAAAAAAAGTACTTTGGATTCGAGATTGCCGGCGTGACAGTGGCGTCCTGGTTGCGCTCGGCAGAGTGCTGACCGAGAAGATTTGCACCGACGCCCGGCGCTATTCTGGTCGTCATCTGCACTGGTTAGAACCTCCAACTACAACCAAGTGAAGCTTTGAGGGGTTTAGAGTTGGGGCCTGAAAATAATTAATAGGGCCAACAATTACCAACAGAGGTTTATTCTAATTGCAATTAATAAACCCCATGAGTTGAGGAATAAATGATGGAATGGAATGAGTGTGAAAATGGAATAGTTAATACCATGAGTTGAGGAATAAATGACTATATCTAATCTAGTAGGAATGGTGATTCCAAATAGATTGGTGATTCCTCAAAAAAATATTATACAAGTAATGAAATAGAAATGAGATAGAATCACCGTTCCATTTTCTCCTCCATTTCATCATACCAAGCAGTCAAGCACCTCCTCAGATTTGGAATCCCCAATTCTATTAGATTTCATTTCTTCCTCAACCCATAGTATTAATAATTTCTTTCCTACCTTCATTCCATTTCCCCTACATTCTATTCTCATACCAGACACCTCCTAAATAGTTCTTAATAAATCTTAAAATGAAAATTAATAAATGCTTGATTGAATTTAATTATAGCAAATGCGTTGTACATCCAGATGTACACAAAAGTTTGTGTCTTACCAGGAGGCTCTCAGAAGGCAAGCTCTCCAACATTCCCTTTCCACCAAAGAATCCACGACCAAGTGGACTATATGCTACTATACCAATTCCAAGTTCCCTGCAAAAGATTATACACAACAATAACATAAACCGGTTTGAAACCCACAAAGAAATGCCAGATACGGACTAACCTACAAAGTGGAATAACATCATCTTCGATCTCCCGACTCCACAGAGAATACTCCATTTGCACTGCAGTGACGGGATGCACTGCGTGCGCCCTCCTGATCGTGCCAGCACTGGCTTCAGACAACCCAATGTACCGTATCTTCCCCTCCTCGACTAGCTTCTTCACGGTGGCAGGTGTCTGGGTAGGAATTTTCGGGGAGAGAGAGAGAGAAAGGGAAAATAGGGATTGAAGATTTGAAGTCTGATTCTCATTAGGGAGAAATTTCATAAAACTAAAATTTAGCTACGGATTTGCTACAGAAAAATTCCGTCGCAGATGACAAAACATAATATAAAGACCGAAAAAGTCTGTAACTAAATTCAATGACGGACTGTCCGTTGCTAAATCCGTCGCAGATAACAAAAATAAATAAAATAAATAAATAAATAAAATATAACGATGGAAAAAGTCTGTCGCTAAGTTCAACAACGGAATGTCCGTCGCTAAATCCGTCGTAACGAGTCGTGTCATATAAATCCGTCTTTAATTCGTTGTTAATTCTGTTGTTATTTTTTATATATATTCCGTCTCCAATCCGTCACTGGTTCATCGTAATTTAAAGACGGAATAAGTTCCGTCGCTAAATCCGTCGTTATTTGTCTGTTTTCTTGTAGTGAAAATCTTAAAGTTCGTGTATGAATAAGAAGAAGATATTTGTAGTAGCCTACTTGTTCGTCATTTACTCCATTTACAAATGGTGGGTTTAAGATTTGAAGTGATCTCTTTGTTTTGTGTGTTTGTATTATAATCTTTTTTTTTTGTTTCTTTCTCGTGATGTTTTGTGTGTGTTAATGAGTCAATGTGCGTAGTTTGCCAAGTATAAATGTTTCTTTTATTTTTTATTTATTAGTTTATTTTCACGTCATTATCAACTCATCATATCTAATGTCATGTCAGTTTCAATTTGATCAAAAAAATAAATCATGGTAAAATTACTAAAATTAATAAGTTCGTATATTTATATACTCCTCTTAAAGTTTGTGTGTAAAACCAAAATTAAATCAAAGTTCATGTATTTATATACCTCTTTTAAAATTTATGTGCAAAACCAAAATAATATCAAAGTTCGTGTATTTATATGCCAAAATAACCCTAAAATATATGGGACAAACACGGCCAATATAAAGCTGAAGAAAGACTCCCACAAATTAATCAAGAAAACTATTAAATCTGCTTAATTAATCAGAAATTAGGATAGATTGTAGCAAGAATTAAGGGCAGGAAACATGGGTTTGGGTAACATAGCTCATCACTTGCACTATACGCTCTTCGAAATTTATTTTCTAAGTTAAAGTAACCAAAGGCTCCTAAGTTTGACCAACCACTTTAATTAATATCATTGTGTCGTTAGCTAAGTGTCCAATTTACCGCTCCTGCCGTGCCGTCCCAGCTACTCATATGTTTCTTCAATATTCATTCATTGCAAGGTACTAAAAATTAAATACTGTTCCAAAAAAATAAAAAATATATCGAGCTCCATAAATTTTTTGGGGGGGAAAAGAAGAAAGAATCATTTCATATCTATTACAAATTCTAATATTCTCATCGCAAAAATTTACACATTTTCATCAAACTCAACCGGATCACCATTCTCATGATCTCCAAAAATAAGAACAAAAAAAAAGAAAACAATGAAATCACATCTGACTAACCATTTTGTTGCATGATCAATAATAATTGGTCATGTATAAGACTAATTAATGGTGCAACGGGTTTGGACCGGTAGGTACGAGGCGCTTTTCCACACCATAACGTGGGTCGATCTCGATACCACCGGGCGGCGGCATGTGGTGGTCCGATGGAAGTTTGCCGTGGTGGTGGTGGTAGTGGACGAACGGCGTGAAGTCGAACTTGCTGGCCAATGCTTTTCTATGACTGATGAAAGGTTGATGACTTAATAAAGATGATGGGATACTAATGTTTGAAGTTTTCTGGAGGAGTTTGAAGTTGTAGAATTCATGAAATAGTAGTAAGAAGAGAGCAAGCCAAAGCAATGAATGGAGAAAAGGAGGGATTTTCATGATGATGAAATGAAGAAAAGTGGGATGGAGAATGGTTTTAAGGGGAAGCATGGAGCAATGAAATAAGGAGAAATTTAGGCAAGATATTTTTTTTAGTAAAATGGGAAAATAGGGTTGAGCCTAAATAATATATATAGACGTACGTACACACACACACACATATATATATATAGATGTGTGTGTGTATTTGTGTGTGTATGCGTTAAAATGAGGAGGTTTGGTTCCACGTGAGGGACTTGGGAGCTATAGTTATGTTCCAATTTAAGGTTGAGAGAGCAGAAGAAAAGGAGAGGGAGATGGGTTCAATTACCAATAAATGTTCCTTAGAATGCAAGGAACAAAAAGGGATCATTAATACGTGGATTGTCAAACCATGAATTATATATGTTTGATTTTGTTAACTATTATTAGTTCTAGGCTTAACTATTGGTAATTTCTTGAAACTAGGAAATGACAGTCAAAACCTTCTATTTTATACAGGACACAAATATTACAAGTTCAATCTCCTATTGCGTGTAGTTGATTGGTTTGGTATTTATTATTGTTAATAATCAGTGACTTCATGATTGAATAGGTGATCAACAAGTATTTCTTTTCTGTGAATGGCGATCAATAAGTTGAGTATGGTTGAATCTAGGGATGGCAATGGGCCGGATCTGGACCGGATCTGGCTAGGTCCAGATCCAGATCCGATTTTTTTTGCTTTGGTCCGGATCCGGTCCAGATCCATTGGATCCAAAAAAATTTAAATCCAGATCCAGATCCATAAGATCCACAGGGTCCAGGGTCTAGACCTAGATCCATATGTTTTCGCTTCTAAAATAAATTCTAATCAACTATAATTCACAGTAACACTATAATAATCTAAATGCATAATAATACTATAATAATTATTTAGAATTTCTACAATTACCACTATATTGGAAAACGTTAGTTACAGATTTACTATAAAGTAGGAAACAACAAACAACTCGATCGTCGTTGGTGTAAGTAACGCGACCCGCCGTGAATACAGATAGATACATAATTGGGAGTATCTGAAATGAAATTTGGAACATATTTGTTTTAGAATAATTTGAAAAAGAAAATTGAAGAGTTTTAAGTTAAGGTTATGTATTTAATTATAATAAAATAATATATATATATATATATATATATATATATATATATAAATGGATTTTGGAATGAGAAATTGGGAATGACGAGAGATGCACGAATAGAAATTATTTAGGTTAACTAATTTAATTATAATGAAATAATATATATATATATATATATATATATATATATATATATATATATTAGGCGGGTCCATGGGCGGATCTGGACCGGATCCGGGTCTTAAAATCTAAACTCCAGATCCAGATCCAAAATATTGATATATGTTCCAGATCCGATCCAGATCCATCGGCTCCAAATTTTTGAGGATCCAGATCCTTAAAAATGGATCTGGATCTACGGATCTGGACCTGGTTCTGGATCCGTTGCCATCCCTAATTGAATCGGTACGTTCAATTGAGTTTAAGGAAAATTAGCTGCTGTTTGCTGTATAAATTGTCATTTCCTAAATAATTACGTGTAGAACTTGAAGTACATTATATAATTCATTCAGATAAGAAATCATGTTTAAAAGTTGTAGGAACAATAAGTTAAAGACTAATAATAATAATAATAATAATAATAATAATTTATGTCATTTGAGTCCATCATGGGATGGGGAACGCCATCTGCATATGGATGGCAATGGACCGGATCTGGCTAGGTCCAGATCTAGATTCCAATTTTTTTTGCTTGGGTTCGGATCCGGATCCGTATCCGGTCCAGATCCATTGGATCCAAAAAAATTAGATCCAGACCCAGATCTATAAGATCCGTAGGGTCCAGGGTCTAGACCCGGATCCATATGTTTTCCCTTCTAAAATAAATCTTAAATCAACTATAATTCACAGTAACACCATAATAATAATAATAATAATAATAATAATAATAATCTAAATATATATAAGTTTATAACACTATAATAATTATTTAGAAATTCTACAATCATTACTATACAAGAAAATATTAGTTGCAAATTTACTTTTGCTTTCATGACAACAAAAAAATATTACAATAGTAATAGAAGGAGTAGCACACATATCTTAGTAAATAGACCACTCATATACAAAAAAAATTTCAAATACAAAGTACAAGTTTCTAATATTATTGGCCTACCATCCAATTCTGTAACCAAGTTTATCCAACTTCGACTAGAAAGAAAAATAATATAATACACTTATAAATATAAATAAAAATTATATATACATATATATTATATGGATCCATGGGTCGGATCTGGATCTCAGAAATCGAGATTCAGATCTAGATCCGAATTTTAAAAGAATGATCCGGATTCGGTCCGGATCCGTCGGATCCTATTATTTGAAGATCCAGATCCTAAAAAATGGATCTGGATCTGGACCGGATCCGAGATCCACTGCTATCCCTACATCTGCATATTATTGTAGGGAAATCTGATTTTAACCCTCTCCCGAGGATCTATCTTGGATGTTTAATTCATCATACATTGATTATATTCCTAGCATGCACCTATATAATTAATTACAACACGTAGGAGTTTTCTCGTGTTAACCTGCGAATCTGTCGGGGATGAACGGATCGAGACTCGTGCTTTGATCTTCTGGACTGTATCCCGATTTCCCAATCTCCAATATCGAGTGAGGATAATCTATGGAGAATGCTACAGAAAATCACCCTATTTCTCTCTACAATTTTCGAAAATTATCTCCTAAGAGCTATAGGAATTCTCGAAAATTATGTTAGGTAATTGAGGATTAGCATTGATTTTATCTCTTACCTTATATTTATAATGCATTACCATTATCCCATAAGGAAATGATCCATGCATATCCCATAAATATAATAATATCCTTATAGGATAAAGAGAATAAAATCATCACCATAGAGAGGATAGGGGGCGCCGATTTTCTCCAAGCCACGGGCCTGGATGGGCCAGCCCAGGGATCAAATGCAAGGAATAAAGATGGGCCTCAAATAAATTAATTATCTTATGTTCAGCCTAGAACATAAATTAATTTATAAACATTCATTCATGCCACTAGAGAATAAATGCTGACTTACCCCTTTATTACCGAAGTTGAGTTGGGCTTGCACTTAGACATTACGAATCCTCGTATTTAAGATATCGCACGTCCATTAATTATTTAGATCATTCTAACTGCTTAAAATAATTAATATCTTTAATTCCTTAAGTAGTACCTATAACCCTCACTCATAACAAGTCAAAGTGATGGTCAGCATCTCATACTCACCTAATACCTTATCGAGGTTTAGATCATCGTAAGTCACCGAGATCTAGGTTCTTCACGACGGTCAGATAGAAGAACTCATCTCACTATGATTCATCAATACGTCAGAGACGTACCAGCATAGACAAACAACCAAGTCAAGTCACTTCTTATCTATACCGCAGCCTATACCGACAACTCGTCCTCAAGTTGTCTCAGCCGTGATTCTTTTTATATCTCATTAAGCTTGACCAATCATACAGACTTATGTGATCTTCTACACACTGTATGATCTAACTTATATATGAGATAAGGAGACACAGATATATGCAAACAAGTAATCAATTCAGATAGGAAATTGTAATAGAGGTAACAGGAAACATTGTATACAAACTCAACCAAAACTGCTTTCAGTATACAAATCCAACAATCTCCCATTTATACTAAAGCAAACTTTTAGTATACAATGCGTCTCTCTACTAGCTATTACAACAAAATCATCACTTTGCTTCTCCCACTTATACAAAAGTTTTCTTTCTAATTGGGTGCCATCAAGCGCAATCCAAGTCTTCGAACGTGCACTTCGTAGACTTTTTGCGGCAGGCTCTTTGTGAATGGATTCGCTAGGTTATCCGTCGTATCAATCTTTTCAATCAGCACGTCCCCTCGTCTAACGATTTCTCGTATGACATGGTACTTTCTCTCTATGTGTTTGGTCGCCTTGTGGGTCCGTGGTTCCTTCGAGTTTGCCACTGTACCTGAGTTATCACAGTAAACTATAATACTCTTGGGCAAACCAGGTACCACATTTAGATCCATGAGGTAGTTCTTGACCGTACAGCCTCCGAAGAGGCTACATATTCGGCTTCCATGGTAGAGTCCGCAATGCATCGCTGCTTTGCACTCCGCCAGGATACGGCTCCACCTCCCAAGGTAAACACATAGCCTGAGGTAGACTTTTTCTCATCACGGTCAGCTTGGAAATCCGAATCTGTATAATCCAAAGGCATTAGACTATCCGCATGGTAAACTAGTCATAATCTCAAGTCCTTTTCGGTACTTGAGTATATGCTTCTTGTAGTCCAATGAGCTTGTCGAGGTTAGGCGATATCTAGCTACTATGCCTACCGCATAGCGTATATCGGGCCTCGTACATAGCATTGCGTACATGAGACTTCCTACGGCGAAGCGTAAGGAACTTGTCTCATTTCATCTATCTCATTTGCGGTCATTGGTGGCTGCTCCCAGATAAAGGAACGCCATGTCCGAAGGTAGCAATCCTTTCTTGGCGGTCGCATACTAAAACGAGTAATCACAAGATCAATGTAAGACGCCCGAGATAAGCTCAACATTTTCCTCTTGCGATCTCGGTAAACCTTGATCCCAAGAATGTACGCTGCATCTGTTGGATTTGTATCTTGAAAGCGCTTTTGGTTGAGCTTGTATACAATGTTTCTGTTACCACTATTACAATCTCCTATCCGATTTGAATACTTGATTGCATATATCGTGTCCCTTATCTCATATATAAGTTAGATCATACGATGTGTGAAGATCACGAAGTCCGTATGATTGGTCAAACTTAATGAGATATAAAAGTTTCACAACCGAGACGACTTAAGGACGAGTTGTCGGTTTGAGGCGCGGTATAGATAAGAAGTGACTTGACTTAGTTGCTTGTCTATGCCGGTACGTCTCGACGTATTGAAGGATCACGAGTGAGATGAGTTCTTCTTTCGACCGTCGTGAAGAACCAAGATCTCGGTGACTTACGATGATCTAAACCTCGATAAGGTATTAGGTGAGTATGAGTTCTTGACCATCACTTTGACTTGTTATGAGTGAGGGTTATATGTTCTAACCCAAGATTCTCCGCATCTTGGGTGGTGGCGATCTTGTATGTCACGCTAGTTATCTCAGACGAGTCACCGTATCCGTTTAGGATGATGACGTCCCTTAAGGAGCTCAAAGGTTTATTGTACTAAACCCCGCAGTTGAGTTAGCTCAAGTACAATAATAAGGTTGAGTGGTACTACTTAAGGAAATGAAGTTATTAATCGCTTTAAGCGATGATTGCTATAAATGATTAATGGACGTTCGATATCTTAAATACGGGATTCGTAATGTCTAAGTGCAAGCCCGACTCAACTTGGTAATAAAGGGTAAGTCAACATTCTTTCTCTAGTGGCATGATCGAATGTTTATAAATTAATTTATGTTCAGGTGAACATAAGATAATTAATTTATTTGAGGCCCATCTTTATTCCTTGCATTTGATCCCTGGGCTGGCCCATCCAGGCCCATAGCTACAAGAAAATCGGTCCCCTATGTGCTCTCAAAGGAAAGATTTTATTCTCTTTATCCCACAAGGATATTATTATATTTATGGTATATGCATAGATCCTTTCCATATAAGATTATGGTAATAATCCTGAGTGTATGGAAATAATCCTGAGAGTATGGAAATAATCCTAAGATTATGGTAATATTCCATATAGGATTATGGTAATATTCCATATAGGATTATGGTAATATTCCATATAGGATTAAGGTAGTGCATTATAAATATAAGGTATGAGATAAAGTCTAGGTTAATGCTCACATATTGTGAAGAAGATTTTCGGCCATCTCATATACATTGAGAGAGAATTTTCGAGTATTGTTGGAGAGAGCATTGGGTGATTTTCCAAGCATTCTCCATAGATCGTCCTCACCGACGTTGGAGATTGGGCAACCGGGATACAGTCCAGAAGGTCAAAGCACGAGTCCGATCCGTTCGATCCGTTCATCTCGTTCCATCGACCTCTTCAGATCCAAAGGTAAACACGTGTAAACCCCAACGTGTTGCGATTTTATTATATAGACGCATGCTAGGTTTATAATCAATGTATGGTGAATTAAACACCCAAGATGGATCCTCGGGGCGAGGGTTAACATACGTTTTCCTTCACTGGTATCGAGCACGGGATCGAATCTTGGCTCGCTGGATTAATTCACGTTTGATTATTACGCATGCTTAATAATTGTGGATTTATCGCTCATCGTGGCTCGTTTGTTTTGTTGGTTTTGTTTTACACCACGAGAAAATCCGTGGTTAGATTAGATTTTATCATGTAAATCTTATCCGTAAAGAAGAACGAAGACGAAAGAACGAAGAACTAAACGACGGAAAAACAGTAGCTCGGCGATCATCCGGCGGTATCTTGCGGCGAGCCTCGCGGTCGCGAGGCGATCGCGGGGGCGCGGCGGCAGGGCGTGCGTTCGCGCACGAGATCCCTGGCGCCACGCGAGCAATCGAGCGATCGAGCGATCGCGAGATACGGCCGCGGCAAGCGGCGGCGAGCTAGCGGACGACGGGCGCGCGTCACGCGCGAGCGACCCGCGCCATGGCGGCGCTTCGCGGTCGCGAAGTTTCGCCGGCGGGCGACGACGCCTCGGCAGACGTTCGGCGCTCGGGAAGGCACGCAGCGTGCTGGCGGCCGCGGTCGCGGTCGCCGACCGCGAGGCAGCCGCGAGAGCACGCGGCAGCGGCGCGCGGGCGGGGGCGGGCTGCCCTGGCGGCCGCCCAAGACTCTTTGGGCCGACCCGCCCGCACCCGTTTTCAAGCCCAATCCAGTTTTTCGGTCCGTGCCCGCACGCGAGGCCCATTTGTTGAATCCGGTCCGTGCCCGTGCACGCGAGGCCCGTTTTCGAAGTTTATTACTGTACTTTGTAAATCTATGTAATAGATTAGATTTAAATGTGTAGGTTTCACGATTGAGCCGCGATGAACGTTTTATTTTATTTTTATCGTTCATATGCATGTCGTGGATGTTTATATAATGCAGTAGCATGTTATGTATGTTTATATTACGTTGACAAACCTTTAAGTGTTTTACGTAATTGGATGCGCATAGTAAGCATGCTAGGTTTATCGCGTTTATCAAGCATATTTTAGAATTCTGCGAGCATGTTTTACATGTTGAGTTCTATAGAAAAGCATGCTAGGATTACGTGATCTGCATGGACAAACCTTTTGAATAAAAAGACTAAGCAAGCAACCCGACAAATTAATTTTTCAAATTAAAATGTCAAGACCTCCACTTTTTGATCTCTAAACAAAGTGAGACGCACTGTGAGTAAACGTCCACACGCGTGGCTTGCTTGCACTGTTTATCATAAGTTTGTTAGATGAGATTTCTAAATAAAACTTTTAAATCTATTGAGAAGTGGGAGTTTCATGTGTAAACGTCCACACGCGTGGCTTGCATGTGCGATTTTCATAAGTTCTCTAGAGATAGATATAAAATGAGATAACAAAAGAATTTGAATTGGAAGCGGTATGGTCCGAGTGAGTATACCAATTCTAAGAATTCATTTTCTGCTGTTAAAATTGTGGTCATTGCTTAGACATCACCTCAAGTACAACTTCCCGCGAAGTCCCTTCTTGCGATAGTGATGTGGTCTAGTAAGATCCAATCATTAATTTCATTTGTCATAAGGATAAGTTGACATGGATTGAAATTAAACGACTAAAAGGTATATTTTAGTCTGGTCGAGGGGTTCATGTGTAAACGTCCACACGCGTGGCTTGCATGTGGAATTCCTTGGGCGATTGGAGGTTTCAATTAATATTGTTTTATCAAAAGGTTACAATATTATTGTTACGAATTATTTGCGATCGTATGCTTATGTGTTTACATTATCGTTTCAGATATGTCTCTTACGCCGATTATCAATATGCTCGCACAAAATCCGTTATCCGGTCCAAATTTCATCGAGTGGAAACGAAACATGGAATATGTTCTTATCGCTGAAGAACACATGTTTGTTCTCACTACTCCTAAACCCGATGCCCTTACTGACGCATCGACTAATGAGCAGCGAGAGTCAAGCAGACTTTGGAATAAGTCAAACAATATGGCTAAATGCTATATGATGACTACGATGTCCAAAGGCTTGCAGTACAAACATCGATCGATGGCGACGCGATCGATATTTGGTCAAGTCTCGAGTAAGTTTGGGCGATCGGATCGACGATCCGCTTCCACACAATGAGAGAAATCTTGGCGTGTAAGATGGAAGAAGGAAGTTCGGTCCATGAACATGTCTCCCATGACTCATCTCATGGATAGTCTTGATCGGTTGGGAGGAGGTATTGACGGCGGCCAAGGTCGATATCATCCTCAACACACCGCCCAAGTCTTTGAGAACTTTCGGCGTGAATGCAATCATGAGCAAGACCGAGTTCACACTTAGTCGGTTGCTTAATGATCTCGTTCTTTGCGGAAGGAGTTATGGGAAAAGGAGCACATGCTCTTGCTAGCACATCTAAGGGCCCAAAATTTTCGTTGCAAAATGGAAATAGAAAAGGGTGCCAAAGGTGGTAAAGGCAAGGAAATAGTGGGAGTAATGGGAGCAGAACATGGTTGCCACCGGAGGCTTGAAGAAGCCAAAGGAGAAGGGCAAGTGCTTCAAGTGCGGTAAGACTGGGCATTGGAAGGCCAAGTGCCCTATGCTCAAGGCTCAAGGTACGCCGTTTGCTTTAGTAACGGAAACATGTTTAGCGACTTGTTCTACCCATTCTTGGGTAGTAGATACGGGCGCAACTGATCATGTTTGTTACACCTTGCAGGGGTTCCTGCGGACAAGGGAGCTGTTTGATGGCGAGATAACGATCTCCATGGGCAACGCGCGAAAGTCAAAGTCATTGCGCTTGGAGATGTTTTTTATGTTTTGGGACAACAGCTTTAGTTTTGAAAGACGTTTTATATGTGCCGGATTTTCATGGAACCTTGTTTCGCTTTCAAATTATTTACTCATGGATATTCTCGTTATTTTGATAGTGGTGTTTCTATCATAAGAAATGACGGTTATACGTGTTGGCACCTTATATAATTCGCTTTATACTATTTCGCAAAACATAATACCTATAACTATGTTGCATCTTCATCAAACCCTAAAAGAGAAAGTTTTCTTCAAGAAGATGACTCTACTTTTCTCTGGCATCTTAGATTAGGTCACATCAATCTAAATAGGATCCAAAGACTGGCAAAGAATGGAGCGTTGGGTGACCTCACGGTTACTCCGCTCCGATCTGCGAATCTGTATAGAAGGTAAGATGTCGACCAGACCCTTCAAATAGAAGGGTTATAGAGCCAAAGAAATGTTGGAGTTAGTCCATTTCGACTGTGTGGACCGATGTCCACACAAGCTCGTGGAGGGTACAGTATTTTGTCACTTTCATTGACGATTACTCAAGGTGCGGATACGTATACCGCTTCACCGCAGTCCGAATGCTTTGAGAAATTCAAAGAGTTTAAGGCGGTGGAGACGAAGCTAGGTAAGAGTATCAAGTCATCATGGTCGATCGCGGTGGCGAATACCTCGAACGAGTTTATGGACTATCTAGTGAAGTGTGGGATTACATCCCAACAAGATTTCACCGGGCACACCACAAAGAAAATGGTGTGTCGGGCGAAGAAATAGGACTCTTTTGGAAATGGTTAGATCTATGATGAGTTATGCTACATTGCCTATTTCGTTCTGGGGATATGCCTTAGAGACGGCGGCATACTTGCTAAATCTAGTACCGTCCAAGTCAGTCGAAAAGACCCCTTTCGAGTTGTGGTTTGGGCGAAGCCCGGTTTAAGCCACATAAAGATATGGGCGATCCAAAGCCTGCGTCTTTGAACAAGAAAGTCGACAAGTTGGAGGCTAGATCTGACGCAAGGCTGTTTATTGGCTATCCTAGAGGAACGAAAGGTGGTTTATTCTATAGTCCTAAGGATCAGAAGGTCATTATTAGCACTAATGCCCGATTCTTAGAAGAGGATTATATGAAAAATCATAAGTCCAAAGTTGAAATCATTCTTCAAGAATTAGAAGATGATCGTATTCCACCACCGATTAGGCCAAAGGTGCGAGATGTCGAGTCTAGTGGGAGGATCGACACCGATACTTCAAGAAATTGAAGTGGGTCGAGTTCACCGGAGATACCGACCGTCTGAGTGGTACCTACACGCAAGTTGTGCAAGTTAGAGAACCACAAGTTTCGCACCCACCGCTGCCATTGTGCTGTAGAACCTCGTCGTAGTGGGAGGTTGTTCGTCAACCCGAGCGATTTATGTTCGTGGGTGAATCTTCGGTTTAGTCCCAGCAGACGAACATGCAATAATCGACCCATGGACATACAAGGAGGCGATACAAGATATTGATGCAAGATCATGGCACACCGCTATGGACTTAGAAATGGAGTCCATAACGGCTATGGATGTATATGAAAGACACCTCTACCGGATGGCAAGGAAGCCATAGGTAGTAAGTGGATATCAAGAGGAAGAGAGATTCCGATGGAGAGGTTTCGCTTTTAAAGCCGTGCTTGTGGCGAAAGGGTACACTCAGTTGAGGGCATCGATTTCGATGAGACCTTTTCACCGTAGCAATGCTCAAGTCCATCGTAATTCTTCTAGCCATAGCAGCCCACTGAACCTAGAGGTTTGGCAAATGGATGTTAAAACCGCTTTTCTAACGGTTACCTTGAGGAAGGTAGAGACATCTATATGCAAAGAACTCAAGGTTATGTGGTAAAGGGTGAAGAGCATCTAGTATGGAAGCTTAAGAAGTCCATTTATGGACTTAAGCGCCTCCCGATCATGGAACTTACGCTTTGACGAGGTGGTGAAGTCCTATGGATTTACCCAATGCCTAGCGAGAGTTGTGTGTATCGGTTAGATGTCAACGGTGATGTGGTATTTCTTGCACTTTATGTAGATGACATCCTTCTAGTTGGCAACAACGTGAAGTCGTTATCGACGTAAAGAGTTGGCTATCCGATCGCTTTCAAATGAAAGACTTAGGAGATGCAGCGTACATTCTTGGGATCAAGGTTTACCGAGATCGCAAGAAGAAAATGTTGAGCTTATCTCGGGCGCTTTACATTGATATCGTGATTACTCGCTTTAGTATGCAAACCGCCAAGAAAGGATTGCTACCTTCGCACATGGCGTTCCTTTATCTAAAACGCAATCACCTATGACCGCAAAGGAGATAGAGGAAATGAGACAAGTTCCTTACGCTCGCCGTAGGAAGTCTCATGTACGCAATGCTATGCACGAGACCCGATATCCGCTATGCGGTAGGCATAGTAGCTAGATATCGCCTAACCTGAACAAGCTCATTGGATCGCGATAAAGCATATACTCAAGTACCGAAAAGGACTCGAGATTATAGGCTAGTTTACCATGCGATAGTCTAATGCCTTTGGGTTATCTGCACTGGATTTCCAAGTGACCGTGATGAGAAAAAGTCAACCTCGGGCTATGTGTTTACCTTGGGAGGTGGGCCGTATCCTCGGAGTGCAAAGCGGCGATGCATTGCGGACTCTACCATGGAAGCCGAATATGTAGCCGCTTGGAGGCTTCTAAGGAGGCAGATGGTTCAAGAACTACCTCATGGATCTAGGTGTGGTACCGGTTTGCCCAAGAGTATCATAGTTTCTTCGTGATAACTCGGTGCGATGGCAAACTCGAAGGAACCACGGACCCACAAGCGACAAAACACATAGAGAGAAAGTACCATGTCATACGAGAAATCGTTAGGCGAGGTGACGTCTTGATTGAAAAGATTGATACGACGGAAAATCTAGCGGATCCATTCACGAAGAGCCCGCCGCAAAAGTCTACGATGAACACGTTAGAGGACTTGGATTGCGCTGATGGCACCCACTTAGAAAGGAAACTTTTGTATAAGTGGGAGAAGCAAAGTGATGGTTGTTTGTAATAGCTAGTAGAAAGACACATTGTATACTAAAAGTTTGCTTTAGTATAAGTGGGAGATTGTTGGATTTGTATCTTGAAAGCGCTTTGGTTGAGCTTGTATACAATGTTTCCTCGTTACCACTATTACAATCTCCTATCCGATTTGAATACTTGATTGCATATATCCGTGTCCCCTTATCTCATATATAAGTTAGATCATACGGTGTGTAGAAGATCACGTAAGTCCGTATGATTGGTCAAGCTTAATGAGATATAAAAGTTTCACAACCGAGACGACTTAAGGACGAGTTGTCGGTTTAGCCGCTGCGTATAGATAAGAAGTGACTTGACTTAGTTGCTTGTCTATCTTTGATGCGTCTCGACGTATTGAAGGATCACAATGAGATGAGTTCTTCTTTCCGACCGTCGTGAAGAACCAAGATCTCGGTGACTTACGATGATCTAAACCTCGATAAGGTATTAGGTGAGTATGAGTTCTCGACCATCACTTTGACTTGTTATGAGTGAGGGTTATATGTTCTAACCCAAGATTCTCCGCATCTTGGGTGGTGGCGATCTTGTATGTCACGCTAGTTATCTCAGACGAGTCACCGTATCCGCTTAGGATGATGACGCCCCTTAAGGAGCTCAAAAGGTTTATTGTACTAAACCCCGCAGTTGAGTTAGCTCAAGTACAATAATAAGGTTGAGTGGTACTACTTAAGGAAATGAAGTTATTAATCGCTTTAAGCAATGATTGCTATAAATGATTAATGGACGCTCGATATCTTAAATACGGGATTCGTAATGTCTAAGTGCAAGCCCGACTCAACTTCGGTAATAAAGGGTAAGTCAACATTCTTTCTCTAGTGGCATGATCGAATGTTTATAAATTAATTTATGTTCGGGTGAACATAAGATAATTAATTTATTTGAGGCCCATCTTTATTCCTTGCATTTGATCCTCGGGCGGCCCATCCAGCCCATAGCTACAAGAAAATCGGTCCCCATGTGCTCTCAAAGGAAATATTTTATTCTCTTTATCCCACAAGGATATTATTATATTTATGGTATATGCATAGATCCTTTCCATATAAGATTATGGTAATAATCACGAGTGTATGGAAATAATCACGAGTATGGAAATAATCCTAAGATTATGGTAATATTCCATATAGGATTATGGTAATATTCCATATAGGATTAAGGTAGTGCATTATAAATATAAGGTATGAGATAAAGTCTAGGTTAATGCTCACATATTGTGAAGAAGATTTTCGCCATCTCATATACATTGAGAGAGAATTTTCGAGTATTGTTGGAGAGAGCATTGGGTGATTTTCCAAGCATTCTCCATAGATCGCCCTCACCGACGTTGGAGATTGGGCAACCGGACACAGTCCCGGAAGGTCAAAGCACGAGTCCGATCCGCTCGATCCGCTCATCTCGCTTCTATCGACCTCTTCAGGTCCAAAGGTAATCACGTGTAAACCCCAACGTGTTGCGATTTTATTATATAGACGCATGCTAGGTTTATAATCAATGTATGGTGAATTAAACACCCAAGATGGATCCTCGGGGCGAGGGTTAACATACGTTTTCCCTTCAGCATCTCCTAAGTCTTTCATTTGAAACTGATCGGATAACCAACTCTTTACGTCTGATAACAACTTCACATTGTTGCCAACTAGAAGAATGTCATCTACATAAAGTGCAAGAAATACCAAATCACCGTTGACATCTAAACGATACACACAACTCTCGCTAGGCAACTGGGTAAATCCATAGGACTTTACCACCTCGTCAAAGCGTAAGTTCCAGGATCGTGAGGCTTGCTTAAGCCCATAAATGGACTTCTTAAGCTTCCATACTAGATGCTCTTCACCCTTCACCACATAACCTTCGGGTTGCTGCATATAGATGTCTCTACCTTCCTCAAGGTAACCGTTTAGAAAAGCGGTTTTCACATCCATTTGTCAAACCTCAAGATTCAAATGGGCTGCTATGGCCAGAAGAATTCTGATGGACTTGAGCATTGCTACAGGCGAAAAGGTCTCATCGAAATCGATGTCCTCAATCTGAGTGTACCCTTTCGCCACAAGCCTGGCTTTAAAAGCCGAAACCTCTCCATCTGAATCTCTCTTCCTCTTGTATACCCACTTACTACCTATGGCTTCCTTGCCATCTGGTAGAGGTGTCTTTTCGTATACATCCATAGCTGTTATGGACTCAATTTCTAAGTCCATAGCGGTGTGCCATGATCTTGCATCAATGTCTTGTATCGCCTCGCTGTATGTCCATGGGTCGATTATTGCCTGCTCGTTTCCTGGGACTAAATCCGAAGATTCACCC
Source organism: Salvia rosmarinus (assembly GCA_036937905.1). NCBI lineage: Eukaryota > Viridiplantae > Streptophyta > Magnoliopsida > Lamiales > Lamiaceae > Salvia > Salvia rosmarinus. Next base: position 23,615,339 of record CM072822.1, on the reverse strand, counting down.
ACGAACATAAATCGCTCGGGTTGACGAACAACCCTCCCACTACGACGAGGCGCTACTGGCACAATGGCAACGGTGGGTGTAGTAATTTGTGGTTCTCTATCTTGCACAACTTGTTGGATAGGAGCCACTTGTACGGTCGGTATCTCCAAAGGAACTCGACCCACTTCAATTTTCTTGAAGTATCCGTGTCGATCCCTCCCACTGAACACGACATCTCGCACTTTCGCTTAATCGATGGTGGAATACGATCATCTTCTAATTCTCAAGAATGATTTCAACTTTGGATTTATGGTTTGTCATATAATCATCTTCTAAGAATCGGGCATTAATGCTAATAATGACCTTCTAATCCTTAGGACTATAGAATAAACCACCTTTCGTCCCTCTATGATAGCCAATAAACGACTTTGCGTTGGATCTAGCCTCCAACTTGTCGCCTTTCTTGTTCAAAGACATGTGTTTGGATCGCCCATATCATTATGTGGCTTAAACTGAGCTTGCCCAAACCACAACTCGAAAGGGTCTTTTCGATCGACTTGGATGGTACTAGATTTAGCAAGTATGTCGCCGCTTCTAATGCATACCCCGTAACGAAATAGGCAATGTTGCATAACTCATCATTGATCTAACCATTTCTAAAAGAGTCCTATTTCTCCGCCTCGACACACCATTTTGTTGTGGTGTGCCCGGTGTAGTGAGCTGGGAGGTTATCCCACACTTCACCAAATAGTCCATAAACTCGTTACTGAGGTATTCGCCACCGCGATCAGACCGCAGTGACTTGATACTCTTACCAAGCTTCGCTCCACTTCCGCCTTAAACTCTTTGAATTTCTCAAAACATTCGACTTGCGGTGAAGCGGTATACGATCCGCACCTTGAGTAATCGTCAATGAAAGTGACAAAATACTTGTACCCTCCACGAGCTTGTGTAGACATAGGTCCACACAGTCGAATGGACTAGCTCCAACACTTTTTGGCTCTATAACCCTTCGCTTTGAAGGGTCCGGTCGACATCTTACCTTCAGACAGATTCGCAGATCGAGAACGAGTAATCGTGACATCACCCAACGCCCATTCTTAGCCGCCTTTGGATCCTATTTAGATTGATGTGACCTAATCTAAGATGCCGAGAAATGTGATGTCATCTTCTAAGAAAACTTTCTTTTTAAGGTTTGAAGAAGATGCAACATAGTTATAGGTATTATGTTTTGCAGAAATAGTATAAAGCGAATTATATAAAGTGCCACCACAGATAACTTCGTCATTTCTTATGATAGAAACACCACTATCAAAAATAACTGAATATCCATGAATAAAAGTTTCAAACGAATAAGGTTTCACGAAACTCCGCACATATAAAACGTCCTATAAAACTAAAACTGTTATATCAAACATAAAGAAACATCTCCGATCGCAACGGCCTCGACTTTCGCCGCGTTGCCCATGGAGATTGTTATCTCGCCATCATGCAGCTCCTTGTCCGCAGAACCCGCAGGTGTAACAAACATGATCGATCGCACCGTATCTACTACCCATGAATGAGTAGAACAAATCGCTAAACATGTTTCCATTACTAAAGCAAATGGCGTACTGAGCCTCGAGCATAGGGCACTGGCCTTCCAATGCCCGCCCACCAAGACTTGAAGCACTTGCCCTCTCCTTCGCTTCTTGCCTCCGTGGCGCATGTTCTTGCTCCCATTACTCCCACTATTTCCTTGCCTCTACCACCTTTGGTGCCCTTTTCTTTTCCATTTTGCAACGAAAATTTGGGCCCCTAGATGTGCTAGCAAGAGCATGTGCTCCTTTACCCATAACTCCTTCCGCGCCACGAGATCATTAAGCAACCGACTAAGTGTATACTCGGTCTTGCTCATGATCGCATTCACGCCGAAAATTCTCAAAATTCTTGGGCGGTATTGAGGATGATATCGACCTTGGCTTCACCGTCAATACCTCCTCCCAACTGATCAAGACTATCCATGAGATGAGTCATGTGGGAGACATGTTCATGGACCGAACTTCCTTCTTCCATCTTACACGCCAAGATTTCTCTCATTGTGTGGAAGCGGACTGTCCGATCCGATTGCCCAAACTTACTCTCGAGACTTGACCATATATCAGTCGCGTCTACCATCGACTGATGCTGCAGCTGCAAGCCTTTGGACATAGTAGTCATCATATAGCATTTGGCCATATTGTTTGACTTATGCCAAAGTTTGCTTGACTCTCGCTGCTCATTAGTCGATGCGTCAGTAAGGGCATCGGGTTTAGGAGTAGTGAGAACAAACATGTGTTCTTCAGCGATAAGAACATATTCCATGTTTCGTTTCCACTCGATAAAATTCGGACCGGATAAGGGATTTTGTGCGAGCATATTAATAATCGGTGTAAGAGACATATCTGAAAAGATAATGTAAACACATAAGCGTACGATCGCACATAATTCGTAGCAATAATATTGTAACCTTTTAATAAAACAATATTAATTGAAACCTCCAATCGCCCAAGGAATTCCACATGCAAGCCACGCATGTGGACGCGTTTACATGAACCCCCGACTGCACTAAAATATACCTTTTAGTCGTTTAATTTCAATCCATGTCAACTTATTCTTATGACAAATGAAATTAATGATTGGACCTTACTAGACCACATCACTATCGCAAGAAGGGACTTCGCAGGAAGTTGTACTTGAGGTGATGTCTAAGCAATAACCACAATTTTAACAGCAGAAAATGAATTCTTAGAATTGGCATACTCACTAGGACCATACCGCTTCCAATCCAAATTCCTTTGTTATCTCATTTTAAATCTATCTCTAGAGAATTTATGAAAAATCGCATATACAAGCCACGCGTGTGGACGTTTACACATAAAACTCCCACTTCTCAATAGATTAAAATGTTTTATTTAGAAATCTCATCTAACAAACTTATGACAAATAGTGCAAGCAAGCCACGCGTGTGGACGTTTACTCACAGTGCGTATCACTTTGTTTAGAGATCAAAAAGTGGAGGTCTTGACATTTTAATTTAAAAAATTAATATGTCGGGTTACTTGCTTAGTCTTTTTGTTCAAAAGGTTTGTCCATGCAGATCACGTAGTCCTAGCATGCTTTTCTATAGAACTCAACATGTAAAACATGCTCGCAGAATTCTAAAATATGCTTGAAAACGCGATAAACCTAGCATGCTTACTATGCGCATCCAATCACGAAAACATATAATATGTTTGTCTACGTAATTTAAACATACATAGCATGCTTCTGCATAATATAAACATCCACGACATGCTATGAACGATAAAAATAAAATAAAACGTTCATCGCGGCCCACTCGTGGATCCTGCACTTTTCTGCCTAATATATTACATAGAATTGCAAAGTACAGATCTTCATAAACTTCGAAATGGGCCTCGCGTGCACGGGCACGGACCGGATTCGTCAAAACTGGATTCAGGCCGAAAAATCGGATTCGGGCTTGAAAAACGGGTCTGGGCCGGATTTGGCCCAAAATGGGCTGCGCCAAGCGCGCTAGGGCACAGCCCACGCGCGCGCCCAGTCGCCCTATGTCGCGCATCCTCGCGTGCTCCTCGCGGGCTGCCTCGCGGTCGCGGGCGAGACCGCGACCAGCTGAGCTTCGCGTCGCGCGACCAAGCTCGCGCCGCGCCCGCCGCCGCTACCACGCGCGCGCCGCGCTGTTGCCTCGCGTCCGTCCTCGCGGTCGCGAGGCTGCCGTGAGAGGTTCCGGGGATCTCGCGTGACAAACGCGCGCCCCGTCGCCCGCGACCCGCCGTGGGATGCCGAGAAAAACGCGCCCAGTGCCAAGGCGTGCCGAGGCGTCTGCGCGAGAATCGCACGCCCCGCACGCCCAGGCTGCCGATGCCGCCGAGACCCGAGCCCCTATTCGCCCACCTATCGAGCTGCCGAGAAACGCACGCCATGGCCGAGGGACGTGCTACGAGCGCCGAGCACGCCACGCGTGCCCTCGCCCGCACGCCCTCGCGCCGTGCGTCCGGTTTCTCCGACGTACTCCCGTCGTCTCGTTCTTCGTGCTTTCATCTTCGTTCTTCTTTTACAGATAAGATTTACAGGAAAAATAAATCTAATCTAACCACGGATTTTCTCGTGGTGAAAAACAAAATCCGACAAAAATAAAACCGAGCCACGATGAACGACAGATCCAACAATTAATTAATTGCGCACGTTATAATCAAACGTGAATTAATCCAACAGAGCCAAGATACTGATCCCAGGCTATGATACCAATTGTAGGAAAATCTGATTTTAACCCTCTCCCGAGGATCTATCTTGGATGTTTAATTCACCATACATTGATTATATTCCTAGCATGCACCTATATAATTAATTGCAACACGTAGGAGTTTTCTCGTGTTTACCTGCGAATCTGTCGGGGATGAACGGATCGAGACTCGTGCTTTGATCTTCTGGACTGTATCCCGGTTTCCCAATCTCCAATATCGAGTGAGGATAATCTATGGAGAATGCTACAGAAAATCACCCTATTTCTCTCTACAATTTTCGAAAATTATCTCCTAAGAGCTATAGGAATTCACGAAAATTGTGTTAGGTAATTGAGGATTAGCATTGATTTTATCTCTTACCTTATATTTATAATGCATTACCATTATCCCATAAGGAAAGGATCCATGCATATCCCATAAATATAATAATATCCTTATAGGATAAAGAGAATAAAATCATCACCATAGAGAGGATAGGGGGCGCCGATTTTCTCCAAGCTACGGGCCTGGATGGGCCAGCCTAGGGATCAAATGCAAGGAATAAAGATGGGCCTCAAATAAATTAATTATCTTATGTTCAGCCCAGAACATAAATTAATTTATAAACATTCATTCATGCCACTAGAGAATAAATGCTGACTTACCCCTTTATTACCGAATTTGAGTCGGTGGCACTTAGACATTACGAATCCCGTATTTAAGATATCGCACGTCCATTAATTATTTAGAGCATTCGATCGCTTAAAATAATTAATATCTTTAATTCCTTAAGTAGTACCACTCAACCTTATTATTGTACTTGAGCTAACTCAACTGCGGGGTTTAGTACAATAAACTTTTGAGCTCCTTAAGGGGCGTCATCATCCTAAACGGATACGGTGACTGATCTGATAACTAGCATGACATACAAGCACCGTTACCACCCAAAATGCGGAGAATATTGGGTTAGAACATATAACCTCACCCATAACAAGTCAAAGTGATGGTCAGCATCTCATACTCACCTAATACCTTATCGAGGTTTAGATCATCGTAAGTCACCGAGATCTAGATTCTTCACGACGGTCAGATAGAAGAACTCATCTCACCGTGATCCATCAATACGCCGAGACGCACCAAAGATAGACAAGCAACCAAGTCAAGTCACTTCTTATCTATACCGCACTTATACCGAGAACTCGTCCTCAAGTTGTCTCAGCCGTGATTCTTTTTATATCTCATTAAGCTTGACCAATCATACAGACTTCTATGATCTTCTACACACTGTATGATCTAACTTATATATGAGATAAGGGAACACAGATATATGCAATCAAGTAATCAATTCAGATAGGAGATTGTAATAGTGGTAACAGGAAACATTGTATACAAGCTCAACCAAAACTGCTTTCAGTATACAAATCCAACAATTATTTGGACCAAGCAATCCTGACACCGTCTAGAGATGTATAATAAAACTTTGGAAAATGTTAAATGTACATAATATGTATATACATAATAAGGGTATTTTTAGTATTAATTATTCATTGGCATACCTATTTTACCTCTCATGAAATTTGGGTCTAAAATTAATATGAGTTTATTTTGTACCACATTTAGAAAATAAATAATTGATTTCATTCCTTAAAAACAAAAAGTCACTCAAATTATGTTATTTTTATTTTTGTTTAACCGTATCTCCCTTATATTATGCGATATGTTATATATTTTTTTTTCTGTAACCATGGATCTTATTTTTTGTTAATAGTAACATTTGAAAAAGTGGCATCTCAATAAATAGAGTAAGATATATGTTCGAATTTTATTTTGAATAGGTTTAAGTTAATGAATATTTATTAATTTATGTGGTGTACTTTAATTTATTTTAGTGCAAAATAATTAATTTATGTAAGTGTTTTTAACCAATTTAATATTTTCATTATGCTTCTCAATTAAGCATAAATTTGATTTTATTTTCATTCAACTTTTTAAAAATAACAACATGATGAAATCACGATTGATTTTTTCAATGCACTATCGAGTGGTTAGTTTTTTTAACTTATGGAAAATGAAATCGTTTATTATTAAGGAAAGATTATGAATTCAATATCTCCTTAATTAGAATTGAAATACTACCCCTTCCTTAATTATCGTGAAGGATTATATGTAATATGCAAACTCAATTTAAAATGGATAAATTCTTTAATTTGCAAAAATGTTGAAAAATGACAAAAATGTCCAATTTGTTGGAGGATGGAGTCTGAATGGACTGTACACTCATGCTCAATCTCGGTTATCCAAATTTTTTGACTTATGTATTCGGACCCAAACGGAACCCTAATGGGCTTAGGGTTATGGTTTGATTATTGTCTATTTAAGAGTCATTTCTCCCTGTAATCTGTATCCAAAAAATATAGTAAAATCTCTGGCTTGGCATCGCCTCCAGACATAGTCGCAAGACGAACTGGGTAACCAATTCTTGTGTTCTTTATCTTCTGTCGTGATTGCAATGTGTGTTTTTTGCAACAATTGGTATCAGAGCTCCAGGTTCGGAGAGAGCAATCACAACGATGAATGAGAAGATTTCAATCGAGAAGTTTGATGGATCATATTTCGAATTATGGAAGATGAAGATTGAGGATTACCTCTACGGTAAAGAATTGTATCTGCCCCTGAAGGAAAAATCGAATAGATGGATCCGGAGGAATAAGGGCTATTGGACAGAAATACGATGAGTGCGATACGTTTATCGCTGTCCAGGAACGTAGCCTATCACACGATCGCCAAGTCGGCAAGGGAGATCTTGGCACCGAAGCAGATGTACCAGAAGCCATCAACTGCGAACAAGGTTCATCTGATGAGACGGTTATTCAACCTAAAGATGTCAGAGGGTACGTTGGTACAGCAACATCTGAACGAGTTCAACATGAACACTTCGCAGTTGAGCTCGGTTAAAATTAGCTTCAACGAAAGTTGGGCTGGAACGGTATTATGCTATCTTCTCTGCCCGAAAGTTGGGCTGGAATGGTAACAGTTGTAAGTGCTTCATCAGCAAAGACAGAGTTGTGTTTTGACAAGATGCGAGATCTGATGATTAGCGAAGAGGTTCGCAAGAAGGAATCTGGATTTACCTCAGGGTCAGCACTGAACACGGAAGACAAAGACAGATCGAAGGGAATGTAGAACAGATGGAGATCAAAGTCTAGAGGCAAGAGTCCATCCTGGAAGGATAAAGACTCGATCAAATGCTGGAATTGTGATGAGCTCGGTCATTACAAAAGTCAGTGTACTGCACCGAAGAAGTACAAAAAGGGTCAAAACGACAAGAAGACAGCAAACACAACCACAAATGATATTGGAGATGCATTGGTCATAAGTGTCAGCAGTCCGTTAGAATTGTGGGTGTTAGATTCTGGAGCGTCGTTCCATTCGTGCAGTGATGTTGAGATAATGGAGCACTACATCTCTAGCGAATTTGGACAAGTCTATCTTACAGAGGACGAGCCCTTGAAGATCTTGGGAAATGGAGAAGTGCATATCACCATACCAAAAAGATCGATGTTGAAGTTGAATGGTGTAAGACACATTCTAGGATTGAAAAGAAACTTACTTTCAATCGGGCAGCTTGATATTGAAGGATATTCTGTAACGTTTGACTGCAGTAGTTGTAAGATCACCAGAGGAGCCATGATAGTAGCTCGAGGTAAGAAAGAGGATACGTTGTATACAACAACTAACTCAAAAGAATTCATTGATCTTGTAGGAGCTGTTGCCGATGTTGATTTGTGGCACTATCGGCTAGGCCATATAAGCGAAAAGGGGATGAAAAAAATGAGTTCAAATGGTAGACTGCCAGGTCTAAAAACTGTTGAAGTTGGCCTGTGCGATGACTGTATTTTCGGGAAACAAATGAGAGTGAGTTTCTCGAGAGGTGGTCGACCTTTGAAAAAGCAGAAATTGGAGTTGGTCTATAGTGATCTATGGGGACCAACCCCTGTAAAGTCCCTTGGTGGTTTAGAGTACTACATGACCTTCATATATGATTTCACTCGAAAGATATGGATTTATTTTTTGAAGAATAAATCTGACGTTTTTAATAATTTCAAGAAGTGGAAAGCTCTTGTAGAAAATAAAACAGGGCTGAAAGTGAAGTGTCTTCGATCCAATAATAGAGGAGAGTATGGACTCCGTGAGTTCAAAGAGTATTGTGCTGAGAATGGGATTCGCATGGAGAAGACCATGAGAGAAGCTCCCCAGCTGAACGGAGTGGCCGAGCGCATGAACAAAACGTTGAATGAGTGAGCAAGATGCATAAGACTGAAGAGTGGGTTACCTAAGACTTTTTGGGCAGACGCAATCAACACAACTACATTCCTGATCAATAGAGATCCACCAGTTCCATTGGAAAATCGAATACACGAGAAGGAATTGATAGGAAAAGAGGTAAATCTATCTTACCTACGGATCTTTAGTTGTGTTGTTTATGCTCATGTTAACTCTGCTGAAAGAAGTAAGTTGGATGCCAAATCTGTTAACTGTACGTTCATTGGTTATGGAGGTGATGATTTCGATTATAGGCTTTGGGATGAGCATAATCGAAAAATTATATGTAGCAGAGATGTGCTTTTCAATGAACAGGTTATGTACAAGGACAAATTGGAGGCTTCGAATTCTGGTAATTTTGAATCCCAAGAAGCCAAGTTAGACATCTCAAACTCGAGTGGGAGTAAGAAGAGTCAGAATGAATAAGAGGCTCTCGACGAAGAGCCAAGAACTCCACCACCGGATGATCCGCTGCAAAGACAAGCTAGAGAGCGACGTGCACCTTATAAGTATTCGCCCTCTAACTATTATTTGTTACTTACTGATGGTGGGGAACATGAATGCTATGCAGAAGCAGAGCATGATGGTGATAGATGAAAATGGAGATTTGCTATGAATGATGAGTTGGCATCACTTCTGCTAAATGGTACTTGGGAACTCGTTGAGCTCCCAAAGTGCAAGAAGGCCCTGCACTGCAAGTGGGTCTACCAGATCAAGATTGAAGCTGATGGTAGCAGACGCTACAAGGTACGATTGGTTGTCAAATGATTTGAACAGTGACACAATATTGATTATACTGATGTTTTTACTCATGTTGTGAAACTGACCATTATTTGAATGGTGTTGAGTATGGTTGCTGCAGAAAACTTGCTTCTACATCAGATGGATGTGAAAACAGCATTCCTTCATGGTGACTTGAAGGATGAATTATACATGACATAACCTGAGGGATTCGTAGTAAACGGGAAGGAATGACTTGTTTGCAAGTTGAAGAAGAGTTTATATGGCTTGAAACAAGCTCCGAAGTAGTGGTACATGAAGTTCGATAGTTTCATGATGGAGATTGGTTATCAAAAATACCACGCTGATCATTTTTGTTATTATAAGAGGTTCGACAAGAGCTATATTATCCTTCTTTTATATGTTGATGATATGCTAATCGCAGAAGCTAACATAAATGAGATGGATAAGTTGAAGAAGCAATTGTCCGAATGATTCTCCATGAAGGATCTTGGAGAGGCAAAGTAGATTTTGGGTATGAGAATCGAGCGCGATAAGATAGCATGAAATATATATCTTTCACAGGTGAGTTACATTCAGAAGGTCCTGGAAAATTCAACATGATTGAATCGAAACCTGTGAGTGTCCTGTTGGGCAACCACTTCAAGCTTTTGAGGAAGAAGTCACCGAAGAGCAAAGATGAACGTGCCGAAATGATGAAAGTCCTCTATGCTTCGATAATTGGTAGCATCATGTATGCCATGATGTGTACAAGACCAGATATTGCTCAAGCAGTGGGAGTAGTGAGTCGGTTCATGGGTGATCCGGGCAAACAACATTTGAAAGCAGTCAAGTGGATTGTACGATACTTGAGAGATGCCACGGAGAAAGCTCTATGTTTCAACGACAAGAGTGTCGTGCTGGCAGGGTATGTTGATGCGGATTTGGCATCAAATGATCTCGATGGGAGGAGAAGTACAACTGGGTATGTCTTTACTTATGGTGGTATTGCTATTTATTGGGCTTCTAGGTTGTAGAAAGTCGTTGCTTTGTCCACAACGGAAGCTGAATATGTGGCTGTAACAGAGGCGAGTAAGGAGATAATGTGGTTGCAGAATTTATTGGGTGAGCTTAGGAATGAGCATATAAGAGTAGCACTTTCTACAACGATAGTCAAAGTGCTATATTCTTGTCAAAGAATCCAACATTTCATTCGAGGACAAATCACGATGAGTTGAAGTATCACTACATCCGTCACCTATTGGAGAATAAGATCTTGTAGCTAACGAAGATCCCTGGAAGTGAAAACCCAGCATACATGTTCTCTAAGGTGGTAAATTTAGAGAAATTGAAGCTATGCATAGCTTTAATTGGTCTTGGAGCATGAAGATGAGGCTAAGCGATGCTAAGCGGATACAGGAGAGAAAGCATGAAGATGAGGCTAAGCGATTCTAAGCGGATACAGGAGAGAAAGCATGAAGGTACGGTTACTTGGGAATTCAGTCTCCAAGTGGAAATTGTTGGAGTATGGAGCCTGAATGGACTATACACTCAAGCCCGATCTCGATGATCCTAATGGGCTTAGGGTTATGGTTTGATTATTGTTTATTTTATTGTTTATTTAAGAGTTGTTTCTCCCTTTAATTTGTATCCGAAAAATATAGTGAAATCTCTGACTTGTCATCTCCCCCAGACGTAGTAGCAAGACTAACTAGGTAAATAATTATTGTGTTCTTTATTTTCTGTTTTGATTATAGTGTGTGTTTTTTACAACATATTTATATATATATATATATATATATATATATATATATATATATATATTATGTACATTTAGTATTACCCTAAAACTTTACAAGAAATGGTTAAGATTGAAGAAGAAGACAGTAATGACAATTCTAGAGTCATTTCAAGACTTCAAGTCAATTATTATTAAGAAGTAATTCACATGTTACATCGAATTTGGTTCATATTCTTTTCTTGTACTGTTCCATTTAACCCGATTTATTTTATTTTTAATAAATAATTATCTCTTCAAAAGATATAGGTCATACCTACTTTTTATCTCTTTAACCATTGTATACTCTTGTCTCAAAATGGAAGTTCTCACCTTAGAAACCCCCATACCCTAGCCTAATGAGAATGTGATGGAGTAAATTACGGTGACTCGGTGGTTAAAAAACTAAGATGATATTTACGTAGTGCCCGCAAGGAGCTACCACAAAAAGAGTTAAACTCCCAAACCACAATGGCTAGGACTTGATAATTAGTCTTTGTCCCAAATCTATTAGCTTTTAACCAATTTGGAGATTTTGGGCTAAACTCATAGAGATCCCTTTATATTCTTCTTTTGAATAACCATGCCAAAAAATGATTCAAATTCAATTAAACGAAGAGAGTATCAATCATGCAAAAAAGCACAAAAGGAGAAATCTTTGATCATAGCATCTCCAGCACCTTCGCATTAAAATAGCACATAATTCATATTCCATCTTCATTGGACTGCTTTAGTTTTTGCATTAAAATTAAAGGCATATTCTAGAATAAATTATATTTATTTATTTATTTAGTTGATCCTAATAGTATATAAACTTTATTGAATTATCGCAAAATAAAAGCTACAATTCATAATAATATTGCAAAAGTTACATATTACTATACTATAATATTTCTATGTGTTATATTTAATATTTCACGTATAGTAGTTTATAGTTTTATAAGTAGCATTTTTAAATTGTTCATTAAAAAACAAAATCCTAGTCCGACCCACTCGTCGAAGCCTTATTCTCACACAAATCCTAAAATAGATTTATCAGTTTTTTTTTTCAACTAAAGATTTTCAATTCTAACTCTGATTGTTCAATTTATTGAACCAATCCATCAATTTATAGGATGTCAAACAGAAACTAAAAATAAAAAGTGCATAATAGTATGATTAGGAGTGAGTAAAGTTGTGTTTCTCTTAACTGGGCTTCTAATTTGGTGTTGTGGGCCTATATATTACCATTTTGGGGTGATTATATTAGGGATGTCAATGAGTGGGTTTTACCCGGATCGATCCGGAACCGCTCAAAATCCATTAAATTTTAAAGTAGCGGTTCTGGTTCCGGTTCCAGACCCGCTTTAGACCGGACCGTTTAGATCCATAGTTTGATGGTCCGGTCTGGTTCTGGTTCCAGAACCATAACCAGTACTTATTTATTAGTTCTGGTTCGAGTAAAACTCGTCTATTGGCAAGTCTAAGTTTAAATAGGCTTGTCAATGAGCTAGTTTTATCCATATCGATTCAAAATTACTCATAACACATTAAATTATAAAGTAACGATTTCGATTCTAATTCTGGTTCTTGTCCGGTTCTAGTTCCAGACCCGCTCAGATCCGGACCGCTTAAGACCTGTAGTTGATGATCTGGGTCCGGTCCGGATCCAGTGTCTAATGGATCGGTTCCAGAACCAGAACCATTATTTATTTATTGGTTCTGGTTCGGATAAAACTCACCAATTGACATCCCTAGATTATATACATAGCCTTGATTTTACTCCATATAGCCTACTATTTAAAATAATAACAATAATAACAATAATAATGAACGTACTATTTTATCCTTGTAGTACTTAAATTAAATTCCTTAAAATTAATAACTTTGTCACTATAATCTAAAAAAAAGTTGGAAAATATGAAAATTGTTATAAATTAGAGAGAAAGTGAAGAGAATGATGTAGAGAGATAAATGAGCATCTGTTTATGATGAGGTTAAAGACCCTATTTATAGGGAGATACAAATATAAGATTAAGGTTTGATCATCATCTTTATTTATTTATATATATATATATATATATATATATATATATATATATATATTTTACAACACTCCTCTTGAATGATCAACTTTAAAAGAAAATATGTTGCCTCATTAGAACATTGATAGGAAAACCCAATGGACAAAACCTAATCGAAGGAAAAAGAGTACAATAGCTTCCCCTGAAAACAGTCATTGTAGATCTTTGAGTTTGGTGCATGTCGAACTTGTGTACTAATTTTCTGAACATTGATGTTGATCATACCTTTGTGAATAAGTCTGGTTGGATTATCACTTGAAGGAATGTACAACGTATCTTCCTTGAATTGCATGACACAAACGACATAGTCTTCATACAATACCCCCCATAGACATCATTATTTTGATGTTAATTTGTTGCACTCGTTGCCTCATTAAAAACCATAATTAAAAAAACCTAATGGGAAAAACTTAGTAAGGAAAAAAAGAGTACAATCATTTGACCTTCATGATCTAATCTTCAGGATTATCGTTCCCCCTCAAGATAATAATCTTAAAATAACATACTGACACTAATATATGCAACATAAGTTTTAGTATCCTCATAAGATATAGTGGGGTATATATATCTTATATCATAATATATATAACCAATCTGAAATTTAGCATTATTAGGGATCAAAATTAAAATCAAGTAGCTACTAATATTGAATCTCAATTTCTTTAATAAAATGGACCAATATCATATTGAAGATAACAAAGGCTATGGTTAATACCATTCCTAATTCTCCTTCTTGGAGTAACATTAAATCTTGCTAGCAAGTCAATTTAAAATTAGTTATCAAACTTGATAAAGTAGTGCTCTAATGACAAGCAAGTAAGGAACTTTTGATCCTAAAATAATTTTGTTATCTTCTTTTTGTCTAAATGAGTCCTAAAATAACTATGTTTCTCCAGGAAACTATAAAAACATAGTGATGTAATGTATTATATGAATCATTATAAATAATTTAATATCAATAATAATAATTCAAAAATAGCATAGTAATTTTGCAGATCTAACAAGATAGAATTTAATGAGTTCCTTGATCAAACAATATACATGTATTTTATAACTCTCAAATCCAAGTCTTTGAGTCCAAAAAAAAGGAGCTGAACTAGAATTCCTAATGAAAACACAAATTTTAAAAATTTGATTCTTTTACGCATATCTATTTTATTTGATTTTCTCTTTCCTTTCTCATATAAAAAAA